>OY720431.1:82946522-83429022 GCA_963082735.1 Pocota personata
GGTTCAGCTTTCACCCAATAGCAAGCTGGATGGTCTAAGGAGTATTAAAGTCCTAGACTACCAGGTTGTCGCATGAGAAAAATTAAGAAGGAGCGAAAACATTTTACAATGTGTTCGCTGCCAAAGGTTCGGTCACGCCGCGTCGAACTGCGAAATGCAGCCTCGATGTGTTAAGTGTGGAAATAACCACAAAGCAGAGGAATGCACTCTGGGTAAGGATGGAGTGGCAGATAAGAGCCAGCTCACGTGTGCTTTATGCAGGAACTCGGGACACACCGCAAACTATCGGGGTTGTCCTAAGTTCCAGTATATTAAGAAAGTAAATCTGGTTCGGCAGGAGAAGGTTGTAGTGAAACGTCCATCTGCTCCAATTCAAACACCATCCGTGACTACCCAAGTGACCTACGCCCAAATGGCGGCAGGTCGGGGAAACGCGGAACAGAAAAGACCGAAGGTTGCTTCTCAGGCCCCAGCGCCTAGAGCACCGGAGGCTCAATCTGACTTGCTTACCATCTTGCTCTCTATCCAAGGGCAGATGGAGCAGCTTCAACGTCAGGTACAGGAGCAGGCGAAGCGGGTGGACCAGATCTACGCACTTCTGCCGGGCTTAACGCACCTTCAGTCGTAATGGGTACGAACATGGAGGAGCAATCCTTGAAGATCCTTGCGGTGAATGTGAATTCACTGATTAGGATCGAGCGAAGAGCCGTATTGTTTAAGTTGCTTGAAGACCAAACCCCTGATGTGCTTATGGTTAGCGAAACAAAGCTATCCCAGAAGCACAAATTGGGGCACAATAAATACAGTATTGTCAGAAGAGACCGACCCAACTCTACACAAGGAGGAGGTGCTGCGATCTTCATAGGCAAACAATTGCAATTTAAAGTAATGTACAGCGGTGAAGTGCGAAGGTTCCAGGAGCTGGAAGCGTGCATCGTGTGCATCCCTCTCCGTAGTGGAAAGAGGATGTACTTGGTCGCACTCTATGCACCTGAAGCTACTTAATCTACTTTATTTATTTCAGAGCTCGAGACACTTTTTCGAATTCGTAGGAGGAGAATTATTTCATCATGGCCGGAGATCTCAATGCCAAACATAGAGATTGGGGAAACAACACACCTAATCCTAGAGGGAACCTACTATTCAATTGGTGGGGTCGGCACAGTGTCGAGTATAAACTCGATTTGAAAGCAACAGATAGTCCGTCGTTTCCTAGAAGTGGCTCTTATCTGGATCTTATGCTGTTCGACGTACGGTTACAACTGACCGACATGGACCGACAAATCATAAACTGCCTGCACACATTTGTGTATGACAGTGACCATTGCGGACTCAGTGCCGTAATAACGATTCCCAACGAAATTGCGGAGTTGGAGGAGTTTGTCCAAACGTACTCCTACAATTATAGTAGGACGCGTTGGACTCGCTTCTCCAGAACTTTAACAAGAGCACTCTCCTCGAACTCGCTCTACCCACCGTCCAATGGGAATCTGTCAAACGAGGAGATTGACTGGTACCTAAAACAAATGGACGAGACAATTAAACGAACTATGGATAATACGATACCTCGGTATCAACATACTGACAACGCAGACATATTCCGCAATGCAACAATTGACGCACTACACCAACACAAAAGTAGACTGCTGTCGAGACTAAAAACCTTGTACAGACAGTTTACTGACAGACAGAACTCGGAGGTTAGGACACTGAAGTAGCTGATTAAAAACCTCCAGAAGTTAATTAGAGAAAATTACAGACTTTCTGTAAATTTGCATTGGAACAATAAAATTCGGGCTGTAAAATCCAACAACCCGAGTATGTTCCCGCAAATAAATAAAATATTTCGGAGGAATAATCAAAACGACCTTCCGTGTCTTAAGATCCCCCGAACGACGAACAATGGACGAATACTTATAACAGCAGGTATAGATCCAGATAACGCAGTAGAGGATGACAACTTCTTTGTGATCGAAGATCCGCAGGAGAAGGTAGAGGCTATAGGAGCGACTTTCCAGGAAGTGTACAAGGTGAATGATACCATTTGCCCGAACCACGACCTGGAAAATCGCGTCCTTGTGCACAACTTCTACCTTCGAAATGATATAGAGCACTGGCGATCCGAGAACATAGGTTTTACCGAGTTCAATGACGATAACATGGCAAATAATGTCATCGCCGATGAAAGGGTACATCCCTCGTACATATCGAAGGTGGAGCTCCAAGCGATCTTCGACTCATTGAGGAGGAAGAAATCTGTAGGAATCGATGGAGTGTCGAACATTGTGCTTCGGCATCTCCCTCTAGAAGCGGTGGACATTTACACAACTCTGTTCAACAATGCACTGAATAATGCACATTATCCAGCGCATTGGAAAACAGCAGTGATACAACCCATCCCCAAACGGGGTAAGGACACTTCCAATCCGGCAAATCTCCGGTCGATAAGTCTCCTTCCGAACATCAGCAAGGTATTCGAGAAAGTGATCAATAGAGCCTTGCTTAAGTGGACTGAGAACAGTAATATAATTCCGGATAACCAATTCGGTTTTAAGGCGGGGCATGATACAATACATGCCGCGTCTAAACTGGTATCGGATATCCAATGGAACAAAAGCAAGAACCAATACACGGGTGCCTGCCTGATTGACTTGGAGAAGGCCTTCGACACCGTATGGTTAGAGGGACTCTTCTACAAGCTGAGCAGGCTGGGCATAAGCAAACCACTGCTGTACATACTTTATAACATGCTCACCGGTAGGCAGTTCATCGTCAAAAATGGCAATGTGACTTCTACTGGAACATTTCTAATTAAAAATGGTCTGCAACAAGGTGCGGTTAATTCACCGATCCTTTTCAACATTTACACGAGCGATCTCATAGGATCACTACACCATGCCATAGCGTACGCAGACGACTTGATCGCGTACAGATCAGGACCAAAAATCGAGGTCATTGCAATTCTCTTGCAACGTGACTTCGATAAGATTCAGCGATATTGCGATGACTGGAAGTTGAAGATCAACTTCCAGAATCGGAAACCATTCTTTTTAGGACGCCGTTGTCTGGGGCCTCTAGGGATACCAGAAAGAATTGGCGAAAGTTCTCAATCGTGGGACCGCACGGACAGCCACTTGCGAGTCGAAGTGTAGTCAGATACCTGGGGCTCTGGTTAGACCAATATCTATATTTTAACAAACATATAGATGCTGCTCTGGCCAGAGCCAAAGGTGCTTTTGCCCTTACAAAGAGACTTTTTTATAGCAAGCAACTCGATGCAAGGGTAAAGGTAATCTGCTACATGGCCCTCATCCGGCCCATGCTCGTATATGGATATCCCGTGTGGTTCAACGTGGGAGCAAGCTTGTTGGAAAAGATTCGGGTGTTTGAGAGGGCTTGCCTTCATTTATACAGAACACCGGAGTCCCAGTACATAAAATTCTATCCCAATGAGGTCCTATACAACAGGGCTAATCTAATAAGAGTGGATAATTTCGTTATCAAGCTGATTCGAAGGCACATTGCAAGAGCAATGAGCTCGACGAACAACCTGATCTTCGGGGCTTATTACCCCAATTCCGAGTATCATGAGAGAGTGCGCCTTAACGGCTTTGTTCCCCCAGAGGCGTTCCTCTATTTTGATAAGAAAGGTCTGATCCAGGACAGATTGGCAGTGCCGCTAATCTTCCACGTTGCTCGGACAGCTGTGGATAGGCGACTCAACTACGACAGAGACGTTGCACACGGTAGTGTGGAGCGTCTCCGGTTTAGTAGGGCGGTATCGGGTCGCGATGTTGATGACGTACAACGTCAGTACGGTCATTTCTGGTGGCTGGCCGAAAGAGAGGAAACTCCTTCGTCGTTTCCTCCTAATCCAGGGTAGCCTGTTTGATGTTGAAAGTTGGCTGTTCTTGCCTATGGCCGACTTACATAGTTTAGGTTTAGGTAGTTTTTTAGGTTTAGGTAGGTGTAAGTAGTGAATAATAAAAAAAAAAAAAAAAAAAAAATATAAATATATCCACAGCACTTGGATGAAAAAAATACAAAAAAAAACACAAAAAACACAAAAAACATAAAAAAAAAATTATAAAAAACAGCACTCGACAAAAAAAAAAAAAAAAAATTTAAAAAAAAAAAAACAAAAAAAAATTTACGTATAGAATACGTAAGGTAGAATAAGATAGGCTAATTTAGAATAAGATAGTTTTAAGATTTATTTTAAGGTAGTTTATAAGTTTTATTTATAAGAATACAAAAAAATGTTCAGACACTAAGTTTTTGACCAATTTTCTTAGTTTAAATTTTAAAAGAATGAATAAATAAACAAGTTTCATGTTCGTTACGTCGAAAGACATAGTTTTAAGTGTTAGGTTTAGCTTAGAGCGCCCGCATAGGGCCAGTAAGTTAGAATAAGAATAGTTAAGTTAGTTAAGCTAGTTTTAAGCGTTTTGTCTAGCATGTAAGTTATAATGAATTACCCAATAAAAAAAATGCATTAAAAATGAAATGAAATGGGATTGATGGTAAAATGTGTGTGTGTATGAACAATATCATTCAATTCCGCAAGTGATCGAACGCAGACAGGCTTTTCTTCTTGTTTTACTTTTACGCACACGTAGCCACGGGCGGTGAATGCAGAAGTGAGCAAGCGCTGACGTTTGAGGCGAATTGCATGACGGAGTATTGTACGATTATGTGCGGTTAAACTCTCGTGCAGGTAGATTTGTTTACTTGAACCTTCAACGCCTATGTCGCCCAGGCAAAGTTGTCGCGAGTTTGTTTTACGAAACTTTGTTAGCGCAATTAAAGTTTTGCTCTTGTCATGCGTAGAAAGAAATTTAATGATAATGACAGAGTCTTCTTCAGGTTTTGAGCGGAAGATTCTGCCAAGTGCGGGCGTTTGGAAATCTACTTTATGGCAAAGATGGTTAAATATGCTTTTAAGGTTCTCGTTAGGGATAAATGGTATTCCAACTAAGATTGCATCGGTCGATAATCTATCAACTTTTAAGTCCTCGATATGTTCTTGAAGATGTGCGATTTCAGTATTTAAGTTTTTCTTATACTCATCAAACGCTTGGTTGTGGGGGGTTGTGGGATCATCTACCTGTGTTTTTATTTTGTTTACATCAACCTTCAGTGAATGGAATTCAGCAGCAAATTCTTCCAGAGCATCAACGCGATTGGTTAGTTGTTTAAAATTGGTTGTTATTTCTTCAAACCTTTGGAATATGTAATTCTCAATGGCAGTGATGCGTTTGGTCAGATTTTCCTCAACAGCTGTTAATTTTGTTATTATTGACTCACTCTGGAAATTAATTGTGTCCATTTTGTCCATTAGGTTTTTGTAATTCTGGTCAGTCGGTGTCGGTGTTGGAGATGCTGATGAGAGGTGTGTGGGTGGGCGGTATTTTGGTGTGGGTGATCGCTTTGGGGAGTCTTTGTGTTTCAATTGTAGCCTTGTTTGATGAGCATGAGACATGGTAAGGTGCTGATAGAGTTTTCACGAGCAAGGGGGGTGCACCAGACAGTTAATGTGTGTATGTATGTGGGTTTAAATTATTCGCGAAAGCTGACACTGAACAATTTTTATATTTATGTTTTAAAGAAGTAAAAGCAAATTCTTTAGCAGTTTTTTAGACTGTTTTGTTCTTTATTTCTTCACATATAAGATAGACTTCGGAATTGTTTAATATTTTTCTTTTCGCACGCTTAGGGTTAAAAAGAGTCACAGCACTTTGACAGCACGTCTGTTCACCAAGACATTAACACATACTTTACAATTTTTAACTTATAAAACATTTTTATTTTCTTAATTGAATAACATTAATAATTTTCTTAATCGCAAAAGGAATTATTGTCTTAGCAATTTAATAGTTTTACATTTATTTTTAACTCTAATTATGATCTAATTATTATTATTTTTTTCTTAATATTTTTTTTTTTTTTTTTTCAGTGTAATTAACAATTAAAATTATAGAAATGTCGATTTAAATGATGATCTAACCGGTTAGAATCGAAGTACATTGTGCTATATTTATGTACTTATACCTTACTTCTACTTAATTAAGTTACATTCATCTCATTTTTCTTATTTTATCCTTATGAACAATTATCTCTTTATTATTCTTATCAATAAGTATACAATTTGTGAGTTTTACCTCTTTTAATATATATGGACCTTTAAAAATTGGATCCAGCTTATGCCTAGATTGGTTTTCTATAAGTACTACGTCATTAGGTAGAATATTTTGTGGTCTAGCAGATTGGTCGTGTGTTGGTTTTCTAAGGTTAGCAATTTGAAGACGATACTTCAGTTCTTTGTCATATGCTTCTATGTTATATAGGGGTTCTATTTTTTCCGTACTAACGCAGTCAAATGTATCCGGTAGCTTACCGAAAATCAGTTCAAAGGGACAATAGCCATGTACAGTTGATGGAGTTGTATTATAACAATACAAAGAAACAGAGCCAATCATCCCAATCAGATTTGTCATTGTTTATATAAGACCTAATGTATTCGTTGAAAGTTCGATGAGATCTTTCTACAGTACCTAGTGATTGGTGATGATATGCTGTTGAGACCTTATGAGTCACATTAAGCAATTTTAGAACCTGCTCGAAGGTTATGTTTTTATATTCTTTTCCGAAATCTGTTCGGACCTCTTTCATAGGGCCATAAACTAGTACAAATTGCTCAAATATTGCCTTTGCTATTGTCGTTGCTTTCTTGTCTACAATTGGTATTGCGACGAGATACTTACTAAGTTCGCATATTATGGTAACGGCGTACTCATTACCCTTAGTTGACTTGGGCATTGGGCCTATTGTATCTATTAATACAATATGGAACGGGTTTTGTGGGGTTGGGTTAATTGTTAGTTCCTCTTTATTTTTTGTTAAAGATTTATTCTTTTTGCATTGGTCACATGATTTGACATATCGCTTCATGTTTCTGGTCATGTTTTTCACGCGTTTCCTTTGTCACTAATAATTTGTCACTAAGTGATAATTGGTATCTTTTTATTCCTTTATTACCAGCTATTTTTTCAAGCTTTGGGAATAACTGATCTAAATCAATTTTCCCATTAATAATAAACTCGTTCCGTTTGTGCTTATTTTTTGTTTGCCTTTTTTGATATTGAAGTTATGGTTATTAAGACCTAGGAGGGCACATTTATTTATTTCTTTTAAATTTAACGCTTCATATATCTTTAAGTTTTCAGACTGAGGATCTTTAAATTTAGTTTTGGGCGTATTTTGATTTAATTTGCCCTTTTCTGTCTTGGAATTTGTTCGATTATAGAAAAATCTATGCGAGATAAAGCATCTGATGCATACTTTTCTTTTCCCATAATATACTCGACTACGAAGTTCATATTCCTCCAAGTCTAGTCTTATGCGTGTCAGTTTTGATGATGGATTTTTCATTGAGAAAAGGTAGGTAAGTGGTCTATGATCACTCTTTACCAAGAATTTTTTGCCATATACGTATGGTCTAAAATAATTTGTAGCCCAGTGGAGCTGCTAACTCTTGTTCTATAATTGACTTGTTGCTTTCGTCTGAAGGCTCTTGAAGCGTACGCAACAGGAAGTTGTTTTCCTTTGTACTCTTGACTAAGTACAGCACCACACGCATGCTTACTAGTATCCGTGATTATACAAAATTGTTTTTGAAAGTTGGGATATTGCAGAATATTGGGACTAAGTAGGCAGTTTTTCAGATATTGAAATGCAGTTTCACACTCATTAGTCCATACGAATGGAATGTTCTTTCGACAAAGTTGTGTCATATGACGTGAATGTTCGGCAAAATTTGGAATAAAACGTCTGTAGTAGTTGCAGAAAGCAACGTATCTTTTCGTTTGATCGGCATTTTGGGGGGTTGGATAGTTTAAGACAACACTGAATTTACTATCATCTGGACGTATGCCTTTATCTGTACATTTAAGTCCTAAATACGTCACTTCGGGACTGAAAAATGAGCATTTCTCCGGATGGAGTTTTAAGTTATATTTACGGCAAATTGAAAAAACATCCTTGAGGTTTCTCAACATGTGTTTCTCCGAGCACCCTAATACGACCAGATCATCCATGTACAGAAATGCCTGTGTTGGCGAAAGTCCGCAAAATGCTATTGACATCATTCACTGAAAGGAATTTGGCGCGATTTTGATGCCATACGGGAGTCGTTTGAAGCGAAATGACCCTTTGTTCGTAGAGAATGATGTAATATTTCTCGAGTTTTCGTCTAACTCAATTTGGTGAAAACCAGACATTAAGTCAAGGCAAGAAAAATCTTTTGCCCTGCCAAGTTGGTCAAGAATATCATCTACTCTTGGCAATGGAAATTTGTCTGCAATTAGTTTTTTGTTTACTTGCCTATAGTCAACTACAAGTCTCCACCGTTTTTCAGTTTTCCCTGGTAATGCTTTTTTGGGGACCAATAAGATCGGACTATCCGCTCCCGTGTCAATTAGAAAGGTTGAAAATTTATTATTTAAACTTGATCTTATTGTTATAAAGCTACTGAGATTGAGATTTAGACTGAGGATTTTGTTCGCAATATTTACTGATTGTTTAGAGTATTCAGGGGTCCGTTCGAGTTTTCCGAATTTTGAATGTCGTTCGTGTACCTAATGTTGCCCTGATTGCTTCGATTATTAGCCCAGTAACGGCTACTGTTCTGAAAACTTCCACGTCCACGGCCATCCAAAAGTCGTCAGAGGCCACGGCTGCCGGCGAGGGCTTGGCCCCGAAAGGGGATAAGTCGCCAGTGGCTACAAATACTCTCAAACAAGACACGTACACGAACAAAAATAAAAACAACTTCGGGTTGCAGCACCTCTTCACTGCAACAGATAAAATCGAAGAGGGTGCAAAAACATCGAAATTAACCGCTCGTAAAGAGGACGAGTCAGCGACCCGAAAAAAACGCAAAATCTCTGGAGCCCAACAACGACAAAGGGCCAAAGAAAGAAGACGACTGGAGATGGAGAAGCAAGGAAATTTGGTTTCAAACCTTCAACACCAAAAGTCGCCTCCCCGCGTGGTCAAAAAGCAAACAGTGAACAGACACTGACCGGGGAACGGATGGAACACCCTACTCTATCACCAGAGGATGCCTCGGTAAACTCTGATGGCAAGAGGAGGATGCGCCCCCATGCTGAACCACGGCAGAGAAAAAGAAGTCGTGTTGCTAAAGACCATCCACAATCTAGGCTTACCTCTATTCCACCAGGGCGGGCTAATGCTCACCCAGGGAGGAGCGAGGGAAGTACTGTCGCACAACCAAAATCCAAAAACCCGATTAGGTCGTCAACTTCAAGGAGACAGGCAGCCACACTCATAAAATCTCGTCACACGAGGTCGTATAGGGATGTAGCAGCCAACCTCCTGGAGATGGTGGTCTACAACAGAAACGACGATGATGGGAAGATACCGGAGGAGCTACATGAACGGTTCCAGAAAGCTCTCAATGCTGCCCTAGACCAAACACTTTGTGAGAATCCGACGACTTCCCTGAATTTCCTGAGGGCAGGTTTCAATGGCAGCCGCTACCACATATGCTGTCAGGATAATGCCTCGACGGAGTCGTTAACTAAACTAACATCTAGACTCGATGGTTGGGAAGGAACCAACCTAGTGGTTCTACTGGCGGGAAAGATTTCCAGATTAACCAGGAGGGTGGCCGTGGTGTAGTGGTAACATCATCGCTTGTCACGCTACAGTTTCACGGTTCGAATCCTGATGTCAATAATCACCTATTTATTTCGCATGAAATAAATAAAAAGTCGATCAATTGCGAAAGCTTATGTCAACTCTACTGCGAAGGCATAACACTGGCAGTAGGGCGGTCATATGACTAAAATGCAACTTGATCGTGATGATGACATCAGGAGGACGGAAAAAAATACTGTGAATCATGAGCAACGACAAAAGCAAAAACAAACATGCTCCCCAGTTATCTGGACAGCCACTCTTGGAGTTCACTGAAACTTAATACCAGCTGAGTTTCAAACCAACTACACCAATCTGTCTTT
The DNA here is from genome assembly GCA_963082735.1 of Pocota personata. Classification (NCBI taxonomy): domain Eukaryota; kingdom Metazoa; phylum Arthropoda; class Insecta; order Diptera; family Syrphidae; genus Pocota; species Pocota personata. The sequence goes on from OY720431.1 coordinate 82,956,566, forward strand.
CTCTCTGTCTCTTCCCCTTTCCTCAAAATGCCCGTGTCCTAAAATTAGTATAAGGGTATTCATAACCCCTTTCACACGTGCAAATTATAAAAAAAAAACCAGGGTGTCCTTTGGATTCCAGGGGTAATCGAGGAACCTGCAACGATATTTGCGCGGATGAAGCTGCAAAACAAGGACCTTAAGACAGAAAAGTGGAAACTCTACCACGCAAAAGAGTAGGCAAGCAAAGGCCAACTGATCGTGGTAGGGATTGACGAGGAATTGCTGGGGTCACTAGTCCTACAATGGGGTAAAGCATTATGCGACTTTCACCAGGTCAGCTTTGTAATCCCTTCATTCCACGAAAGAATTAATGAAGGTAATCCAAGCAAACCTTCAGCAAAGTAGGGCGGCAACTGCCAACCTCTGTGCTTACCTCTTAGCAGGAAATGCGGATATCGCCCTCATCCAGGAACCTTATTGTCTATATAATAAGGTAACAGGATGGGGGAGTAAACTGAAAGTGATTGCAAACAACGGAAACAGTAAGTGTAGAGCCTGTATTGTGGCACATAAGGATATTAATATTTTCTCTATTCCACAGATCAGCACAGGCGACCTCACAGTCACAAGTCTCGAATATAGGGCAAGAAATAGCGAGACCAACCAAATTATTTTGGCCTCTTGCTATCTCCCCTATGACTCCCCGCAACCTCCACCTAGCGATGAGTTAAAGAGGTGTGTCACCTGGACGAGGTCCCAACAGAACAGCCTCATAGTGGGTATGGACTCTAACGCCCACCACACTAACTGGGGAAGTACGAACATCAACAAAAGAGGTGAGTGTTTAGCCGATTATTTAAATATTGAAAACTTGATTACCTTGAATGAGGGCTGTACACCAACCTTCATAAATAAAATTAGAAGGGAGGTATTAGATATAACCTTATGCGACGTTAGGTCTATACACCTGGTGTCGAACTGGAGGATCAGTAATGAGATCTCCTTTTCGGACCACAGGTGGTTGAGTTTTGATATTGGAATTGATCACAAATCCAAAATAATGATTAGGAATCCTAAGAAAACAGATTGGTCCATCTTTGTAAGTAATCTTCAGGGAAAGCTGATACCAACTCAGGGTAACAGCTACGCTGAGATTAACCAATTAAACAATGAAGTCCTCAAAGTACAGAAGTGTATTAGAGAATCTTTTGAGGCCGCCTGTCCTCTAAAACCGGTACCTAGAAGTGCAAAGCAAAAATGGTGGAACGGCGATCTCCATGAAATAAGGAACTGATACAAAATGAGAAGACACTGAGAACCTAGTTGATGCAGATAAAGTGACCTGGGCTACTAACTCATTTGCACCATACAAATCACCGGGCTTGGACGGAATACTTCCCATCTTCTTGCAAAAAGGGATAGAATTAGATACCCTAAAGAAAACCCTGGTCAATATCTTCAGGGGATGTCTATATCATGGATACACACCAACACAATGGCAAGTGGTGAGGGTGGTGTTCCTACCGAAACCCGGAAAAGATTTGTCGACAGCAAAGGGCTATAGACCTATTAGCCTAACGTCGTTCTTACTAAAATCAATGGAGAGGATCTGTGATAACTACATCAGAACACAGATTACAATTCCGCGGCTGTGTCCTAATCAACATGCATATCTCAAAGGAAAATCAGTTGAGACGGCACTACACCAGGTTGTATCCACAATAGAAGATGCTTTTGAAACCAAGGAATCAGTCGCAGGCGTTTTTCTAGATATCGAAGGGGCATTTAACAATGTGAAAACTCAAAAAATTGTGGAGGCACTCTCGATATACTGTAATAACCAAATAATAAACAATTGGCTAGAACACATGATTATAAAGCGCATTATCACAGCTTCACTGGAAGACGACACAAGAAGGGGAACAGTCCGTACGGGAACACCACAGGGGGGGATAATATCTCCTTTTCTGTGGGTGCTCACAATGGACAACCTTTTAAAAGCACTGGATGGAACCTGTGCGAAATGTGTAGCATACGCAGATGACCTAGCCGTTCTGATAAGAGGTAAGCACATTCTCCAACAACTTCGAAACAATTTTTCCCGCAAGAGAATATTGGACGTATGAAAGAACGACAAGAAACTCCAATGGGATATCGGTTTATACAGATGGCTCTAACATATCAGGGAAATCAGGGGCTGGCATCTTCAGTGCTAACCCACCGATTGAACTTGCTATTCACCTAGAACCATTTGTATCGGTGTTCCAAGCAGAAGTCTATGCAATTATGAAGGCAACCGAAATACTCGCAGAAGACACCAGCGAAGAAAGGCAAATTAACATCTGCTCGGACAGCAAAGCACCAATTAGCGCGATCACAAACCCCATGTCGAAATCACGACTAGTAAGGGAGCGCAAAAGTAAATTGAACTTACTTGCCAGACGCAATAGAGTCCGTCTCACATGGGTACCGGGGCACGAAGGTGTACCGGGTAACGAAAAGGCAGACGAACTAGCAAGGAAAGGAGCAGGCAATACAGAACTGAACCCGGATAATACAATAGGGGTCCCTCTGACAACTATTAAAACAATAATCAATGATAAGATACGACAGGAGTTCAGTAACTACTGGACGAATCTAGACACGTGCAAAGTAGCTAGATCTGTAATAACCAAACCGAGTAACAACACAGCAAAAAGAGCTCTTAACTCAAGCAGAACACAATTGAGATTGATGGTGGGACTTTTAACAGGGCACATCAATCTCAACAAACATTCGTTCAGACTTGGGGTAGCTGATACAGCAATCTGTGCCAACTGTGAAGAGGAGGAGGAACACTTCCTCTGTCCCTGCCCCGCTACAGCGAGGCTAAGGCTGAAAATTCTGGGATCTCCAAGGATTCCGGATATAACACACCTCAATAAGAAAGGAATCAGGGATATACTGGAGTTCGCCAGACGAACACTACGATTCCCCGATCACTATACGATATAGTTGATACTACCCATGATCCCTAGACCTAAATCCTCTCTTAGGCCCAATGGAGGCCTAAGAGAAGAGCATAAGCTCACCCTCTCAAACCAACCAACCAACCAACACAACCCGGTGGTTCCGATGGATGACTGGGCAGTCATCAAGGCAGTGGAACCTCAGAAAAACAGCTCCTCTTTCCTGCTTCTGATTAACGAAGCGTGCCTTGTGGCACTCGAAGAAGCCGACCATAAACTGCATTTTGGCATAAGGCATGCCAAAATCAAGGTTTTCCCCCACATCTGGTCCTGAGGATGAGACAGGCGAAATTGATGGCACCGACAAGTTGTCGGAGGACGTGGTTATCGACGCCATTACCAAACTCCACCATTCCGAATGTTGAAGATCGCACAGATTAATCTGCGCTACTCGAAGAGTGCGTCAGATAATCTGCGTGTTTTCGTAGGCGACGAAGACATCGACATTTATCTTATTCAGGAGCCCTGGGAGAAAGGTTCAGTCGTTAAAGGGCTGAAGGACAACTGGTACAACATCTTCTACAATACCATTAACCAGGTTAGTAATAAACCTAGGGCCTGCATTCTAGCTAAAAAAACATATAAATGAATTTCTGTGTCCTAATTTTAGCTCTGCCGATTTAACTGTAGTTAAATTGGAGGTTGCAACTGACACTCTTTTTTATTTCCTCAGCTTGTATGGATCGAGACAGTTCATCACCGCCTGAGGAGGTATGACAGCTGACATCAGCGATCGCGGAGAAAAATGGCAAATTGATTTTAGGCTGCGATGCTAATGCCAGCCATTCGCTATGGGGCAGCTCGGAAATCAACAAACGCGGTGAGTCTTTATTCGATTTCCTTGTGATATCCAACATTTCTGCCTGCAATGTGGGTAACAAACCAACTTTTGTCTTTCCGAGTTCGGATAATTTCAGAGGTTGGGAGGAAGTCTTGGACATTACACTCAAGACCAATATTGACAACCTTAGAGTAACTAATTAGCGGGTATCTGATCGTCCATCTTTGTCTTTTCACAAATGGATAATCTTTATTGTTAGCCTCGAGGTCGAAGCACCTAAGCCATTTAGAAACCCTAAGAGAATTGACTGGTGAAAATTTGGTCAGGTTATCAAATCTAAACTTCACAGAACACCCGGCGCGAAAATCGAATCAGTCAAGGAACTTAACGATAAGATCACAACCCTAGATTTCGGCTTTTAGGTTTCGTGCCCTATTAAATTCAGTAAGAAAAAATTTCCCTCATGGTGGAACGAAGATCTTTCTAATCTTAGGAAGATTACCAGAAAAATCTTCAATGTCTGTTATCGACACAAGCTTTGGCAACCATATAAGGATTGCCTAAAAGAATATAAGAAATCCATTAAAAGGGCCAAGTCTCTGGCTTGGATGGACTATTGTCAGTCCATTGAAACCATTAAGGACTCTGCCAGACTGAATAAGTTCCTATTCAAGGAACACTCCAGTCCGTCCTTTATCAAAAGGCTGGACGGGACTTGAACGGATTCCTCTAGCGATTCTCTGGAGCTTTTAATGCAAACTCACTTTCCAGGGTGCAAAAATGAGTTTACTCACTCAAATTGTCCTCAAGATGTGCAATCCTCATTTTGGAATGACTTTAAGACAGCAATTACAGAGGTTAATACCTCTTGGGCCATTTACAGCTTCTCTCCCTATAAATCGGCTGGACTTGACGGCGTACTCCCGGTAATGCTGCAAAAAACACTCGATAAGGTGGTCCCTTGGCTAGTTTCGATCTGAGTTGGAGGCGTGTTCGTATTGTGTTTATCCCGAAAGCGGGGAAGCGGGGGCATGAATCTGCAAAGGATTTCAGACCCTTCAGCTTGTCATCCTTCCTCCTTAAGACGTTGAAACGTATATTAGATACGCACATCCGTAATACAATAGATACATCCCTTCTATCAAAATCTCAGCATGCGTACACTAAGGGCAATCGACTGAGACGGCGCTCCATGAAGTTGTGCGTACGATAGAAAAGACAATACACTACAAACAATTTACTCTTGCCACCTTTTTAGATTTTGAAGGTGCTTTCAATAACGTTAGTACTGAATCGATTCAGGAAGCTCTGACCCAACTGGGTGTAGGGGAGTTTATTAGCAAGTGGATAGTGACTATGCTAAAAACCAGAATAATTCAATCGACACTCGGTAATAGTGTTTCCACCATATCCGTTGTAAGGGGAACTCCTCAGGGTGGGGTTATCACTCCTCTTCAACAAAATCCTGTGAAGGCTTGACCGAGACGGTGTCAAGGTTGTCGCGTATGGTATCGGAGATGTTTCCTTCTGTGATCAGTGAGATTATGGAAGGTGACTTGAATAAGGTTAGCACATGGGCCACTGGATGTGCACTTAGCGTCAATCCGAGCAAAACTGAACTGATGCTCTTTACCACAAAAACCAAAATACCGGCTTTCACGCCTCCACGGCTTAATAACAAATTACTCTCGTTATCATCTAATGCTAAGTACCTAGGTGTGGTACTCGACCCCAAATTAAGCTGGAAGCTTAACATTGAACACCGAGTAAAGAAAGCCTGTGTGGCTTTTTATGCTTGTAGCAAAACATTCGGTAAGAAATGGGGACTCTGTCCGAGGATGGTCATTTGGATGTATACCAAAGGTGGTGCTCCCTATTCTTTCCTATGGATCGCTAGTTTGGTGGCCGGCGGTTAATAAAGCATACATTACCAAACTCATCAACAAAGTACAAAGGACTGCGGCTCTAGGTGCTACAGGGGCGATGAGAACATGCCCAACTGAAGCCTTGAACGTAATCCTTCACCTTATACCACTCGACCTTCATATAAAGTACATATCAGCATGTAGTGCGGTCAGATTAAGATAAACCGGTAGCTGGTGCGATAGTCTCTACGGCCACAACAGCATTCTTAATCTGCTACCTCGGGAGTTGGCAGCAAATCCGATCGACTACATAACTCCCAGGGTGAATCGCAATGATGTCACTGTGAAATTCCTTTCCAGGGCGGAATGGAAATGTGGCACGGTGACTAACGAGTTCAAAGCAACCATTTTCACTGACGGGCGGGAATCTTTTCTGAATCCCTCAATATCGCTAGTTCATTCCGTCTTCCCAATTCATGCAGCGTATTCCAGGCGGAAGTTCTTGCTGTACGAGAGGCGTGCCGTCTCCTCAAACATACATCGATACAACTTAATACCATAGCCATTTTCATTGATAGCCAGGCCGCTATCAAAGCCATCATTTCTGCGGCTTCCTCCTCCAAACTTGTTGAACAAAGGATCAGCCTCATCTGGGTGCCTGGTCATAGTAACATTGACGGAAACGAAAGGGCTGATGAATTGGCGAGGCAGGGATCTGCCCTTGACTGCTCCCGTGCGGAGGATGTCAACATTCCGTTAGGGGTCCTTAAGGGTAGAATCTTTGCTCATTTCCTTGCAGATGCTGGTAATAGATGACGAGGGTTGCAGAACTGTGTCATATACAGGCAGATGTGGCCCAAGTATAACTGGCGCAGAACGCAAGAGCTATTAAGCAGAAAACGGGCAGATATTGCTATAGTTCTGGCAATTAGCACTGGCCATTGGCCCATAGGGGTCCACGCAGCCAAACTGGGCATTACTTTTAATGCACATTGTCGTAGCTGCAATATGGCCAACGAGCCTGAAACAATCCTTCACTTCCTTTGTAAGTGTCCGGCCCTTAGTAGGGTCAGACACCGTACACTTGGCAGACACATTTTTGATAGCATTAGTGAGTTAGGGGAGACAAGCATCGGGGACATCATCAGTTTTCTCAATGCTGGTGTTTTTTTTTTTCAATGGGTGGTTTTTTTTTTTTTGTTTTAGAGGAAGGGGAGATCTTCAAAAGATACTGATGATCCGAGTAATCAGCATGCCGGATTTTTACGGACTAAAACCACCTCCCACATAATTGCGATCTAGTCACTTGGACTAATAAGCAATTTTTTCTGACATCTTAGTCTTTGGTGATCCTTTATTTCGAGTGTGTATGTATTTATAAACAAGTATATACATTTTTATTTTTATTATATTAAGTTAAATCGAGAGGTTTTGTTCTTTTAAGCCTTCGTAATTGATTTTCATTATGCATTAGTTTTCTTACATCTATGTTTATATGCTCTTCTAGCTTTTCTTTGTGTTTTTTTGCATGTTTTAGAATTTCTGCAGATACACTTTCTACCTTCAGGTCTCGATGAAGGTTAGTATTTCTTACGTACCAAGGTGCATTTACTATATTTCTAAGCACCTTATTTTGCAAACGTTGTATTTTGTCCAGATGTTGCAACCCCATAGTTGGATTCCATATGTCCATGTTGGTTTCAGAATTTGATTATATAAAAGCACTTTATTTCCAAATGATACGGATGAGTTTCTTCCTATCAGCCAGTGCAGTTTTCTATATTTGATTTCTAACTCTTCTTTTTTCTTTTTTACGTGCTCTTTCCATCTCAACTTTGCATCTAGAGTCATACCTAAATATTTCGCTGTATTAGCGCATGGAACTATTTTTTGGTTTATAATAATTGGTATATATTCAATTTTTTTATTAGTAAAGTCAACATGGACTGACTTAGACTCGTTTAATTTGATTCTCAACTTATTAGTCCATTCACAGATTTTGTTTATGCCAATTTGTAGTTTTTCTGTGGATTCTTCATTGGTTCTTCCTACTGCTAGTATTGCAGTATCATCTGCGAATGTTGCCATGGTGTGGTTTTCTAATTTAGGAATATCACTAGTATATAATAAGTATAATATTGGGCCCAGTACCTACCTTGCGGTACGCCGGCCTTTATTTCTCTTAGATTTGAATAAGTACTCTGTTGTTTTATTCTGAAATGTCTTCCATCTAGATACGATTTCAGAATAGAAGCATATTGATTTGACAACATACATCTCAGTTTATAGATAAGTCCTTCGTGCCATACTTTATCAAAGGCCTGCGCCACATCTAAGAATACAGCAGAGCAAACTTTCCTTTTTTCTAGTGCTTCTTCGATTTTATTCGTAATTCTGTGTACCTGTTGTATCGTAGAGTGCTGCCTTCGAAAACCAAATTGATGGTTCGGAATCAGCTTTTTCCTTTCAATTATTTTATTTAAACGCTTTGCGAGTACTTTCTCAAACACTTTTGATATCATTGGCAATAACGAGATAGGTCTGTAAGATGACACTTCATTTGGCGGTTTACCAGGTTTGGGAATCATTAGGACCTTCCACAAACTAGGCACATATTTAAGCTTAAATGTGGCATTTATTAAATTTGTTATTTTTATTATTGCCTTCCTTGGTAAGTTCTTTAGTACGACACCAGATATAAGGTCATATCCACCAGATATAAGGTCATATTGAGTTCTTTCTCTTTAGGGCGGGGGTGCTTTCCCAAGCCGATTGCTGAATATCGCTGACCAACTTATGCAGTTCTTTTTCTACATCATTTTTGGTTATAAGGGGTATCATTAAATCTATTTTACTCGTTAAGTTCAGCTTGAAGGCTTGCCAATCTGTTCTGTTATTTGTTACGGTTTTAATATTTGTATTTTTAATTATATGTTCACTCATTTGGAGAATTATAGGTGAATGGTCAGAGCTTAGATACTCGAACTCATCTATGTGCATATAACTGCTTGACAAATTTTTGATTATGAAAAAATCAATTAGATCTGGTATCTTATTTTTGCCTGTAGGCCAGAACGTGGGCCTTCCTGTCGAGAGAATTTCGCATTGATGTTTTTGAATAGCAGCATAAAGTTCTTTTCCTCTCGTTGTTGTCAATCTTGATCCCCAGTTAAGGTTTTTGGCATTAAAATCTCCACCTATTATGTATCTGTTTCCTAGTTTTTCAAAAAAATCTGAATATTCTTCTTTTTTAATTGAATGTTTTGGAGGACAGTAAATAGCAACGATATTAATTTTTTTATGCTTAGCTTTTAAACACACTGCTGTAGCTTGTATTTTCTCTGTTATATACTTCAATTCCTCATATTGTTGTATATTATTTTTTACTATTACTGCACTTCCACCCTTAGCTGTGTTTTCAGGGTGAGCGGTGTGATAGATTTTGTAGTTTTTAAATTTTATTTGCGTGTGTTTTGTAAAATGGGTTTCTGAGATAAGACAAATGTCTATGTTATTTGTTTCAAGAATCACCTGCAATTCCTGTTGATGTTGCAGGAGACCATTTGCATTCCAACATATCACTTTAAGATTTTGTTTCATGATTATGCTTAGGTACTTTGTCCTTGGTATTTTCTAACTTTTTAAGTCGCATATCTAGTGCATTAAGTTTGGTTAGGATCAGTTGTAGTGTTTGATTCATGTCATTGCTTGGTTGAGTCTTTTGTTGGTTACACTCAGGTTGGTCCTTTTTCTGCATAGCATGCTGTTTTTTATGTGCAACCACTTGAGCATATGACATTATACCCGCGCTGGTTTCTTTAGCGTTCGGTTTTGTGTTTTCTTTTGCAATTGGTTTTTTGTTTTCTTTTGCAATGGGTTTTTTAATCTCTAGTTTTGATAGTTCCACATCTACTTTAATATTATCTGGTGATTCTTGTTTTTTATCAAGAATTTTGTTTTTGGTGTTTAGTTTTTTTATTTAAGTTATTCTGCAGTTCTATGGCAACAGTGCACCCCCGATAGCTTGCGGGGTGGGGTTCCCCGCAGTGCATGCCCTTAGGCTGCACATTTTGGGGCTTTGTGCATTCAGTTGTGTGGTGTTTTCCAGCGCATTTCACACATCTTGCCTGTCTATTGCAATATTTTTGAGTATGCCCATATGCCTGGCATTACTTGCATTGGGGTACTAATTTTGATTTTTTAAGAAGTTCAATTTCAACTCTGCATCCCAGGATGTTTTTGATTTGATAAACCTTTTCTATCTCTTCTTCTGCACTGAATGTTAACATAAACATGTTTAGAGGTTCCTTGTTTTCCCGCTTGAGCTTAATTGTAGCATCAATAATCTTGAAACCTTTAGATTTAAGATTTGTAGTTATATTTTCAGGCTTGCATGAGTGATTGATGAGAGTGATGATGAGAGATTGTCATAGCTAATTACCTCATCAATTATTATTGGAGGTGGTGGTGGAGTCTTTTTCAATTTCTTTTGGGTGTTTAATTCTGCCGATTCTGTATCTTTAGGGGGAGGAATTGAATTGTTAAGTTTCCTCTTTTTTACTCACTGAGTATCTCTAATCCACTCTGTTTCTTTTGCCAATTCTTCTTCATCTGTTGCATATATTAGTTTTTCCACATTTTGCCGAGGTGTGCTGTGGATATCTTGAATATTCTCCGGCTGTTTGTTTTGTAATTCGTTTTCTTTCAATTTTAATTTATTTTCTAGATTTGTTATATATAATTGCAAGTTTTTAATTGTTTCGTTTAAATTTCTATTCAAATTATTTGATTCTATTAACGCATTGTTTACTTGCGTTAATTCTTTTTGTAGCCTTTGCTCATTTTGAGAAATACTTTTTTCTTGACTTAATTTTCTCTTGGCATTTTCATTTTCTATTATTTTTGCTGATGTTACTGCTGACACCTTTGGTTCAGAAGTTGGTGTGGTGCACTCCGCTGGCGGAGTGCGTAGAACTTTTGGTATATTTATTAATGGCCCGTACTGTAGTCTTACTTATTCTAAAAACAAGTTGCATATTCACGGGCTATATGCGATTTTGTCTTATTATTTTAATTAAGCTTCTAGCAATGGGTTCGTGTAGTAACTATAGGGGCTTTTAAAAGCTCAACTTATACACACGAACCCGATTTTATTTTATATTTATTTATTGTTATTTGCAAAGTTCAAAGATCACTACCGGTCCACAGAAGCACCTACCTTTTGGTTACAATACAAACCAGTCTGAAAACTAAAATACTTGGCAGGAACCAATGTATTTCAGTGATCAATGATGTAGGAGCAGCTGATGATTCGATTTGTATGGAACACGAAAGTATTACCGCACTTTACACTTTGAATTTAATTGTTTTGACACAGATCACTTGTAATTACAATTTCTCTTAAGCAGTGTTGCCACTGACCCTTGTGGGGTGGTTTTAAATAATCTTTTCTCTCCTTTCCCACAAGTCCAACGTCAATTTCTACAACAATTTAGGTCACTTGAGTTGTGGTATTAAAACGACTCCTCTGCGCTAATTATGTTTCAGCATAGCATGCTGTCACAACCACACCTACCTACCTACCTACCTAAAGGAAAGCCCCATTCGGTTGTGGTTAGTATAGCTTGAGCTAAGAGTTTTTTCTCAGCATTTGTAAAAATGCAAGGCTTTCCAAACGCCTTGCCATGCCTTTGATGTAATATCATTTTGTTACTATTGTAACGCCTAGGAGGAGTTTGTCTTTGCTTGGACATTTTAACCTATTTATATGAAAAGAAAAAAATTTAGGCTAGGTAGCATGAAAAGGAACTAGTCAAAGTAAAACTAGCAATCAAAGTTAAATTGGTCAAAGTAATACTGCCGGTCATAGTTAAAGATTCGTGGTCAAAGCTTTACGAATATGCAACATTTGGCAAGTGACTTTTTCTTATTTATTTAAAATGTATTCTATTATTCCTACGACTACCAAAATAATCCTACTTAAGAGAGAAAATGTTAGTCTACATACCTGTAATAAATTGCACTCAAAAAAATTACTAAAAACACAAAATATCGGAACCTCTTTGAGGAGCTCAAATCATTACGTCTTACTTGCACTAATTTAATTTACGGTTACATTTTTTTCAAATGTTTTCACCTCTTGAACTGAAAACCGACGCTTAGCTGATAAAGCAACCATTCAATCCATACCAAATTATGTTGAAATTACTCACATGTAGATGCTGTTGTTTTAAAAATAAAAGTTTTCTGATTTTGGTCAAAGTAAGGCGGTTTTACGGTACCTACATATATGTTTTAGAATATACAGGAATATCGTTTTTTGTAGGGATTTTATGGCAATATTTTGGGACTGACGACAATTTGTCACCTTCAAGGTAGAAGACTTTCTTAAACTTCCGAATAGTGTCAGATAAAGATTTAATTTCTTCTGAATTAAAGTTCCCGGACTTAAGCTTTTTAATAATTTCGTTTATATCTGGCACTTTAAAATTGATTTCTATTTCATCTTTAATTATGGGGTAAATTTCGTCTGATGTCGAGTTAGTAACAGACTTGCTAAACATTAGGGGCAGGGTGGCTTCATTTGTAATGAACTGCAATTTCTCTAGGTCGATTTTAGCATGTAATGGCTTTAGAACATTACATCCAAGAATCCCATCAAAATCACCATTTAGTTCAGTCTCTAGCATTTCAATCTTAGTTAAAGGTCTGTTAAATTCCTTGAAGAGTGGTATTTCGACCTTTGATTTATCAGAAATGCTAGAGTTTATTGATGGCTTTTCGAGGTCCGTTTTGAAGGATCTGTGAAAAATTCCTCTCTGAATTAATGACGTACTTGCTCCCGAGTCAACTAGCAATTTGATTGGACTTATTTTTGTCTGTACTCTTACACAGGGAAGAGATCGGAGGTGTCTAATTGAAAATTTTTCTACATAATCATGTTTATTAAAATGCCCTGGATTCCGAGAATTCAGATATTGGATGTTTTGACGAAAGTTATTGGGGTAAGTCCCTGTCCTAATATTACTAAATCTGGGGTTTTGATTGGGGATATTGGGATAAAAGCGTGGTGCTATTGGTCTGCTATAGTTTGCTTGGAAAGCGAGTCTATTCGGGTTATTATATTGTAACATAATGTAGCATAATAACTACGCCCAAAATTAAGCAACACAAAATTACATTCCGAAGTGTCTTTTCGGAACACATTCGAGGTTCGTGTCCACGGAAGAGAAGGAATATGTATAAGACGACGTTGCGGAATTAAGAGAGTTATAACCATAAGAGATTATTGGCTGCAGCTGTCATCTTGGAATTATTACATCAGAAATTTCTCGTTCCAGTGGTCGAAGAATTTGCTAGAAGTTTCTGGCTATCAGAAATGCGACTATATAAGACAGATGGCGATCGAGGCAGGGGCAGTTGGTTTTCAAGAAGAAGTAATTAGTTTGGATTTGTGAATTAAGTAATTGAAATGAGATAGTGATTTGAGAAGAAAGAAACCTTGTAAGAAAAGAATTTACGGAGAATAGTATAGTGTGAACTTGAATTGTTCTATAGACTAGAAAATATAGAAATAATCTCACAGAATAACGTTTTATCTACTCGAGCCGTAGCTCGCATATTACAATATGTTCTGTGGAAATTATCCATATCAATTAAAATTATTTTTGCTTCCCTAAGTCCAGATGAATTCCTAGCCTGAAGGATAAGTTTAGGTTCGCTTGGGAGTTTATTAATGAACAGCTTTAAGGCCATATCCTCTTTTTGTTCGCTGTTGAACCAGGCCGGAGTATGATCTTCCAGGCCGGATTTTATATTTAGTTTTGTCAAAAAGTTTAAAATATAATCATAAAGCTGTTCAACCGAATTTTTGAATTTAGCCAATTTTATTTTATTTATAATGTTTTCAATATTTTCATTGACCGAACAGTTTTCTTTCAAAATTGATTTTATTTCCTCCCATTGCGTGGGATTATTTATATTTATTAAGATAAAATTCGCGCGATCTTTAATTTTCTGCCTTATTTTTAGACATTTCGTCTAAATCTTTTATGTAATTGTAAACATAATCTACTATTTAATGAATAAGTCTAGTTCTTCAGGTAAACCCGTATAACTATCCATACTATTTATTAAGTCTAACATATTCATAGCTGCTGTACCTTTGTTTCCTGTTTTTCTTGATGTTCTTCGATGTTCACTCCTATCTGTTAGCTTCCGACAATCCAGTCAATTCTGTTTCTGTGCTGTGGCTGGATTTTCGCACTTATGTATTTATATTTTTGTCTTTCTTTAATGTTTTTTCACTTATAATTCTGTTTAATAAAATAATTTTTTTTTCAAATTTTTGAGTTTGCACTTGTTGTTTGTGTAGTTTGTATAGTTTTTTTTTTTTTTTTTTGTTTTTAATATTTTCTCACATTGACCTTAGGCATATGTATGCATCACAATTTATTTATTTTTTTTTACTGAATTGCTTTGGTAAGCGTCAGTTAATTTGTTGTTAAAACAAGGTTCTCAACATAATTATCGATTTTTGGATAAACTGGAAGTTTTTAATTATGTCAAATCCTTTGGAATGTTCTTCTTATTTGAATCGCACGTAATCAAAGATAATTTTAATGAACTTGAGAAATATTTTAATGGGTTCAAACATGTTCGGAGTGCAGCAGTTAAAACATCTATAAAAGGTCGTGCAAGCGGTGGATGTCTCTTCGGAATCAAAACATCTCTTTTAAAATTCTTTGCTTTTGTTCAGTTGCAAAGAACTACTGTAGTTAAATACTTGCAACTAAAATAATAACATGTACATAGTCCCATTCTATATAAACTGCAATAGTTGGAGCGACTATTTTGAAAGACTCAACAGCACACTTCATCTTCTTGCTAGCAAGAGTGTACTGATAGTTGGAGATTTTAATGCGAAAATCAGCACTATGCAAGTTACTATTTCTAACCAAATAAACAACTGTCATATATGCCACACCAGTAGATTCTCAAAAGACAACGTTTGTAACCAACGCGGTACCCAGCTAATAGAGATGTTCCAACTCTTTGACAGTATTGTCTTAAATGCCTGCACTGAAGGCGACATTAATTAAAAAAATTGAAGAGCAAATTAAAACATTTTCTGATCACTTGCCAATAGTTGTGGAATTGACAAGTGAAAAGTTATTACACCAGAGGACCTGAACTTTCTTCCAAGACTTAAGTGGGAAAAAGAAAACACTCATGCCTACCAACAAACCTTAAAGGATTTGCTGTCACGGATGGATTTAAATATGGAGACAGTTAAAACACTCACGACCCAATTAGTGTCCTGCGTAAGAAACTCATCGGCAAAGAAAGTGACACATAGCCGTAAATTATTTAAACAGATGTGGCTTGACGGTGAATGCATGGTCGCACGGAAAAAATCGTTTACTCTCTTAGAAGCATGAATTGATATACTGAATCCAATACTCAATATAAAAGTTTATGTCGTACTAAAAAAACTAATTTTGAAAACAGCCAAGCCTACAGGTTAGGTATAACTAAAAGCTCAAAGAATTTTTGGAGGATAGCAAAAGAGATAAACGGTTTTCATTTTGTAATAGGCGCGGGAGTTTCCACTGAGGTTCTGTATACTTTAAACACCTTCTTCTGAATAAATCCAACCTAACATTTACATACGCTGAGCCATTAGTCACCAGCGACACCCTGGATGCTGAAATAACTTCCTTGGAAATAGAAGCTGTTCTCCTTAAAGCTAAGAATGGAAAAGCACCAGGCGAAGACGGTATAGCGTACGAGTTCTTCAAAAATGCACCTATAGCTTTCATAAATAAACTGAAGTCACTTTATAATAAAATCCTCTCAAGTGCCGATGTTCCAGCTTCTTTTAAAAAGACTGTAATATTCCCTATGCACAAGAAAGGCGCATTGGAAAACGTTGAAAACTACCGAGGAATCTCATTCATGAATACTATAGCCAAAATATTTTGCGGTATACCTGTGGCCAGACTTGAAAGGTGGGTTAATTAAAACAGCATACTCACGGATCTCCAAGCAGGTTTTAGAAAAAATTATTCGACAGTGGATCACATTTTCTCTCTTACATCTATAATTAAAGCTTTTCAGGCCAGAAATAAAAAAGTTTACACTTTCTTTGTGGATTTTAAAACGGCTTTTGACCTGGTAAACAGAAGTGCATTATTGTACAAGCTCTCGCAACTCGGCCTATCGACAAAGTTCCTTCGCGTTATAAAAGAAATATACTCTGAAACAAAACATTTTCGACGCAGTCATGAAATCAACGCTTTGCTATGCTGCACAGGTTTGGGGGATTGATGACTTAGAAGAAATTGAAAAGTTCCATAGGAACTTCCTGAAGAAGGTGTTTAATTTACCCATGAATACGCCAAATTATGCGATATACCTGGAAACGGGCTTAACAAAACTTTATACCAGCACACTCAAGTCTCAAGCCGATTGTATCACGAAAGCATTTACCTATCAGGATACATGTCTGTACATGTACTAAGAAAGTGCTATTATACGAAATAAGAAACAAGGACTGGTGGATGGCGAAGTGGTTAGATCTAGGTAATGCATGTGGAGAAGTCATCAACATGAATGCAAGTAATCTGAATTCGGTTAAGGAGCAATGATACATGATGATCCAGAAGCATAAGGACTCTGAAAGAGATGCGCTTATTTTTTTTTTTTTTTTTATAATTCGCGAGCGCCAAAAGAAATATGAATACCTTTATACTGTTACAGGGCACGGGCTTTTAAGGACAAGGGGAAGAGGAACAGAGGAGAAGCCTATGCACGTTGGCTTTAAATGTTTGAAGGTTGTAGTGATGGGGAAATACAGAGCTTGGTAGATCAATCCACATTCGTGTCGTTCGGCTTATAAACGAATACCTATATTTAACAGTACGACCGAAGTTAGGCTTTAGGGAAAACTGATGTGCATTCGAAGCATGTCGCGTATTGTGGGTGAAATTTTGAAGGGGAGCAATGCAACTGGCTATTTCGCTGGAGCATTTTTTATAAAAAAAATCGATAAAAGAGGAGAGACAGGAGACATTTCTCCGATGTTCTAATGATTGAATGGAATTCACAATGTCTCCATCACCTATAAGTTTTAACGCGCGATCAAAAATGTGCAGAACGGTCTTGGGTGCACCAGACCAGATATGGGCGTTATATTCCAGCTTAGGGCGGATGAATGCCTTATAAATTGAGGCCAGATCAGACGGGGTAAAATATTTCTTGCACCGTTTAAGGAATCCTAGATATTTTTCAGATTTTTGGCGACCTCGAATATGTGATCATTCCATCGAAGATGGTTATCAATACACATACCGAGAATGGCAAGTCTCTCGGTTTCAATGATGCAAGTACCATCCATGGATAATGGTTGAGGGTTTTGGTCTCGCTTGAGAGACAGAAGACAGCATTGTGTCTTGGAAGCATTAAATCAAACGGTTGGTTGAACCCCATTTAATTATGCTGTCCAGGTCGGAATTTAATGTGTTTAACATACGTTGCCGTTCCCCTTCTACGGCCGAAGAACGAGGACGTGAGTTAGGGAACGAATATGAAAAACTGAGGGTACTGTCATCAGCGAAGGAATGGATTGGATTAGAAGTTGCAGACAAGAAATCATTTATAAAAATGAGAAAGAGAGTCGGAGACAAAACAGAGCCTTGGGGAACACCAGCATTTATTTGGTGAATTGCAGACTTGAAGCCGTCCAAAACAACTTGTATTGAACGTCCCGAAATGTAATTTCTAATCCATTGAAGAAGAGACTCATCGATGCATCACATATTCGAGGTCGCCAAAAGTACTGCAAAATGTCAAGGATTCCTTAAATAGTGAAAGAAATATTTTACTCCGTCTGATCTGGCCTCAATTTATAAGGCATTCATCCGCCCTAAGCTGGAATATAACGCCCATATCTGGTCTGGTGCACACAAGACCGTTCTGCACATTTTTGATCGCGCGTTAAAACTTATAGGTGATGGAGACATTGTGAATTCCATTCAATCATTAGAACATCGGAGAAATGTCTCCTGTCTCTCCTCTTTTATCGATTTTTTTATAAAAAATGCTCCAGCGAAATAGCCAGTTGCGACATGCTACGAATGCACATCAGTTTACCTTAAAGCCAAACTTCGGTCGTACTGTCAAATATAGGGATTCATTTATAAGCCGAACAACACGAATGTGGAATGATCTACCAGGCTCTGTATTTCCCCAACACTACAACCTTCAAACATTCAAAGCCAACGTGCATTTTTTTCTTTTTTTTATGATTTGCACGTGTTAATACCCTTATACTAATTTTTAGAACACGTGCGTTTTGTGGAAAGGGGAAGAGACAGAGAGAGAAAGACAGAGTGGTGTAGTTTGAAACTCTGGTGGTATTAAGTTTCTGTAAACTCCAAGGGTGGCTGTCCAGATAACTGGGGAGTATTTTGTTTGTCTTCGCTATTATTGTCGTTGCTTATGATTCACAGTATTTTTTTCCGTCCTCCTGATGTCATCATCGCGATCAAGTTGCATTTTAGCCATATGACCACCCTACTGCCAGTGCATAGGCTCCTCCTCTGTTCCTCTTCCCCCTTTTCCCTGACGCCCGTGCCTTAAACAGTTTAAGGGTATTCATATACCCTTCGGCGCGTGCAGATTATAAAAAAAAATAAAAAATTTGGTGGAAAATAACACTTTCCGAGACTCGTTCAGTTATAAGGAAATTTCACTTATTTCAGAACAAAATGTGAAATTCGCGGCCTTAAAGGAAGTCCATACAATGGAAATTTTGACCAATTCTGCACCTTATGTAACCATAAAGCCAAAGAAGACTTCTTTCACTTCATAAGCGTATGTCCAATCTTCAGTCTGCAAAGACTCACGTACTTCGGGAAGAAAACGCTAACAATGGAGGAAACAATTGCAATCTTGAACGGATGGAACTGGATACAACTCTATAATTTTGCAAAGGTGGCATATAAATATAGGATGTCATTAAAAACTAAATATGGATAGTAAATAGCTTAAAAAAAATCATTTTGTTGTTGTTGTTTTTTTCTGTATATATAAAGTGAAAAATAAAAAGAACTGTTGGGACAGAATAGCTTCCCAAATTGTCTATTTTATAGGAATTTGAATCTGGCGCCTAGTTTCGACCAATCGCCATAATTTATTGTATAAGAGCAAACTTTATAGAATCATTTGCGGTAATTTTGATTTTTATATTCCACTCTCTTGGAATAAAACCGATAATTTAAAATGTATAAAAGCGAATATGAAATAAAGCTTAACTCTTTTTTGTCAAAACCATCAGTGGTCGAAACCTCGTCTTTCTTTTCTCGTCGCCGTCGTTTTCGCTTAAGAAGTTCGTCGTCGCTCAGTTTCGTCCACAAGAACGAAAATCAACGTCAACCTTCCTACGATTCAAGTAGAGGTTGATAGTTGACGGTTTGTAAAAATCTACGACCGTACATTTTGGCGCCCATACGTGTAAGGGAAAGTATCCCACGGGTTAATAAAATCTTTAAAGTTTAAAGTGGAAAAAATTAAATTAATTGTTAATAAACCAATACGAAACATTCGGCGTTTCGAAAAGACAAAGTGAAGTGCATGTGGAACAATTAATATTGTAATATGCGAGCTACGGCTCGAGTAGATAAAACAATTATTCTGTGAAATTATTTCTTTATTTTCTACTCTATAGAACAATTCAAGTTCACACTATACTATTCTTCGCAAATTCTTTTCTTACAAGGTCTCTTTCCTCTCAAATCACTTTATCTCCTTTCAATTACTTAATTCACAAATTCAAACTAATTACTTTTTCTTGTTTACTCTCAACTTTCAATTTATCACCAAATTACAACTTCGCCCATTATCACTTTTCCAATCTCTTCGCCACGGTTCTAAAACAACCTGTCTTTTTTTTTGATCGCCATCTGTCCTTATATAGCAGAAGTTTCTGATAGCCAGAAACTTCTAGCAAATTCTTCGACCACTGGAACAAGAGAAATAATTCTTGCAGTTATAATTCCCTAATATTATCCCTAATATTATTTGTCTCTTTCGTTGACATGAGCTGTGGAGACTTCGTCCCAGACACGAACCTCGAATGAAGGACAGTTTGAACCAAAAATTCTGCCAGAATGGAAAGTCACTTCGGAATTTGCTGCATAGACATAGGCGCGTAGTTATTATTATGCTACACTGCCCCCCTCTTAGACGTGTTCGTCCCGAACAAGTGCATCCTCATTTCGGCCATTGTATCGACTCAGTCGGTCCACATGAACCACTTTCATTTTGGCCCTTGGTCCTCGCTGGATGCGGTAGACAACATCGTTGATGCGGGTTACTATTCTGTAGGGACCTTCCCAGTTCCGCTGTAACTTAGGTGATTTCCCCTTTTGGCGATGGGGATTATACAGCCACACCAGATCTCCTTCCTGGAATCCTGACGTTGTTGCCTTGGCATCATACCTGGTCTTCATGCGGTCGCTCGTCATCTTAATCTGGCTTCTGGTCCTTTGGTGTATGTCCCTAAGCCTTTCCCTAAGGTCCGCCACGTACTCTTCTTCATCTCTGGGCTCATTGGTAGGAGATCCAAATTTCACCTCACTGGGTAAACGAGCTATTCCACCAAATAAGATTTCGAACGGCGTATGTCGAGTAGTGCTATGCACGGCACTTCTATAGGCCATCAAAAACAAGGGAATCTGCCGGTCCCAATCCCGTTGGTAGTCACCTACGACCTTCGAGAGATGTTCGTCCAAAGTCCTATTGAAACGCTCCACCATACCGTCCGACTGTGGATGAAGCGGGGTTGTCCTTGTCTTTTTGATTCCGAGTAGTTGACACATCTCTTGGAAGATTCTTGACTCGAAGTTCCGCCCTTGGTCAGAATGCAATTCCAAGGGCACACCGAATCTGCTAACCCAATTGTAGACGATCTGCTCCGCCACGGTTCTGGCTTCCTGGTTAGGGATCGGAAACGCTTCCGGCCACTTACTGAAGTAGTCCATCACTACGAGTATATACCGATTACCATTGTCGGTTTCCGGAAAGGGCCCTGCGATGTCAATGGCGATTCGTTCGAAAGGTGCTCCCACGTTGTATTGGTGCATCTTACCTCGAGTTTTGATTCTCGGACCCTTGCTAGCTGCACACACGTCGCATTTTCTGCACCAGTCTTCGACATCTCAATTCGCTTTTAACCAATAAAAACGTTCTCGTACCTTTTCTAGCGTCTTATTCACTCCCAAGTGGCCTCCGGACGCCCCGCCATGCATTTCCTGTAACACCTCCTTGACCCTCGTCCGCGGCATGACAAGCTGCATTACAAACGACTTTCCGTCGGAAGATTCCCATTTTCTTCTCAGAACACCTTCTTGCACATGGAGGGAGTCCCACTGCCCAAAATATGCCTTTAAGGTCGGGCTTCTGTGAGAGATGTTCTGATGATCCGGTTTCTCCATGTTCTCCTTCCAGGCCAGAATCGGCTCGATATCCGGGTCTTCCTTCTGAGCGTTCCGGATCTCATCTATGCTCCAGCCGGCGATAGGTTCGGCTCTCATTCTTTGGATGGAAACCAGCTCCCGTTCTTCCTGACGCGCACAATGTTTACAATCCGTTCTGCATGGCCTCCGGGACAGTGCATCCGCATTGGAGTGGAGTTTTCTTTTACGATGCTGTATTTCGTAGTCGTAGATTTGCAGCCTTTCGATCCATCTTGCGACCTGACCCTCAGGACTCTTGAACTGTAATAGCCATTTTAAGGCTGCATGGTCTGTGCGAAGAACGAACTTCCTCCTATAGAGGTATTTGTGAAAATGCTTCGTAGCCAAGATCAAAGCTAGAAGTTCCCGCCTTGTCACGCAGTAGTTCCTTTCTGGCTTAGAGAGCACCTTGCTGAAGTACGCAACCACCTTCTCTTGGCCCTCATGCACCTGGGAGAGTACGGCTCCTACCCCGACATTACTAGCATCTGTATCCACAATGAACGTTTCCCCGGGAGTGGGGTAAGCTAGTATCGGGGCATCGCATAGCCGTTGTTTAAGTGCCTTGAAGCTCTTCTCGCACTCAATTGACCATTTGAATTGTTTCCCCTTTTCCGTCAACTGGTGCAGGCTCTTTGCGATCCCGGCAAAATTCTTCACGAACCGTCTGTAGTAGGTGGCTAGGTCCAGGAAGCTCCTTAGTTGGTGTTTATCTTTGGGGACTGGCCAGTTTTTCACCGCTTCGACCTTCTCTGGATCGGTTCTCACTCCTTTCGCTGAAATTATGTGTCCCAGGTACTTGACTTCCGCTCTAAACAGGGCGCATTTCTTGGGGTTGAGCTTCAGGTGGGCACTTCGAAGCCTTTGCAACACATCCCTTAGATTGTCTCGGTGTTTCGCAAACGTTTTTCCTACGACGATGACATCATCCAAGTATACCAAACAGGTTTTCCATGTTAACCCTTGCAGGACACATTCCATCAATCGCTCGAAAGTCGCCGGAGCATTGCACAGCCCGAATGGCATTACCGTGAATTGCCATAGCCCATTTCCTGCGGTGAAGGCGGTTTTCTCCCGGTCTTCTGGATGGATCTGTACCTGCCAGTAGCCACTCTTCAAGTCGAGAGTGGAAAACCATCGGGCTCCTGATAGTGTGTCTAGCGTGTCATCAATCCGTGGCAGAGGATAGCTGTCTTTCTTGGTGACGTAGTTGAGCTGCCGATAGTCCACGCAGAAACGCGTGCTGCCATCTTTCTTCTTAACCAGTACAACCGGTGATGCCCACGGACTTTTGGAACTTTCAATCAGACCTTCTTTCTCCATTGCCGACACCATCTCTGCAACTTCTGTCTGCTTTGCCAATGGAAGGCGCCTAACAGGCTGACGAATTGGTCTAGTATCACCAGTGTCTATTCGATGTTGTACCAGGTGTGTTCGGCCGTATTCTCCGTCCTGTGAGGCAATTACATCAGCGTACTCATTGATAAGATCCTCGGCCATAGTTCGCTGCTCCTGATTCAGCTCACTGGACTGGAGAATCGTCTCTCTCGTTTCCGCTGTCCAAGGTGATGGGAGAGGTTTCGGAGCATCACGTTCAGATATTGTTGCGACGGCGGTAATCGGCGTGCATTTTCCAGTCACCTTCCCTCGCCTTAGTTTGACAGTGTGTGGTCTCGCGTTCAAAACTCTCACTGGAACCATGGTGTTCTTTGGTTCGACTAACGTCTTTCCCACGATGTAGTCTTGAAAATGCTTCTCTGGGTCTGGTTCTACTATGTAGAATCGGTGGCTCCCAAGATCACCTTCCAGCTTCGTCCAAATGATTGTCTCTGAAGACGGCGGCAAAACTTCGTCTTTGCTGATGACTGTCCTGAGAGTTACGGCATTCTCATTTCCGCACACCATCGGAATCTCCACATTTCGATACCTCAGTACTTGCATCCCGATGTCCACGATTACTTCATTTGCTTTCATGAAGTCTATTCCGATGATGCACTCGTCGCATATATCTGCCACCAGAAACGCATGGGAGAACGTCAGTCCCGCCAGAGTAATCGTAAGACGAACTTCTCCAAACCCTTCGCTATTTCCCCTGTTGCAGTCTTCAGGCAGTAGCTGTTGGTGTTGTGCAGCCATGAGCTTCTGACGATATCTCTTCTTACAATGGAGGCGGTGGCACCTGTGTCGATGGTGGCTACGCACTTCTTCTTGTTAATTAGTGCCTCCACTGTCAGGCTCTTGTTACCCCGTTTGGTTTGCGAAACTTGAATGGTGGTCCTGGGGGCCTCGATTCCAGTAACCAACTTCTGCCCCGCGAAGTTGGTCCTTACGCATTTCCCGACTGCTGGTTTTGGGAAGTCTGACCGACAGGATGCTTCCTCTCTGTTTCTCCTACTTCCGCAATGTTGACAATTTCCTCGTCTAGGTGCACTTCTGCACTGCTGTTGTAAGTGTCCGGTTTGGTTGCAATTCCTGCAACGGATTTGACTTCCGCGAGCTTTGTCTTCATCCATGACGGCTGTTCTCTGGCATGAGCATTCCACGACGGACATTTCCCTGACACGGTGTATTCCCTGGTATGCTTGGTCCGCAGCCTTCATTGACAAAGCGAATGCCAATGCCTCGGGGAGTGTTCGTTTTTCAGCCATCCTTACAGCCATTTGCAGTTGTCTGTCCTCTATGGCCTGAATAAAAGCTTCCACCGCCATTTCGTTGATGAGCTCCTCACCGGCTTTAGGGTATGAAAGATGGGCTAGTCGTTCTATAACCGCTTGCAACTGTTGGAGCGTTTCCCCCCTTTTCTGGACTCGGCTACGCAGCTGAACCCTGTACACCTGCTGCATGTGTTCATCCCCAAACCGCATCTCGATAGCCTGAACCAGAGAGTCGTAGTTCTGCTGTTTATCTTCCGGGATGGTCTGCAAGAGCTCCGCAGCTGGACCCCTCAGTGCAAGCGTGAGTGCAATAGACTTCTCTTCATCGTCCCAGCTATTGGTCATTGCGGCCGCTTCGAATTGCCTCTTATAAATTGGCCATGATGTTTGACCATCGAAGATAGGAGGCTGCATCTCCTTTCTTCTCAGACCGTCAGTGGAATATTCCCGTGCTTTCTGTCTCTTCACGTTGCTGAGCTCCTTAGCAAGACTTTCGACTTGCTTTTCTACTTTTTCAAACTGAGTCTCTATCTTCCCGAACTGAGTTTCATGTTTCTCAAAATTTTCATCGAATCTAGTTTCGACTTTTTCGAGTTGCGTCTCGACCTTCTCGATTTTCTCTTCGATCACTTCGAATTTGGATTCCAAGTTCTTGTTTTGCTCATCAAGTTTACTTTCCAGAGCATCTAGAGAATTCTTTTGTTCGTCCATTGCTTTCTTTTGTTCGTCCATTGCTTTCTTTTGTTCGTCCATTGCTTTCTTTTGTTCGTCCAGCTTAAGTTCTAGAGAATTCCTCTGGTCGTCCATTGCTTTCTTTTGGTCGTCCAGCTTAAGTTCTATAGAATTCCTTTGGTCTTCTATTGCTTTCTTTTGTTCGTCCATGACTAACTTAAGTTGCAGGAGCAGACTTGTTATACCCGGGTCGGCTGCTGTACTTGCTGGTTCCTCTTCCACGTCAAACTCTACGTCGTGCGGATTTTCACCTTCCTGCGTTACTGCTTCTTCCAGACGAATCAGCAGGGCATCTTTTCCCCCAGTTGTGTCGAGGTTCCGCTTACTGAGTTCTGCCTTTAGTTGAGTTATAGTTAGTTTTCCCAATTTGCGACCCATTTTGCGCAACTAATTAACTCAACACAGAAATCGTTTTTTTTTTTTTTTTTTGTGCAATTTCACACCACGGAAATAGTTATTCACAGAATAAGTTTTATCCCGCTTCTGACACCAATGTAATATGCGAGCTACGGCTCGAGTAGATAAAACAGTTATTCTGTGAAATTATTTCTTTATTTTCTACTCTATAGAACAATTCAAGTTCACACTATACTATTCTTCGCAATTTCTTTTCTTACAAGGTCTCTTTCCTCTCAAATCACTTTATCTCCTTTCAATTACTTAATTCACAAATCCAAACTAATTACTTTTTCTTGTTCACTCTCAACTTTAAATTTATCACCAAATTACAACTTCGCCCATCACTTTTCCAATCTCTTCGCCACGGTTCTAAACCAACTGTGTCTTTTTTTGATCGCCATCTGTCCTTATATAGCAGAAGTTTCTGATAGCCAGAAACTTCTAGCAAATTCTTCGACCACCGGAACAAGAGAAATAATTCTTGCAGTTATAATCCCCTTTTATCCCTAATATTATTCGTCTCTTTCGTTGACATGAGCTGTGGAGACTTCGTCCCAGACACGAACCTCGAATGAAAGGACAGTTTGAACCAAAATTCTGGCAGAATGGAAAGTCACTTCGGAATTTGTTGCGTCATATTTTTAGGGGGCGTAGTTATTATTATGCTACAATATATATAATACATACATAGAAAAGACAAAAGCAAAAGCGCATCTTCGACGGAATTGTGATATGCATGCAAATAATTATTATATTCAATATTAGAAGACAAAATTTACATATCGTACATATAATAATATTCAAAAATAAGAATAAAATAAAAATACATAATTGCTGCATTCAATTGGGATTTGGCCATTGTCGTATAAAGTTATCCGTAGAAGCTATCATGGGAAATTCAAATTTAGAATCCACAAAAGCCTCTTATTTACAATACACAAAGCTTTCTTTTGTCGCTACACTGCGTGAACGTTTTTGCTTTATTCCACTTTGGCTGTAAGCTAAAAGCACACACACATTATTTCTGCTGCACTTTGTCATCGTCGTACTCTCGCTTTTAAATCACTGACGCTGAAGTCAACTCTTATAGTGGAATCAATTCATGGTTGCTGTCGCTGCTGTTATTGTTGGAATTCGCCGTCCACTTAAAACTTCATATGTATATCATTGCATAGACCTACATTTCGCTCGAACATATAAAGCTGTTAAAGTTTTTGTCGTCGTCGTCGTCGTCGGAGTGGGTGCTGCATTGATCATATGCAATGAAAGGAAGCTTTCGCTTGGTCGTACTCTCGTTTTCAAATCACTGACGCTGAAGTCAACTCTTATCGTGGAATCAATTCATGGTTGCTGTCGCTGCTGTTATTGTTGGAATTCGCCGTCCACTTAAAACTTCACATATATATCATTGCATAGACCTACATTTCGCTCGAACATACAAAGCTGTTAGAGTTTTTGTTTTTGTCGTCGTCGTCGCCGGAGTGGGTGCTGCATTGATCATATGCAATGAAACGAAGCTTTCGCTTGGAAAGTAATTTTTTGTTGGCAGTTTGAATCTATGGTATTTTGAATTCTTTTAACACATGCACTACAAATCAAATTGAGTACCACTATTCACAATCACATTTGAAAGCAATTTATTTCTAATTAAACATTCACTTCGTCGATTTTTGAATTTTTAACTCATCTTACACAATTTTCGTCGTTGGATTTATTTCGTCGTTTCATCAACGGAGTAATTTCGCCGTTGCATCAATTTTTCTCCGCAAGATTGAGCTCTGCCAATACGTTTTGCAATAGGGTTGCCAACCACTACATCTTTCTAATACTTCTTGCAATAGGGTTGCCAACTGCCTTCGCCTTTATAGTTTTTTGCAAAATCTTTTCTACACTCGTTGCGGGAAAAAATAAAATTCTGTTTTTAAATTAATAATCAGACAAGATGACAACTGAGTTATCCATTGAGGAGCTGAAGCGGTTGCGGTCTTCAACCAAAGGCAACATTACTAGAATTAAAAATATTGTTGATGCTAAATCAGATATTCTTTCGGCTACGGAATTGGAATGCCGTCTAGGAATTTTGGAATCCTATTTTAAGCAAGTTTTAGCGTGCCAGACTCGAATTGAGCGTTTAGAACCAGCTGATACGGGTCGAGGTGAATTGGAAGACCTTTATATTTCAACGAAAACAAAAATTCAATCTCTTCTAGGGCCTACCAGACGCAAGAGCTCCACAGACATGACCTTTACAGTTCCTCATCATACAAACAATCATTTGCCAAACCTCAAATTACCACGATTTAATGGAAAATATTCGGAGTATAAAAATTTTATACATTTTTTCAAAACACTTGTCAATAATGAACCGAATTTGACAGCGATTGAAAAATTTAATCATCTATTGAGCTGCTTGAGTGATCAAGCTTTAAGTACAGTTAGAGCCTTTCAAGTCACTGAGGAGAATTACCCAAAGGCATTAGCACGGGTGAAGGATCGTTACGATAATGATTGCCTTATATTTTTACAATATATTTCCGAACTTTTTGAGCAACCAATGGTCTCCAAGGCTTCTGCGTTGGAACTTAGAGGTCTAGTAGACAATACATCTGCTGTTTTTAATTCGCTTCAGTCGATAGGCTCGTTCGAAGATATCTGCAATACCATTATAATCCACATCGCCATGTCCAAGGTAGATCCGGAAACTCAGTCGAAGTGGGACGAATATCTGGACTATAAGAAGCTGCCTAAGTGGAGTGAATGTTCAGCGGTCCTTAGCAAGAGATGTCAATATCTTGAGGCTCGTAATAGCAAGCAGTTGAGACCGCATTCCGATCAACGAATCTCTAGCAAGCAGAAACCATCGCATTCAGGTTATCGTCCACAATTGTCGCTAGCAGTTTCACAAAAGGCCTGTTTGTTTTGTCGAGATAGTGGTCACTCTATTCCGGGTTGCTCAGCTTTTAATAGGTTAACTGTAATGGAAAGGTTCACAAATGTTAAAAGGCTAGGACTTTGTTTAAATTCCGTGGGAAAAGGCCATAGCGTTTCAAAATGTCCTTCGTCGTACAGGTGCAAAGTTTGCAAACAAATGCACCACAGCCTTTTACATCGACCTCAACAATCTGAAACCAATACTAGGAGTGAGGAACATGGAAAACAATCACCACCAGTGGCAACAAGTCACACTGCATTGGAAAGGGAGCAGCCTTCTATTGCTCAGGTAATCTTAGCTACGGCATTGGTTCTCATTCAGGATTCAAGTGGGAGTTTTCAATTGGGTCGAATGCTGCTCGATTCCGGTTCCCAAGTTAACTTCATAAGTGAAAGGTTTGCTAATTCCCTTCATCTAAAAAGGCAAAGAAAGAATGTTGACATAGTCGGAATAGGGGTAGCTGAAACAAAAATTAACTTTCAGACACAAACGACGATTCGGTCGCGTTTCAATAATTTTGAAAGATCGTTGGAGTTTTTGGTAGCACCTTCTATCACTGGGTATCAACCGGAAGCCGCTCTCAACATCTCAAATTGGAATCTGCCTCAAAATTTAGAACTCGCAGATGAGTATTTTAATAAGCCATCACAAATTGACTTGCTGCTAGGGGCTGAGTCGTTCTTTGATCTTCTTCAAGTAGGCCAAATAAGGCTAGGTGAAGGACTACCCTCTCTACAAAAAACGTCTTTGGGATGGATCGTGTCGGGAAGATATAAAAAACCTGCCAACCTGAAGAAAAAGTTCTGCTTTCTGAACTCTAATGACGATTCGCTCGAGCAATACGTGGAGAAGTTCTGGGAACTAGAACAGATTCAAGATCAAGGATCGAAGTGGACGGATGAACAGCAGGAGTGCGAAGCTCATTTTAGGATAAACCTTGAGGTTCTACACAATGGCCGACTTATGGTTCGTCTACCATTTAAACGCGAACCCAGTTGTTTAGGAGTATCGTATGATATAGCCTTCAGACGCTTCTTAGCGTTGGAACGAAGACTTGCCAAAAATGAATCCCTGAAAGCTCAATATGTAGCGTTTTTAGACGAGAATGAGGTCTTAGGACATATGACACTGGTCAAGGATCCCAAGTTAGATGAACCCCACTACTACCTACCTCATCACTGCGTTGTTAGGCCAGAAAGCACGTCCACAAAGGTTAGGGTGGTTTTCAATGCTTCCTGCTGCACTTCGTCTCATCTGTCATTGAACGATACGCTCATGGTTGGTCCAACTATTCAGACCGAACTGTTCATAATTCTTCTTCGCTTTCGTTTGCATAGATTTGTCCTCAACGCAGACATCGTAAAAATGTTTCGTCAATTTTTGGTTCACCCGTCTCATCGTAGGTTTCAATACATCCTTTGGAGAAAAGACGAAACTACTCCAGTACAAACATACCAATTAAATACCATCACTTATGGTACATCGTCGGCCCCGTTTGCCGCTGTTCGTTGTCTTAAGTACTTGGCAGAAACAAACAAAAATAAATTTGAAATAGGTCCTCAGGTAATAGAAGAAGATTTTTATGTTGACGATCTTATTACCGGAGAGGATGATCTGGACTCATTGCTTCGGAAACAAAGGGAAGTTGTTGCCATCTTACAATCAGCAGGGCTAGAGCTATCCAAATGGATGAGGAATCACCCCACTATAATGAAAGCTGCCACCTCGTTTCAAAAGGAGATCAAAGTTACCGAACCTGGTCTTACTAGTACGTTAGGCATAACCTGGAATCCGCTAGTAGATGTATTTAGTTTTTCGTACAACCCAAACGGAAACTACTCCAAATGCACAAAAAGGTCTATTCTCTCCCTTTCATCTTCGCTCTTCGATCCGATGGGATTGTTAAGCCCAATAATTATCAGAGCAAAGGTAATACTTCAAAGGCTGTGGATTGAGAAAATAGACTGGGATGCATCTATTCCCCAAAGCGCCGATACCGAATGGCGGGAGTTCATGAGTGACCTGCATTCCTTACAAAATCTGTCTGTTCCTGGATTTGCCTTGATAGCAAATGGTCAAAGCTATCAGATACATGGCTTCGCAGATGCCTCTATGCATGCATATGGTTGCTGCATATATCTCCGAGCTAGAGATACATCCGGATCGGTACAAGTGAGGCTTCTAGTTGCTAAGTCTAGAGTAGCACCGGCAAGTAGGAAACAACTTCCGCGGTTAGAACTTTGCGCAGCTCATTTATTAGCGAAGTTGTGGGACAAGATAAAACCTATCTTTAAGGGAAACCAGTCAGAGGTCTACTTTTGGACGGATGCTGCTATAGTTTTACACTGGATAGCCACACACTCTTCAAAACTAACAACCTTCGTGGGAAATCGAGTAGCCGAGATCCAGGAAAAGACAAAAGGTGTCGTGTGGAAGCACGTGCCCACCGACAAGAACCCAGCGGACATTGTTTCGAGAGGTTGCACGGTTGAGGAACTCCTGACCTCAATATGGTTCAAAGGCCCACAATTTCTGCTACGGCCAATGGAAAATTGGCCAATCAATTTTGAAGTTTCTCTTTCACAAGAAGATCTTTTGCTGGAAAAACGACGAACAGTGCTGATCTGTAAAAAATCAGAACCTAATTTTTTATTTGGGATAGTCGAGCTTTTCAGTTCCTATCTAAAAATTCTTCGTGTACTCGCGTATGTAATACGATTTTGTAGAAGAAAGGGAAATCGTAAGTTACATACCACCTTGGAAGTTTCGGAGTTGGATGAAGCTCTGCTGAGAATCGTAAACCACATCCAAGTTAATTCGTTTTCGGAGGAAATCAACGACATCAAAGCACAGCGACCTCTAAAAGGATCAATGAAATGTTTAAATCCTTTCCTACAGGATACAGACGGCATCGAACTACTTCGTGTTGGAGGGCGGCTGAAGCACGCTTGTATTCCCGAAGAGAGCAAACACCCCTTGTTGCTTCCCAAAAATAACAGTTTCACAAAGGCGCTTGTTAGACATCTGCACTTAACCAACTACCACGCTGGTCCAAAGGCTCTAGTTTCATTGGTTAGGCATAAGTTTTGGATTGTCAACGTTCGGGACATCGCTCGGCAGACTGTTCGGCAATGTGTTCACTGTGTCAGGTACCACCCAAAACTATTAGAGCAGGTCATGGGAAACTTACCTCAGGAGAGATTAACTTCTTCACGTCCATTTTTGTGCTGTGGGGTCGATTTTTGCGGACCAATCCTCACTTATCATAAAATCAGAGGAAGAGTACCCTACAAAACTTATATCGCCGTTTTCGTATGTTTCTCGTCTAAGGCGGTTCATTTAGAAGCCGTATCCGACCTCTCTACGGACGCCTTTCCCCTGCCCATTTTCTCATCGGTTCTTCTCTTAAGGCAATTCCCGAGCCTGCAGACGAGGTGGCGGAAATCAGCTTCATTCATAGGTGGCGACGAATCAATGGAGTCAAAACGCATTTTTGGCAAAGGTGGTCCACCGAGTACATACAGGAGCTGCAAGGTAGAGGAAAGTGGGCATCACCAAGTCCAAACATCAACATCGGCGACTTAGTCATCATCCACGAAGACCATGTTCCTCCCCAAAAATGGCTAATGGGACGAATCATAAGCACTATCCCGGGTTCTGACGGACGGGTCAGAGTAGCTGATGTGAGGACCTCAAAGGGAACGACAAGACGTCCGATTCGCAAGCTGGCAACCATACCCTCTTGAAAGATGGTACTTTCAAAGGCGGCGGAATGTTGGGACAGAATAGCTTCCCAAATTGTCTATTTTATAGGAATTTGAATCTGGCGCCTAGTTTCGACCAATCGCCATAATTTATTGTATAAGAGCAAACTTTATAGAATCATTTGCGGTAATTTTGATTTTTATATTCCACTCTCTTGGAATAAAACCGATAATTTAAAATGTATAAAAGCGAATATGAAATAAAGCTTAACTCTTTTTTGTCAAAACCATCAGTGGTCGAAACCTCGTCTTTCTTTTCTCGTCGCCGTCGTTTTCGCTTAAGAAGTTCGTCGTCGCTCAGTTTCGTCCACAAGAACGAAAATCAACGTCAACCTTCCTACGATTCAAGTAGAGGTTGATAGTTGACGGTTTGTAAAAATCTACGACCGTACAAGAACTAAAATTAATGTTTCCTCATAACATTACTTCTCTAGAAGAAGCAGATATCTTAGACTCTCTTAAAAATTTTAAAGTGACGGAAGTAAAGAAACTTTTCAGAAACGAAGGAGGGGCTCCTATTGCAACGGGGGTCGATATCATCACATTTGATGCTCCTGAGACCCCAAAAGAAATCAAGAGGCTTTGATTTTTGCCTCAGTCGGTTGATATCATTTTTTCTCCACAAAAAATTTCTAAAATCAAAAAAATTAAAAAAAAAAAAAATAAATAAAATTTAAATTACATAATTAGGAAGTGAAAAAAGGATAAATAAAACCACAGTTCGGCAAAAGTTTCTATAAATAAAAAAAAAAAAAAAATATTAAAAACAACTAAAGAACAAAAAAAAAAAAAATAAATAAATAAAGTGAACAAAAAAATGGGGTCCCCTTCAAGGGGAGAGGTGGCGATGGATCTCTTTGAAGTTGATCAAAGAATGTATATTGAGGCTATAGATATGGCGAATAAATATAAAGAAGAAGTTCTTGAACTTAAAAAAATTATAAGTGATCTACAGAACAGTAATAATGACTCTACTTTCAAGACAAAATCAAATAAAAGAAAAAAACCTGAAACAGCAAGTGATACAAAGACATTATCAACAACCAATTTGCTCTCCTAGCCGTTGATGAAAATAGTCAACCAGTTACAAGTCGACATATAAACAATAAATCAACGGCAACAAATACGCTCCTTGAGCAAATGAAGTCTAAAAATTAAGAAAAAAAAGTTGCACAGTCAGCAAGGGAAAATAACAGAGCATCAACATCGAACATCAACGGTCAGAAAAAGAAGAGAGCCAATGAAGAAATAGTGGGGGCCAGAAAAAGACCACCACCAATCAAAATATTTAAAGAGGATAGTCAAGTGCTATCCAAATTATTACAAACCGAATTAGGCACGGGTAAATTTAAGATAAAGAATATAAATAGTAATAAGCTAAGCTTAAGCTTAGTAGATAAGGATGACTGCAACAAGGTCAAAAAACTATTGAATGAAGCAGGTACGGAGTACTTCTCCTACACACATAAGGACGACAAGTTGCAGTCATTCTTATTGAAGGGTCTTAGTGTTGGCTTCAACCCAGATGAGGTTCGCAATAGCGAATTCTGAGATTTTCAGACCGACTAAAAGCTGATCAACTAACAGATGAGCAGACTGACAATTACTTTACAACACTAGACGAACTGACATCCATATTTAGGAAAATAAATAACAAAAAGTCAAGTGGTTTAGATAACATTCCTAACATTATACTAAAGCATATACCGGACGAAATTATACGGCAATATGGCGTAATATTTAATAATATGTTAAACAACTGCTACTTCCCGAGTTATTGGAAAATATCGAAGGTTTTTCCAATAATCAAAAAGAAGAAGGATCCTTCTGATCCTTCCAACTATAGGCCAATAAGTCTCCTGCCTAATATCGGGAAGGTCTTTGAAGTAATTATTAGTAAGTCCATTTTGTTCGCGTCGGAAAGAAAGGAGATTATACCGCGAAACCAATTTGGATTCAAGAGAAATCATTCGGCGGTGCATGCTGTTACGAAATTCATTTCAGATGTCAATTGGAATCTAAACGCCAAACGATGTACAGCTGCCTGTCTAGTGGATATCGAAAAAGCCTTCGACAAGGTTTAGATCGACGGCCTTTTATAGAAACTTCTACGATATGAATTCCCACATCATCCTCTAAAGATAATTGCATCTATGGTGCATAAAAAGAAATTTGTTGTAACAGATAATCAATACACGACGACTAAAGACTTTAATGTCATCAATGGTCTGCCGCAGGACACAGTTACAGCACCGCTCCTCTTCAACATCTACATTTCGGAAATGCTGAGGGACATGGATAATTCACCAGCGTACGCTAACGATGTTATATTGTATGCAAGCGGCTCGGAAATCCAAGACATCCAGCAGAGCTTCAGAACAATTTTGATAAACTGCAAACTTTCTGCTCAAAATGGAAGCTTAAAATAAACGAGGCGAAATACGAAACTATACTGTTCCGCCCCCCAGTAAGACGCGGAAATTCAGATTTGAGACGAAACTGGAAAAACCTACAAATTACGAATTCTAATGGTTTTAACATCGAGCCAAAGACTGTTGTAAAGTATTTAGGCGTTCATCTGGACAAGTTTTTGAACTACAATGAGCACATAAATATACTCGTACAGTTGCAAAAGGCAAGAGCGGCATTTATGTCTCTCAAACGCCTTTTCTCCTCCAACTATCTTGGGTCTGATGTGAAGGTCATATGCTACCAAGCTTTCGTTCGTCCAATTCTGACTTATGCGAGTCCAGTATGGTGGAACACAAGCCCGTCTTATATGGAAAAACTTAGGCTATTTGAAAGAAAATGTCTTCGAGCCTGCATGCGTATGTATAGAAGCGCACATTCCGATTTTCGCCATTATGTTTCTAATAAGAGACTATTGGATGCTTCTGGTGTATCCAGAATTGACAATGTCATTCAAGATCTTGTGAGGAACCATTTTGCGGGGTCAGCGAGCGTTACGGAAAACGATCTTGTGTCAGGCTTATTTTATCCCAACCCTGGGTATTTTCAAAGTACTATGGTGAGTTCTAATAAGATGTAAGCACCTGAACATCATAGGAGAGCTTATGCAAAACACCCTTCGAATCATAAAAGAATGGGCGGAGGAGAGTGGATTAGAAATAAATCCAAATAAAACGGAAATGGTTCTCTTTACAAAGAAAACCAAAACTAGTGACTTTCACATTCCACAACTCGGAGGAGTATCACTACAACTCCGCGACAGCGTCAAGTATCTGGGCATTACATTGGACAGGAAACTGACCTGGAGAAAGAACCTGGAAGAAAGAGTCACCAAAGCCAAGAGACCATATTGGATATATAGGAGAGCCATCGGGAAGTCATGGGGCTTGAAACCGAAACAGGTCCACTGGATATACGAATGCGTAATAAAACCCATCATCTTCTACGGTGCAGTTGTATGGTGGCCAGTGATGAGCAAAAAGTATGCAAGAGACTTGCTAACTAAGGTGTAGCGTATGGTCTGCCTGGGTATTACAGGAGCACAATCCTCAACACCCACCGCGGCCATGGAAGCGATACTTAACATTCTACCAGTGCACCTCGAAGCGAAGAAGATTGCCGGCATTTTAGCCTCACGGCTTAGAACTATCGGCCATTTCACCGGTGGTGCAAATACGGGACATCGAAAAATCACCGAAATGATAAGAGTAATGACACCACTCATCAATTGCCCCAGTGATGTTGTTGGGAAATCGTACACATTCTCCAACAACTTCGAAACAATTTTTCCCGCAAGAGAATATTGGACGTATGAAAGAACGACAAGAAACTCCAATGGGATATCGGTTTATACAGATGGCTCTAACATATCAGGGGAATCAGGGGCTGGCATCTTCAGTGCTAACCCACCGATTGAACTTGCTATTCACCTAGAACCATTTGTATCGGTGTTCCAAGCAGAAGTCTATGCAATTATGAAGGCAACCGAAATACTCGCAGAAGACACCAGCGAAGAAAGGCAAATTGACATCTGCTCGGACAGCAAAGCAGCAATTAGCGCGATCACAAACCCCATGTCGAAATCACGACTAGTAAGGGAGCGCAAAAGTAAATTGAACTTACTTGCCAGACGCAATAGAGTCCGTCTCACATGGGTACCGGGGCACGAAGGTGTACCGGGTAACGAAAAGGCAGACGAACTAGCAAGGAAAGGAGCAGGCAATACAGAACTGAACCCGGATAATACAATAGGGGTCCCTCTGACAACTATTAAAACAATAATCAATGATAAGATACGACAGGAGTTCAGTAACTACTGGACGAATCTAGACACGTGCAAAGTAGCTAGATCTGTAATAACCAAACCGAGTAACAACACAGCAAAAAGAGCTCTTAACTCAAGCAGAACACAATTGAGATTGATGGTGGGACTTTTAACAGGGCACATCAATCTCAACAAACATTCGTTCAGACTTGGGGTAGCTGATACAGCAATCTGTGCCAACTGTGAAGAGGAGGAGGAACACTTCCTCTGTCCCTGCCCCGCTACAGCGAGGCTAAGGCTGAAAATTCTGGGATCTCCAAGGATTCCGGATATTACACACCTCAATAAGAAAGGAATCGGGGATATACTGGAGTTCGCCAGACGAACACTACGATTCCCCGATCACTATACGATATAGTTGATACTACCCATGATCCCTAGACCTAAATCCTCTCAATACATAATTCCCAAAACACATCACTATTCCTTACAGTTACGCAGATGAGGGGAACACAACGGGCCTAATGGAGGCCTAAGTGAAGAGCATAAGCTCACCCTCTTAAACCAACCAACCAACCATGGTGAGTGGTTACATCCCCCCTGAAGCATTCTTGTATCTGGATACACATAGTTATTTGTCAGATTCACTGAACGTTCCTATTATTTACCATCTTGCTAGAAGGGCTACAGATAAAAGTATCCTCTATGAGCCGATGGACTCAGGAGAAGGAAATGCTGATTCGAGATACTGCGTAAGCTTACCTGAGCGGGATTCAGTAAACGACGACAGGCTGAATAGGGAGAGATATTGGTGGCTCGACTGGGTTGAGGACCCTGCTATGTGATTTTTGGCATACCGCTGAATGGCTGATTGAATGGTCTAACTCTCATTTGATTGGTCTTTTCAGTGGAGGGTCAGAAATCACATATCAGGGTCCGACCCGAGAATTAGGTTAAGGTAGTTTTAGTTTATATCAGCTAGATTAGTTTTTATGAAAAAAATAATGTATTCTTAAAGGTTTCCGCACGTTTTTCCTTAAAATGAATTAATACAAAAAAAAAAAAATTAAATTTGAAATTAAAAAAAAAACATCGATTAAAATTAAAACACTAGAATTAAGTTTCCTAAAAATCATATTATAAGTATTGTGCACCCCTTAGGTCAGTTACTTTAATGTATTATAATAGTGTAGTTTTAAGTTTATTAGAACTGTAAATTATGTTAGTGTATGAGTGGAATGGAATAAACAATAATAAAAAATAAAAAACCAAAGGAAATCAAGTTAGGATAGCAGATATTAGAGGTGGATCCATATTATCCGAATCCTATGTCCTGCAGGATTTGCCATCGAATCACTGCAAAGAAACTACAACAATTTGCCCAACTTATGCTGAACCTTTTCCCCACACGAATGAATGCAATAGCTCGTTCTGTGTAAATTGTATGACCGATGACTACTCATCGAAGGTTCGAAATTTCCCCACTTCCTTGCGAGAAAAAACTGTAATGATTACAAAAACAAAAAATCGGTGCACTGTTAGAGAAGCCAGGGAGGAGTTCAAAAAATCAGGACATTTATATGCAGCAAAAATTCAGCCATGGAAAGGACAGAAGTTATAAAAGAAAACATAGCCTAAAATGCTTCCACAATTCTACAGGTAATTAACATCAGCCCAAGCCCTAGCAATTCCTTGTCCACAATACTCTCGAAAACAACAACAATTACTACATCCACAACAAACAAAAACTTGACACATAACACATCAAACCCACAACTCACTACCCCAACTGTAAACAAATCCTCAAAACTGACGGCAATAAAAACGAAACTATTCCAATTCGACTCTCACTAGCTACCACCTCACAAACAATAAGCTTCAGTAACATTTCTAGCAACTTTATGGAACTGAGACGCCTTGTTCAACAAGCACAAAGCAAAATATCTCCATTCATGCACTAAATAGTATTTCTTTGCTTTCATCTAATCAATTATTGTCCGAATCGATAAAATGAACCAGTTCACTCTGACAAACATTCAGTCTAATCGACTGAAAAACTCTCACAAATATCTCTCTCACCAACAATAAAATAACCTAAATCCATCCTTTAAATATCATTATGGATAGACAAAATAATAAAATAAATGGAATATCAATAATCCTCCTTATCTGGATATTCTCATCCAAATATATTCTCCCACTACAATTGCGCTACAAGAAATGAACGTTGCCAATAACCCCCTCTTGGGCTTGCCACACTTCCGCTGTAGCTGACTGGCTACAACAATCCGACCTCGTTTTGTTGAACAATGGTTCACCCATATTATTCTCAACAAGGAATACTTTTACTGCCATAGATTTAACACTTGCCTGACCCGCTATCGCATCCGGCGCTAGCTGGAAAACTCATGATTCTTTATTAGGCAGCGATCATTTCCCTATATTAATTGAAACATCAGAGCTTACTTTTCGCCAAATTTTTCACTCCAGATTTGTTGAATCCAAAGCTGATTGGCTCAAATTCACAAATGTGGCTAAACAGGTAGCCACAATAACCACAATATCCCAAAATATAAATAAAGAAGCAGATAATATAAAATAGATTATCAGAAGAGCTGCGTTAACATCGATTCCGTCCACACACCCACCTATAAACCAGTCGCAACCTATTTGGTTCAATCGGCATATAAAGCAGTTGACTAGGGACAAGAGAAATGCGTGGTTCACCCTTAAAAGACATCCAATCACCGAAAACATAATTACATATAGACGCTTAGCTGCAACTATAAAATGTGCAGTTCGCAAGGCTAAGGCTGACGCATGGTCGCAATTCTTATCTTCTCTCAATCCTTCCCTAGATTCGAGATCACTTTGGAATAAAGTAAAGGTTACAAATGGTAATAAAGCACGTCGTGGCGTAACTGTAATAAAACATGAATCCACTTTATTAAGTGACCCTTCTGAAATAGCCAACATATCGCAGATAAATGGTCCAGATACTGCGTAGATAGAAACTTTTCCCTTTACATAAGAATACCTTCCTACTTGATTCAGTTTCCTTACATAGCCACAACTCTAGCGAAAGTTTCTCTCCCATAACTCTCCCAGAGTTTATGAAATCGCTTAAAGATAAAGGCTCAACGCCAGGTTCTGACAAGATAACCTTTCAAATGATTAAGAACTTTCCAACTGTAGCAATTTTGAGGTTTTCCGACATGAGTGGCTTAAATGGACAACGGAAAACAACCTAAATGATCAACAGCATGGTTTTAGACCAAATAGAGGCACGGATACTTTGCTTAATGTGCTTGATTAAGCAGTCCACACTGAATTAGCCTTGCGGAAAGGCTCTGTTCTCCTCTCCACGGACTTGCAGAAAGTATTTGAAAGAGTAACAATACTCGTAGAACAACTTCAAAAGTGGGAAATTAACAAACAATTATTACGGGTTATCTGCTTTTTTATGACGAATCGGGTAATAATTGTCAAAGTCAATCCAACTGCCGTTGAAAACGGGCTTCCTCAAGGGCCTCCACTTTTCACTATTTTGTATAATGCCCAATTTGAAGTATTACACATATGTATGTCGGAGGCACAGGTGCCCCAATACAGATATAAACTTTGGAGAGGTCACTGTCCCCCTTTTAGAAAGAATGAGAGTCCTCGGTCTAATATGTACCAAATCATAGAAATGTTATGCCCATACAAAATCAATCACGGAAAAATTAGCAAGAAATCAGAATCTTCTAAAAATTATATGCAACAAACGCAAAGGACAAAGGAATGATCTACCAGGCTCTGTATTTCTCCATCACTACAACTTTCAAACATTTAAAGCCAACGTGCACAGGCTTCTCCTCTGTTCCTCTTCCCCATTTTCCTAAAAGCCCGTGTCCTGAAAATATATAAGGGTATTCATTATCTCTTTGGCGCGCGCAGATTATAAGAAAAAAAATTTAATTAGAGCTTTTTTGGAAGTGGCTCAATCTTATTGAATGCGAAAAAAAGAGCATAAAAGAGACTTGATCTTTATTCCTCATCATTAATTTTTGTTCTTTCTCTTTTAATTAAGTTATTGGCTTCCACGATTTTAAATCTTTTATTAGTCAGATCTTGAACAATATCATGTTCATCACATG
Organism: Pocota personata; assembly: GCA_963082735.1. Classification (NCBI taxonomy): domain Eukaryota; kingdom Metazoa; phylum Arthropoda; class Insecta; order Diptera; family Syrphidae; genus Pocota; species Pocota personata. The sequence goes on from OY720431.1 coordinate 82,996,574, forward strand.
AGAATTGAAGACCTCTGGCTACTACTTTAAACGGTCGTAGCTTTATTTTCAAATGAGTGCTCACCTGTTATTTCTCTGTATACGTCCCTGTCATCGACATTTATTTTCCAACTGTTGTTACTGTATGATGTAAACTTACTTTATTTTTTCGTTTTCCGTTCAATTAGTTATTTTAACTTACCAAATCTTTCTATTCCAGAGATCATGATTGGTGGTGGTACAAGTAAGTGTTGCATTGTAATTTATTATTTGTTTGTTTGTTTGATTTCTTGCAGAAAATTCAGGGCTTTCTTCTGTTTTTCGTTTTTCCGGAGGTCTTTTTTCTTTTGTTTTTCTTCAGATGGCTATCTATTTCCAGTGCAAGCTCATCTTCGTCTACATATGTGGTATTCCTTTTCTCTATTTTGCTGGGTTGGTTGGACAGGATTATTGTTAGTACTGCCCAGCAGGGTGACTCTCCTCTCCAACTCTTTTATGTGATTTCGTAAGCTACACAATGAATCATACTTATGATTTCGCTTGTGAATCTTTATGTTCACTACCAACTAAATGAGCTACGTCGACTATTTTTTTATTTTAGATCTAGTTGGCGGATTACCATTAGGCTCTATCTTTGGCTGTAATGCTTCCTTGCGCAATGGTTTTTTGAGGAGTTCTCAGTGTGAGAACACTCACCTGAGGTATTTATATCTGTTGTTTTGTTTATTGCCATATTTACCTCAGGATTAGTACTACAAGTTACTCTAAACGAGATCAACGGGTGGGAAAAAAAATGGTTTGAGAGTAAAAAAGTAAGCTGGTTCTCTTTGCGCAGAAAAGATCTATCCCGGGCTTCGCGCTCTCGCTTCTGATGGGCTCATTCCTTTCTCTGTCAAAAGAGGGCGAAGTATTTGTCTGAACTGGAAAGCAAACATTGAAGTTAGAGTGAAGAACGCCTCAACGGCGCTCTACACCTGCAACAGAATGTGCAGAAAAATATTGGGTTCGTCCCCTAAGATTATGCACTGACTATATACATCTATAGTTAGAGCCATACTGTCCTAAAGGGTGTATGATTTAGTGGAATGCAATGAGCAAAGCAAAGTACATATTACATACCATCAACTATAGTCTAAAGTAACTTGTGATTAATATACATATATTTCAATATTTCACTTTGTCGAAGTAAGCGAGTTATATTTTGTTTGTTTCATTTGTAGTTAATTCATCACTTTCTTTAGCAAAAATTAATTTTATTGGACGACAATTCGAGGATTTTTCCAAACAATGTTATTGTTTTTATCCTGTAGAAGCGGATCGAACAAAAAAACAGTATCTTCAGGATTTATAAATTTTTCTCTTTATGTACTTTGACCGGAACTTCCATCACATCCCCATTTGGTAATGAGAGTGAATGATGAACTTGGATACAAACAGTTTATGACGTCACTTTGAGCACTAAATTAATGATCAGCAGCTATATCTAAAATGACTTGCAGTATTAATTCTGCGCACGTCTCTGTAACAGTAATATAGTCACCCCTAGGATAACAAGCATTTTTCGATTTTGAAAGGTTTTAATAAAAAGGAAAGACGTTATGGCCGGCTTTCATAGTCCACTTCATAGTTTTTTTTATATAAGTGACAAGTGGACTTTGAATCTACGTAATAGGCCAATGCTTCGTCACTACACAATAACCGTATTTTACCTTGTGTGGATAATTTGTGCTTCACTTCTTGAAACTCTTCAGCACTTTCTGTTATGTTTTTAATTTATCTTGCAGTGTCTCTCTTCCCTGACAAATGGACAGACACTTCAGCAGCCGTCACCAACTCACCAAAACTATGTGCTTGCATTAAGTCGTCAACTCGCCGTCTTTTCGTTTTCAAATAAGAACTCTCAAATTCTATCTTTGGCTGGCCTACTTTTGACGATAAAGATGGTTGCGATTGATCTTTAAGAATGTAGAAGCCTACGTCTTCTTCATTAAGCCACAATTGATGCTTTCGTAAAAACCGTTCTTTCAAATATCCACTCGAAAGCCACTTTCTCCCCAAGTTTTGCTGAAAGACTGGCCATTTTCAACTTAATGTTCTTTGTTTCTTCTGGAACATCATATAAGTCAAATTCCGTTGAAACTCATTCAATAATCAACTCAATTTTAGAAATCTCATGTACCTATAAGTGGCGTGGGGTGAAATTTCAAGAGAGGGAAGCCGAAAAAAGTTTAAGTAAAATGTTTTATTCAAGACTTACCATTTTGGTGCTTATTCGAAACACAGACTTAAGATATGCAATCCTTTAAGTCACTTTAAGTCATTGGAATTTACGTAGACAATGAGCTCATCGCATAAAAAAGTGTTTTCGAAAGAAGCCGTTCTGGGCAAAATAATCTATATAAGTTATTGATATCTCGGAGCTTTGTTAAATATAATAAATTTAGCAATTACAATTATGTACTACCTATTTGTACTCTAAAGCTATCCTACCATTCATTTTTACGAATTCTGCTAGAACTCTTTCATAAAAAATTGAGTTATACTTAATTTCTAAAAGAAGGTGCTTTTCGATAGATAAAAGTGCCAGGTCTGAGAGTCTTTCTTCTTTTTGGGAATTTCTTAAGTAAGTGTGGACTCTTTTTAAAGTCGAAAAAGGTCACAGTCAAAGGCAGGGTTAAAAAGATTTCACACAATTTTAGAGTTTGAGAATAAGTATCTCTAAGCATTTCCGTATTAAAATGCTTATAAAGTTGAAAAACATCAAGCTGTTTAAGAGAAGGGGTAGTGTATAAAACTTTGAGTTCATTTTTTTAAGTAGTAAGATTCAAAATGCAAGGAAATAGGGTAATTAAAGAAGAGATTTTGTCATCCGGCATTGAATTAGAAAAATATTCATATTTTGATTTGTTTAATAAATCAAAGAAAATATATGAACTAAATGAACTATACCTATTCTTAATCTGACTTGTAACATTATCTATAATTGCTACAAAAATTCCGCTTAAATTTGTTTTAAAGAAAAATATTAAATCGGTATTTAAAACTCAAGTCAATTGGGACTTTGCTCGCAACCAAAGAAATAAGCTCACGCAGTGCTACAACTGCCAGATGTTTGGACATGGTGAGCGAAATTGCCACATCAAAACTTATTGTGGAATCTGCTCAGAAAATCATGAGACAAAAGCTTGCACTTCTAAAAACATTAAATGTGCAAACTGCAACGGCACACACAAATCGAATGATGTCTCTTGCACAAGTCGAAAAAGCTTTTTCGATGTCAGAGAAAAGCTTTCTGTGAGAAACAGCAGCAGATCAGCTCCAGCGAAGAAATTCGTTCGACAAACATTCCAACTCGATTGTAATGATTTTCCTGCACTCGGGGCGAAACCTAAAAATGTTGTACCACCTACTTCAGCTCCAACCAAACGTCTGGAATAACAGCAACATCAACAACACCGCGACCGAACATAAGGGAACGAACAAATAGTTGTTCTCTATGGAAGAAATCAACTCTCTTATGGCGGAGATGCTTACGCGTCTAGGAAACTGCAGAACAAAAGCTGATCAGTTCAATACTATTGCACAATTAGCTATTAAGTATTTGTATCAAGGTAAATAATGAATTGTAATTTAAATATAATGTGTTGGAATGCTAGAAGCATTCAAGGTAAAACTTTAGAATTTTTTGCTTTTTTAAGCAAGTATAATATAGATGTTGGATTAATCAGTGAAACATGGCTAACTGTTAATACAAATATATCTAATAGTCATTATAAATGCTACCATTTAGATAGAGAAGAGAGAAGGGGCGGCGGTGTTGCCATTGTCGTCAAAAGAACATTAAAGCATAAAGTACTTCCTGTAATTAACACGAAACTTATAGAAAATATTGGGATCGAACTTCTTTCTCTTAATGGACGATCGGTAAAAATTTGTTCGGTTTATTTTCCCGGCGCCCGTGCATCAGTAAGAAATCGGTGTGTTTTGTCTAGTGATTTCCGTAAGCTTCTTAGCTCTAACAACACTCTTTTGATTGGAGGTGATCTTAATTGTAGGCACAGGAGCTGGGGTTGCCTAGAGCAAATTCCTGGGGCAACGTGCTTGCAGATTTGAGTTCTAGACACCCATTCAGTATACTGTATCCACCTGATCATACTTATATTCCTTCAAGCAGCCGATCGAACCCATCAACTCTGGATATATTTTTGACCAATAAGCCTTACCTTTTCACCCAGCCTCTTGTGTTAAATGAATTGAGCTCGGACCATTTACCGGTCAAAATCTCTACTAATTTAGCACTACAGGAATATAGAAACACCAGATATGACTATAGAAATGCTAATTGGAATAGGTATAAAAACATTCTAGGGTCGAAATTGAGAGCAAATCGAGAAGTTTTTCTAGAAGGAACATCGGAGTTCCAAATTGATGAACGTATTAGTTTCTTCACTTCTAGCGTGTTTGAAAGCGTGGATCAATCTATTCCGAAAGTAGCAACGAATCATAGGCAGACAATAAAGCTACCCTCAAATATTCTGCAACTGATCAAATTGAGAAATAGCTCCAGATCTGTGTGGACTAGGAGCCGTAATTATTATTATCTATCGGTGACCAAAATGTTAAGTGCAATATTGAAAGACAAACTTTTTGACTTTAGAAATAAGCTTTGGAATATTAAACTTCAAAGCCTAGAGAAGGGCAGCAAGCCCTTCTGGAATATGATTAAGGTCGTTAAAAAGAAGCATTTGGCCATCCCCGCGCTTAAAATAGGCAATTCAGTTATGATTTCTTGTCATGAAAAAGCTAACGCCTTGGCTAATGAATTCTTTGCAAACCATTCAATAGCAACTAACATTTCCTCAAGTACAAGCACAGTATTGGCTGTAAACCACTCATTGAATTAAATAAACTTACTTTCTGCAAATGAGGAGAACATGACTGTCTCAGCAAGTGAACTACAAAACATCTTAACTTCATTGAAACCGTTTAAGTCTACTGGTTTTGATGAGGTTAAAAACATATATTTGAAGCATCTGCCTAGAATAGGCATACGATTTCTGCTAGAACTATTTAACAGTTGTTTCAAACTCTCCTACTTCCCCACATCATGGAGAATAGCAAAAGTCATTCCCATTCTAAAGCCAGGAAAGATTGGCAGTATGCCTTGTAATTATAGGCCTATAAGCTTACTTAGTTCGTTAAGTAAATGTCTTGAAAAGATTATCAAGAAAAGACTGTTGCTACACTGCGAAATTAACAATGTTCTACCGCAGGAACAATTTGGATTTAGACCGCACCATAACACAGTCAATCAAATTCATCGCATAACGAAGCACATTCAACGCAACTTCAGTTTAGGCAAAAGCACAGGCATGGTTTTGCTAGATATAGAAAAAGCATTTGACACAGTGTGGCACGAGGGATTATTTCACTAACTATTTATTTTAAACTTCCCACCTTGCTTGATTAAAATAATAAAATCGTTTATATCGGACCGATCTTTCAAGGTATCCATAAATAGCTGGTTATCTAACAGGTTCCATGTCAACGCGGGTGTACCCCAAGGTTCTGTTTTAGGTCCTATTCTCTATATTATCTACACTTCTGATTTCCCACGGCTGAACAACTGCCAATCTGCTATATTCGCCGATGATACATGTGTGTTTTCTACAGATGCAATTGGTTCATTCATTGAAACCAACCTGCAATCTGCAATAGATTCAATTGAAACGTATTTTTCCAATTGGAAAATTAAAATCAATGCTACTAAGACCCAGGCTATCATCTTCACTAGAAAAAGAAAAGCCTGTTTCTTACCAAGCAGAAATCTTGTGGTTGGTGGCGTTCAGACTGAGTGGAAGTCTAGGGCTAAGTACCTTGGGATTCATCTTGACAAAACGTTGACTTTCGGTTTCCACATCAATGAAATTATAAACAAAATAAACGTAACAATCAAGACGCTATATCCGTTTATTAATCGCAAATCAAATTTAAGTACTGAAAATAAATTAATTATATTCAAAGCAATTTTTCAAGCGATTATGTTTTATGGGTCACCTGTTTGGGGAAAGTGTGCAATAAGCCATATTCGTCGACTACAAATAGCGCAAAATAAACTTTTAAAAATGATTTTAAAACTTCCCTGGCATTTTTCTACAGATGAGCTTCATTTGCTAGCCAACGTTGAAAAAGTATCTTGTAGGATTATAAAATTGTTCGATCGGTATAATATATCATTAACTTTGTCTGACAATTCATTGATTTCAGATCTAGCTATCTAAATAGTTTATTTAATAAATTATCTATTATGTTACTAATTACTATATATTATTTACCCATCATTTATTAATCATTATTTATTAACCGTTATTTATTATTTGTTGTTTAATATTACTTACTATGTGTTATTTATTATTTATTGTTTGTTATTTATTATTTATTATTATTTATTATCTATTATTTTTTATTTATTATATATTGTATTATTTATTATTATTTATTTTTTAATACTTATCATTTATTATTTATTTATTAATTATTATTCATTGTCTATTATTTATCACCTATTTGTTATTTATTTATTTATTAAATTATGTGTAATGTCTTATTTATTATATGTATATATACTCATATATCTGTTTACACTTTAATTTCTGAACTTTCTGTAAAGCTAATCTGAATCGAATATTGTCTTCATCGTCCCCCCCATCTCTCTCTCCTCTGATTAAATGAAGGTTTTTAGTTGTAGCTTTCCTTCAGAATACTCGTTCCTTTTATATTATCTGTGATTTTGTTAATAGCTATAATACATTTTTTCAGCTGTAAGGTAGATATACCATATCTCTGTAAATTGTGCAATAGTTTCAATAAAGAAAAACAATGTAAATCTCTGCTACAATAAAGATAAAGATTATTTGTTTTTGAATCAATATTAAGTAGTCGACGTTTGCGTGGAGGTTCTGAGCAGTCACTTACGCTCTCATAGATTGAATCAAATGAGTTTAAAAATTCAGAATGAATCCATGACTCAAAACCCTCTATCTCTTGCTTCGCAAGCTCTATGTCAGTTTGCTTATTTTGAACTAAACTAAAAAGAATATCTGTTTTTGCAAATATGACCGAAGTAACATGCAATAAAAAACATAATTCTTTATCCTGCAGTTTGTACAACTAACTTTCGCACATTACCAGTGTATCGTTATCCCATTCTCCTGGTTCACATAAAATCTGTTCAAAAGTTTTATAATATCTTCTCTGCAATTGAATAAGACGTTCACTATATCGAGTCTCTGATACCTCGGGCATTCGTCGATCAGCAATTGACTTTAGCAGATTGGTTCTTTTAGATGATTTATTAAAAAACCTAACGATACTACTAACAAAGCCAAAAAATAATTTCAACTCAGGAATGCTTTCTAACGATTTAGATAACACTAGATTCAGAACATGGGCATAACAAGGAATAAAATAGCCATTGGGCATATATTCCGGATTCTTATTTGGACTCCACCATGGCCACCGGACATTACGGCCGCACCATCGTGGGACTGACCTATTAACTTTTCTTTACAGTTAAAACTATCTAAGACATTTATAATTTTATCGCACAAAATAACTGCGTTTCGACCGACACTCACGTCATAGAAACCTAGAAATCTTTCTTGTATTCTATTTTCTACTAAATAACTCACTACAATACTAAGCTGTTCTCTGCGGCTTTGTATTGAACTGACTTCATCCTTAATTTCGGATTTGATGACTGCAGCGATCTATGTATCAAGTCATTTTGAATGTCATTGAAGAGGCCGGAAAAATGGAGTTTTGGAAAATTGAACTTTATTCTAAATGCGAATCCATTAAATGGTCGTACTTAGCCAAGTATGAAAGGGTATCAATATAATTACCGCGATTATCTCATCCAGATTTTTCGTTGTGACCACGGAATGCCAGCTCTTGTTTTCCTAGAAGAACTACAGTATCTATGGAACGCTTCATTAAATCGCGATTGCGATCAACTTTTCTATTATGAGCCTCGTAAGGATTCCCTAAAGAAGTCTCTATGCGATATTCGCCAAATTCATGCAAATGCAAGCAGCTGCGTATATGTTTTCCGTTTGAATATGTTTTTTTGAAGAATTAATAAAATTGTTTATATCAAAGAAACCTGTGTGACTCCAAACACTAGGAGAATTAGAAAAAAAAAAAAAGACAATTTAATTTGCAACTGCCAGTCAGCCATGGATTCTTTTTGTAAAAAGACTAACGAAAATGTTTCTGATACCCATCCTTTCGCGTATAATCAGTTTTCATTTGTGGTGTCGAGCGACCTAGTTCTATGACTTTTTTTGTTTGCAAAAAAGAAAGCTTACTGAACTCGTGGGTTTCTTTTAGAAGAAAATCAGTTAAATAACACTCAAAATTAACTAACTTCAATGGGGCACCTCTTGAGTAGATTTATAATTACTTACTTGGTATACAGCTAATAACTATTCACTTAGCTCACTCACTATTTTATAATAATTTAATAACTTAAAACACTAACTTAACTACCAATATGTAATTGCTAAATTTTTAAAATTTTCTAATTATTAGCAGTCACAAAAATCACAAAAATTTGCATACGAATTTTCAATAAATCACGCACAATTACACAACCGATTTGCAACTGTCATTTCAAATTTGCAAAAAAATTATACCCAACAAGTTTAAGAAAACCTCAAACGCCGTTCGAAACACTACATCACCCAATAACCCGATTTTCGTCGGCTTATTTTGTTGCCTACAATAAAAAAAAAAAAAAACTCCCTCGAACTAAAACCTTTCTCCTCCACCAATGTTGATCCACAAAAGCCGAGAAATCCCAGGTTATTTTCCTCATAAGCGAATGTATGTTAGACAAAAAAATCGCAAATAAACTTCTACTATATGCCAGAAAGGAATAGAGTTGAAAGTTCGTACTGTGAAGAAATGAATCCATAAGCCGGAAAATGAACTGCTTTTCAAAAAAAAAAAATCATTGCACGCTTTTCTTTTGAAAAAGAAGTATCACTAACGGAGTTCATACTTGTTTCGGCTATGTGTGCGAGTTTGTGTATGAGTAAAAATGAATAAACAACCGAAGTGGTCGCAGCATTTCAACTTCGAGCGTGTATGAAGTTATGATTTATGAATGAAAAATGCTTTGATGAACAAATAATTGAATGTTTTTTTTGTTATTTGAAAAGGGGAGCCGGAAGGAATCGGCTTGTATGGACGCCACGCACTGGTACCTGTACATATTTTACCCAGCGAAAAAAAAAAAAAAAAAACAATAACCGAGTTGCGCAGGCTCCAAAAGGTATTAAAATGAAGTATACTAATATAGCTACCACATATATGAAATATAGCCCGAGTACTATCTGCAGCGTGTACTATGAGGGTGGCCGTGGTGTAGTGGTAACATCAACGCTTGTCACGCTCTTGGTTCACGGTTCAAATCCTGATCTCAACAATCATCTATTTATTTCGTTTGAAATAAATAAAAAAGTCGATCAATTGCGAAAGCTTAGTCAACTCTACTGCGAAGGCATAACACTGGCAGTAGAGTGGTCATATGGCTTAAATGCAACTTGATCGTGATGATGACATCAGGTGGAGGGAAAAAAATACTGTGAATCATGAGCAACGACAAAAAGCAAAACAAACAAGCTCCCCAGTTATCTGGATGCCACCCTTGGAGTTTACTGAAACTTAATACCACCTAAGTTTCAAACCCACTACATCAATCTTCCTTTCTCTCTCTCTCAATTTCTGCAAACGCCCGTGCCCTGAAATAATTTAATGGTATTCATATCCCATTTGGCGCGCGCAAATTATAAAAAAAAAAAAAAAAAAGCGGTTTTAGTTAAAACTCTGCATATAGTATTTTATAGGCTTAGTTTATTATATTTTTTATAAGACTTAGAAAAACATTTTCTTTATAATTCGAAAAGGAAAAAATAGTGTAATATGCGAGCTACGGCTCGAGTAGATAAAACAATTATTCTGTGAAATTATTTCTTTATTTTCTACTCTATAGAACAATTCAAGTTCACACTATACTATTCTTCGCAAATTCTTTTCTTACAAGGTCTCTTTCCTCTCAAATCACTTTATCTCCTTTCAATTACTTAATTCACAAATCCAAACTAATTACTTTTTCTTGTTCACTCTCAACTTTCAATTTATCACCAAATTACAACTTCGCCCATTATCACTTTTCCAATCTCTTCGCCACGGTTCTAAACCAACTGTGTCTTTTTTTGATCGCCATCTGTCCTTATATAGCAGAAGTTTCTGATAGCCAGAAACTTCTAGCAAATTCTTCGACCACTGGAACAAGAGAAATAATTCTTGCAGTTTTAATTCCCTTTTATCCCTGATATTATTCGTCTCTTTCGTTGACATGAGCTGTGGAGACTTCGTCCCAGACACGAACCTCGAATGAAAGGACAGTTCGAACCAAAATTCTGCCAGAATGGAAAGTCACTTCGGAATTTGTTGCGTCATATTTTTAGGGGGCGTAGTTATTATTATGCTACACTGCCCCCCTCTTAGACGTGTTCGTCCCGAACAAGTGCATCCTCATTTCGGCCTTTGTATCGACTCAGTCGGTCCACATGAACCACTTTCATTTTGGCCCTCGGTCCTCGCTGGATGCGGTAGACAACATCGTTGATGCGGGTTATTATTCTGTAGGGACCTTCCCAGTTCCGCTGTAATTTAGGTGATTTCCCCTTTTGGCGATGGGGATTATACAGCCACACCAGATCTCCTTCCTGGAATCCTGACGTTGTTGCCTTGGCATCATACCTGGTCTTCATGCGGTCGCTCGTCATCTTAATCTGGCTTCTGGTCCTTTGGTGTATGTCCCTAAGCCTTTCCCTAAGGTCCGCCACGTACTCTTCTTCATTTCTGGGCTCATTGGTAGGAGATCCAAATTTCACCTCACTGGGTAAACGAGCTATTCTACCAAATAAGATTTCGAACGGCGTATGTCGAGTAGTGCTATGCACGGTACTTCTATAGGCCATCAAAAACAAGGGAATCTGCCGGTCCCAATCGCGTTGGTAGTCACCTACGACCTTCGAGAGATGTTCGTCCAAAGTCCTATTGAAACGCTCCACCATACCGTCCGACTGTGGATGAAGCGGGGTTGTCCTTGTCTTTTTGATTTCGAGTAGTTGACACATCTCTTGGAAGATTCTTGACTCGAAGTTCCGCCCTTGGTCAGAATGCAATTCCAAGGGCACACCGAATCTGCTAACCCAATTGTAGACGATCTGCTCCGCCACGGTTCTGGCTTCCTGGTTAGGGATCGGAAACGCTTCCGGCCACTTACTGAAGTAGTCCATCACTACGAGTATATACCGATTACCATTGTCGGTTTCCGGAAAGGGCCCTGCGATGTCGATGGCGATTCGTTCGAAAGGTGCTTCCACGTTGTATTGGTGCATCTTACCTCGAGTTTTGATTCTCGGACCCTTGCTAGCTGCACACACGTCGCATTTTCTGCACCAGTCTTCGATATCTTCCTTCGCTTTTAACCAATAAAAACGTTCTCGTACCTTTTCTAGCGTCTTATTCACTCCCAAGTGGCCTCCGGTCGCCCCGCCATGCATTTCCTGTAACACCTCCTTGACCCTCGTCCGCGGTACGACAAGCTGCATTACAAACGACTTTCCGTCGGAGGATTCCCATTTTCTTCTCAGAACACCTTCTTGGACATGGAGGGAGTCCCACTGCGCAAAATATGCCTTTAAGGTCGGGCTTCTGTGAGAAATGTCCTGATGATCCGGTTTCTCCATGTTCTCCTTCCAGGCCAGAATCGGCTCGATATCCGGGTCTTCCTTCTGAGCGTTCCGGATCTCATCTACGCTCCAGCCGGTGATAGGTTCGGCTCTCATTCTTTGGATGGAAACCAGCTCCCGTTCTTCCTGACGCGCACAATGTTTACAATCCGTTCTGCATGGTCTCCGGGACAGTGCATCCGCATTAGAGTGGAGTTTTCCTTTACGATGCTGTATTTCGTAGTCGTATATTTGCAGCCTTTCGATCCATCTTGCGACCTGAGCCTCAGGACTCTTGAACTGTAATAGCCATTTTAAGGCTACATGGTCTGTGCGAAGAACGAACTTCCTCCCATAGAGGTATTTGTGAAAATGCTTCGTAGCCAAGATCAAAGCTAGAAGTTCCCGCCTTGTCACGCAGTAGTTCCTTTCTGGCTTAGAGAGCACCTTGCTGAAGTACGCAACCACCTTCTCTTGGCCGTCATGCACCTGGGAGAGTACGGCTCCTACCCCGACATTACTAGCATCTGCATCCACAATGAACCTTTCCCCGGGAGTGGGGTAGGCTAGTATCGGGGCCTCGCATAGCCGTTGTTTAAGTGCCTTGAAGCTCTTCTCGCACTCAATTGACCATTTGAATTGTTTTCCCTTTTCCGTCAACTGGTGCAGACTCTTTGCGATCCCGGCAAAATCCTTCACGAACCGTCTGTAGTAGGTGGCTAGGCCCAGGAAGCTCCTTAGTTGGTGTTTGTCTTTGGGGACTGGCCAGTTTTTCACCGCTTCGACCTTCTCCGGATCGGTTCTCACTCCTTTCGCTGAAATTATGTGTCCCAGGTACTTGACTTCCGCTCTAAACAGGGCGCACTTCTTGGGGTTGAGCTTCAGGTGGGCACTTCGAAGCCTTTGAAACACATCCCTTAGATTGTCTCGGTGTTGCGCAAACGTTTTTCCTACGACGATGACATCATCCAAGTATACCAAACAGGTTTTCCATGTTAACCCTTGCAGGACACATTCCATCAATCGCTCGAAAGTCGCCGGAGCATTGCACAGCCCGAATGGCATTACCGTGAATTGCCATAGCCCATTTCCTGCGGTGAAGGCGGTTTTCTCCCGGTCTTCTGGATGGATCTGTACCTGCCAGTAGCCACTCTTCAAGTCGAGAGTGGAAAACCATCGGGCTCCTGATAGTGTGTCTAGCGTGTCGTCAATCCGTGGCAGAGGATAGCTGTCTTTCTTGGTGACGTAATTGAGCTGCCGATAGTCCACGCAGAACCGCGTGCTGCCATCTTTCTTCTTAACCAGTACAACCGGTGATGCCCACGGACTTTTGGAACTTTCAATCAGACCTTCTTTCTCCATTACCGACACCATCTCTGCAACTTCTGTCTGCTTTGCCAATGGAAGGCGCCTAGCAGGCTGACGAATTGGTCTAGTATCACCAGTGTCTATTCGATGTTGTACCAGGTGTGTTCGGCCGTATTCTCCGTCCTGTGAGGCAAATACATCAGCGTACTCATTGATAAGATTCTCTGCCATAGTTCGCTGCTCCTGATTCAGCTCACTGGACTGGAGAATCGTCTCTCTCGCTTCCGCTGTCCAAGGTGATGGGAGAGGTTTTGGAGCATCACGTTCAGATATTGTTGCGACGGCGGTAATCGGCGTGCATTTTCCAGTCACCTCCCCTCGCCTTAGTTTGACAGTGTGTGGTCTTGCGTTCAAAACCCTCACTGGAACCATGGTGTTCTTTGGTTCGACTAACGTCTTTCCCACGATGTAGTCTTGAGAATTCTTCTCTGGGTCTGGTTCTACTATGTAGAATCGGTGACTCCCAAGATCACCTTCCAGCTTCGTCCAAATGATTGTCTCTGAAGACGGCGGCAAAACTTCGTCTTTGCTGATGACTGTCCTGAGAGTTACGGCATTCTCATTTCCGTACACCATCGGAATCTCCACATTTCGATACCTCAGTACTTGCATCCCGATGTCCAAGATTACTTCATTTGCTTTCATGAAGTCTACTCCGATGATGCACTCGTCGCATATATCTGAAACCAGAAACGCATGGAAGAACGTCAGTCCTGCCAGAGTAATCGTAAGACGAACTTCTCCAAATACCTTCGCCATTTCCCCTGTTGCAGTCTTCAGGCAGTAGCTGTTGGTGTTGTGCAGCCAGGAGCTTTTGACGATATCTCTTCTTACAATGGAGGCAGTGGCACCTGTGTCGATGGTGGCTACGCACTTCTTCTCGTTGATTAGTGCCTCCACTGTCAGGCTCTTGTTACCCCGTTTGGTTTGCGAAACTTGAATGGTGGTCCTGGGGGCCTCGATTCCAGTAACCAACTTCTGCCCCGCGAAGTTGGTCCTTACGCATTTCCCGACTGCTGGTTTTGGGAAGTCTGACCGACAGGATGCTTCCTCTCTGTTTCTCCTACTTCCGCAATGTTGACAATTTCCTCGTCTAGGTGCACTTCTGCACTGCTGTTGTAAGTGTCCGGTTTGGTTGCAATTCCTGCAACGGATTTGACTTCCGCGAGCTTTGTCTTCATCCATGACGGCTGTTCTCTGGCATGAGCATTCCACGACGGACATTTCCCTGACACGGTGTATTCCCTGGTATGCTTGGTCCGCAGCCTTCATTGACAAAGCGAATGCCAATGCCTCGGGGAGTGTTCGTTTTTCAGCCATCCTTACAGCCATTTGCAGTTGTCTGTCCTCTATGGCCTGAATAAAAGCTTCCACCGCCATTTCGTTGATAAGCTCCTCACCGGCTTTAGGGTATGAAAGATGGGCTAGTCGCTCTATATCCGCTTGCAACTGTTGGAGCGTTTCCCCCCTTTTCTGGACTCGACTACGCAGCTGAACCCTGTACACCTGCTGCATGTGTTCATCCCCAAACCGCATCTCGATAGCCTGAACCAGAGAGTCGTAGTTCTGCTGTTTATCTTCCGGGATGGTCTGCAAGAGCTCCGCAGCTGGACCCCTCAGTGCAAGTGTGAGTGCAATGGACTTCTCTTCATCGTCCCAGCTATTGATCATTGCGGCCGCTTCGAATTGCCTTTTATAAATTGGCCATGATGTTTGACCATCGAAGATAGGAGGCTGCATCTCCTTTCTTCTCAGACCGTCAGTGGAATATTCCCGTGCTTTCTGTCTCTTCACATTGCTGAGCTCCTTAGCAAGATTTTCGACTTGCTTCCCTACTATCTCGAATTGCGTATCCACTTTTTCAAACTGAGTCTCTATTTTCCCGAACTGAGTTTCATGTTTCTCAAAATTTTCATCGAATCTAGTTTCGACTTTTCCGAGTTGCGTCTCGACCTTCTCGATTTTCTCTTCGATCACTTCGAATTTGGATTCCAAGTTCTTGTTTTGCTCATCAAGTTTACTTTCCAGAGCATCTAGAGAATTCTTTTGTTCATCCAGCTTAAGTTCTAGAGAATTCTTTTGTTCGTCCATTGCTTTCTTTTGTTCGTCCATTGCTTTCTTTTGTTCGTCCATTGCTTTCTTTTGTTCGTCCAGCTTAAGTTCTATAGAATTCCTTTGGTCTTCTATTGCTTTCTTTTGTTCGTCCATGACTAACTTAAGTTGCAGGAGCAGACTCGTTATACCCGGGTCGGCTGCTGTACTTGCTGGTTCCTCTTCCACGTCAAACTCTACGTCGTGCGGATTTTCACCTTCCTGCGTTACTGCTTCTTCCAGACGAATCAGCAGGGCATCTTTTCCCCCAGTTGTGTCGAGGTTCCGCTTACTGAGTTCTGCCTTTAGTTGAGTTATAGTTAGTTTTCCCAATTTGCGACCCATTTTGCGCAACTAATTAACTCAACACAGAAATCGTTTTTTTTTTTTTTTTTTGTGCAATTTCACACCACGGAAATAGTTATTCACAGAATAAGTTTTATCCCGCTTCTGACACCAATGTAATATGCGAGCTACGGCTCGAGTAGATAAAACAATTATTCTGTGAAATTATTTCTTTATTTTCTACTCTATAGAACAATTCAAGTTCACACTATACTATTCTTCGCAAATTCTTTTCTTACAAGGTCTCTTTCCTCTCAAATCACTTTATCTCCTTTCAATTACTTAATTCACAAATCCAAACTAATTACTTTTTCTTGTTCACTCTCAACTTTCAATTTATCACCAAATTACAACTTCGCCCATTATCACTTTTCCAATCTCTTCGCCACGGTTCTAAACCAACTGTGTCTTTTTTTGATCGCCATCTGTCCTTATATAGCAGAAGTTTCTGATAGCCAGAAACTTCTAGCAAATTCTTCGACCACTGGAACAAGAGAAATAATTCTTGCAGTTTTAATTCCCTTTTATCCCTGATATTATTCGTCTCTTTCGTTGACATGAGCTGTGGAGACTTCGTCCCAGACACGAACCTTGAATGAAAGGACAGTTCGAACCAAAATTCTGCCAGAATGGAAAGTCACTTCGGAATTTGTTGCGTCATATTTTTAGGGGGCGTAGTTATTATTATGCTACAATAGTAATTACCCTCAAGTATTGAATCCATAACTAAAAAATATACAGCACAGCTTATAAAAAAAAGAGATGCTATAATCTGAAAATACACTTATTTCATTGCACAACTTTGAATATGTTTCTTACTCTCAGTAACGGATATATGACGACCATTTTTTTTTTGTTATCTGGATCCATGTGGTGTCATTAACAACCTCCAATCAATATTGCGTATTATAGAATCACGACAATTAATTTTGTCCAGTTACCATGTACTAGACGAATCACAATGCACGGGTCCAAAAGAAAGACTCTTGCTTATGGTCCAAAGTCAAAATCGTAGGTTCCAACCAACGATTGTCCCATTATAGCAAAGAGTGAGCCAACGGCAGAGGGACAAGAGACGGTTGCGTCACTAAACAACCAAACTCTAGACCAACTGCGCAGCCAAAATAATAGACTGAAGGAGGGGTTAAGTCTTGTTGAAGTGCACTGCATATGTATGATAAAGGGTCAGGGAGCAGGATCACGGAGGCAATTCTAAAAATACCGGCGGCACTACCACACGTAAACAACATGACGCAGGTAAACTTCATCATAGCAAGACCACCAGCATCAACCTTTACTCCACGTTCAAAAGTAAAACGTAGACCTAGCCCTCATACAGGAACCATGGATCTCTAAAGGGACCATATGCGAGCTAGGATCTAAGCATACAAGTGTCGAAATTGCATTATTGCCAAGAAAACCATTAATCTATTTTTTCTTTCCAAATATAGCAATGATATCATATCCACAATTTGGTGGATAGACGGGGTCTTAGACCTCTACACATTTGCATATGTACATGCCTTATGATGCCGCCGACATGTCGCCACCAATGCTACTTATGGACCTCGTCCGTAATGGATGAAAAAAGGGTTGGACATTTTAATTGGGGCGACGCACGCCAACGTTCAACAATCACAATGGGAAAGTAGTGACACCAATAATCGAGGTGAGTTACTTTTCCAATTTATCAGAGACTATAACTTGATTATCCACAACAAGGGTAATAAACCCACTGTTATCATGAAAAATTCTGGTTTCTAGTGAAAACGTAGTATAAGTCGCGGTGCAGATTCGAAAAGGAACTTGGCAGCACCCATAGATAAAAAAAATAAAATTTGTGTCCACAAATGACATGGCATTACTGATGCTGTCATTCTATTATAATTTTCTGGCTTCATTCGCCGCTTATTGCTGACTTTTAAAATAAAGATCGTGTGGGAAGTGCAGGCACTTTTTTAAATATTTTGTTTAAATGATGTTAAATAGACGAATCAAAAATTTGAAAAAAGAACAAACTAGTGATGATTCTCCTGCAACTAAACGTGTTCGGTTAGAAAAACAATTCAATGTACACAAAGAAAGTCCACGAAGTGCACATACTGAACCGTTTTCATGGCCTGATGGTGAGGGCAGTTTTCTATCTGATATTAGGCCCTCTAATGAAATTGATGGAGCTAGAAAACGAAATTCGTTCACCAACGACGTGGACAATCGCATATTTTTCGATATTAAATTCGAGGAAATCCCAGGACCTTCCAATAAACGCCAATCTCTGGCGAACTCTGGTGATAGTCTTTTTAAGAAAATTGAACCTTACAATGAACACAAAGAAACAGAAGACCTAATGAGATACTTTGACCAGGAAGCAATAGATAGTTCTAAAGTGCAAAACACTCAAAAGTTCTTACATGATGTTGCATTTAAAGTACCAAAGCAGCTATACACAGTTGGAAAAAATGCACTATCCAACTCGATTGCTCAACACTTTGAAATGACAAATTTTATGCAAGGTACACAGTATGAGACCCGAGAGGAAATAAAAAATCGCTCTGTTGGAAGCCGTACAAACTCATTCCGGCAAGAAGTGCAAAATCTTTCGTCAATTAACTGGGATTCACAAGTATTTCCAGAGGATTCCACGGATGAGTTTCCCAGCCGTGGTAACTTCTACGGACTTCCAGACAACATCCGAAAAATGATATTTGAACATAAAGGGATAGCAAGCTTATACGGTAAGTATAATCGTGCTGTTGTGCTTTATAATTGATTTGTGTACAATGTGCATTATGTAAATACAATGGATGGGAATTCATTTTAATAAATCAAGGATAAGCCCCAAAAATATTGAATTTAAGCCTATAAGAATATACTAAGTTCCTGGAAGATTCACATAAAATAAAGTGAACTGTTGACGTCGTACCATTTTTTATTATTATTGTTCCATACCAGTTATAACTGTTCTTTGAAGTTTGTAAATCCAAGTGATGAAGTGAACGGAAAACGAATAGGAAAGAGTTAAAGAGTGAGGATGAAAAAGATCTATTGTTCCATAGGCCACTTTTTAGGGCAGCAGTACTTCTACTGAGGAGGAGTTCCTTAAGTCTAATGGAGATATGATCTCCTTAAGGAAGAAGCTTCTAATTCTACACAGAGCTACACACTCGCATAGCAGGTGATATCCTCTGAAATTGTCATTTTATTAAGTAGGTAAAATAATGGACAGTGACCAGTAAGGAAGCTTACAAGCTTTCTTATGTCGTTTGTGTTATATTTTAGAATATCAACGAAAGAGTGAGTATAAAGAGATAACATAAGGAGAGATGAGGCAACGATGCGCGTTACTTTTAACCATTCCGTCATTGTACGGGTAAAGTGATTTTGCTGTCTATAAGTTTGTCGCTGAACACGACCAAGTAAAGTCAAGCATGTGACTGGAGCTCCTAAATATGTGAGATATTCAAGTTTCGGATGAAAACTTCGCAGGAGTGAAAAACCGTTTACACTTTTTAAGGAATGCGACATTTTTCAGTAATAATAATCTGCTGGTTCCATCTAAGATTTGGGCTAACGTACATGCCAAACAATGACAAGCTATTAGATTCTTCAGGATCAACTCCGTCCATTCCACGTTAGTATCCCATTTCATAAATGGTTTCCTCAGTAGTATTTTATTTTTACTTGCACTTATAAATAAGGGCAGGATCGACTGCGTGATTTTTATCAAATTCGATATTTCAGCTATGGGGGACATATGCTGTCAGACGGCGTACAACGTTTTGTAAGAATTTTTTTGGAAAAGTGCTATGGAAGTGCTTTATGGATCCGTTCAATAGTTCGAACTTAAAGAGAACATTGGTAATGGATCATTGCAGGAGAAGTAAACGGTTTAGATGGGGAGGCGGATTTTCATTTCTACTACAGGGAAGAGTACGGAGGGCAAATAACAGAAAACTTTTTTGGGTATATTCAATACTTGCAATATTGACAGAAAAGTTTGGGCACTAGACAGTACAGTAATCAAGGAAACAATCACGAATTGTTTATTTATATTCCTTCCCTTCCATCAGTCCAATTAAAAATTATTTACTAGTTCAAAGTCCTCAAAATTGTTCACTGTATAAACAAAAACAAAAATCAATTTGATCGTCTCCCATTCCAACCAACAAATCTCAAAAAACAAAAATTGTTGCTTATTTGATGATTAAAGCAATATTATTTTGATTGTATAGTGGTGATCAGGTAATTAGGAACACTAATAAAACAGAATATTATTTTCTTTTGTTATTTTAGCATCACTTTATTCCAGGAACGGTAACTGTTACTATTTATATGGAAAAAATTAAAGACTTAAAATAATTTTCCAATTTGTATATACATATACATATAATATAATAATATATGTAAATCTGATCCCGATTTTTAATTTTAAAAATCAGAAGTAAGAATTAAATCATTAATTTTTATTTTTTTAAAGTCAAAAGGAGACAAAGATATGATTTAATAATATGATTTAATAACCGGACAGATCCTCAACGAATTGCCAAAGAAGCCCTTATCAAGCTTCTGCATATTATAAATGCCGCGTTAAGATTATTATATGTTCCAAGGCAATGGAAAGTCGCCGACGTTATAATGATTTCAAAACCGGGAAAGCTTCCAAACGACAAAAAATCGTCCAGACCGATATCGCTCCTGCCGGTAGTATTTAAAGTATTTGAAAAGCTTTTGTTAAAACGCCTACAACCGGTCATTGAAGAAAGTTGTCTTAGCGCCACCCATAAAAGATCTCTTGGTTGTCTATCAAAGGCTTTTTCAAAATCAACCAACATCATATGCAAGTCCTTTAAGGAATCACGATGTTTTTCCATTATGATCCTTATACTTTGGATTGCATCTGTTATTGATTTACCTGAGACAAACCAGCTATGGTCAACAGATAGCCGTATTATTTTTCGCAGTCGGTCATCTAATACCCGCTTAACGATCTTCATGGTGTGTGACATCAGCTTGACATAACGGTAGTTATCGCTGTTTTGCAAAGGAAGATGATAACTTTCCCTCCACTGATTAGGCATTGGATCACTGCTCATAAGTTTGGAGATAAGAATCATGAGCCATCTGGACCCGATGTTTCCCATCTTTTTCCTGAACTCGGGGTATCTGGTGTGGCCCAACCGCTTTTCTTTTTTTGGAGTATTTAACAGCATTCCTAACTTCTTCGACAGTAATGTCGGATACTTCGTCATGGTTAGGAGTGGCTCTTGGAAAGTATACCCGGGGAAACTGTCGCCATCTGTGGAGAATTTTGTCGTCTTCACAAGAAGCCGCCCTTGAGCATTGTTAATGAACTTTGGAGAACGAATCCTGAGCATTTCTTCTTCTCTGGGTGGCTATTTTGAAAATAGTTGTTCCCTTATTCAAGTTGTTTTGTCGAAGCTCCTGGATAGCCTGGTACCTATCAGACGCCGAAGACGATATTTCCTCCAACTCCCGATAGAGGCCTTCCATACTTTTTGCTTGAAAAATACGGTACAAATACCATATGCAACCGAGGCAAAGTATCTAGGAATGACACTAGATGCGAAACTCAAATGGAAGTCGCACGTTAAAAAGAAACGCGACAATCTATATTAATAGATTCAGACAATTGCATTGGCTAATTGGAAGACAATCCAAATCAAGCATATATAACAAACTGCTTTTATACAAGCAAGTGCTTAAACCCGTTTGGACGTATGGTATACAACTTTGGGGTGTACCGAACGAAGCAATAGAGATATCCTACAAAGTCAATCAATCAAAACAAAGTACTAAGAGGCATAGTATATCAGAAAAAGTGATATCCACAGAGACTTAGGAGTAACTACCATCGATGACGAAATATCGAGCTTTGCTCGAAAATTCCGTATTCGTCTTCATGGTCATTGCAACAACGTTATACTCCAAATTCTGGACGGAACATTGTGCGTAGACTACAAAGAATGAAACCGTTCGATATAGCGCAATAAAGACCTGCCGCATTTAATGGCGGGTTTTAGCAGGTGCTTTTGCTGGAAAGCTACCTGCCCAACGCGAATATTAAACCAGTAGAAGGGAGGTGTTGTTTAGTGAGTAAAAATCAGGACTCAGACTTTTCACCTACCCACGAAAAAAAAAAATTTATTTTTTAAAAGTGAAAAGTAAAAATCAATCATAATTTTTATAAAGATAAACTAAGTCAACATTTTTACTTTTAAGGATACAGGCAACAATCAGATAATGATTTTTAATGTTAGGGTTTAATGATAAAAAATATATTTCAAATATGAAATAAAAGGACTTACGAGGGACAGCTGATAAGTTTGCGGCATAAGGCATTAAGTGAAAGAGATTCGATTAAAAAATTTTATTTCTCAATATATATAAGTACATTTCTCACATCGGGCATATAATGCCTTAATACCACCGAAAAAATATTCTTTTTCTTTGCCTTCAAAATAACTTTCTACGGCCGCCTTGATCTCATCCTCATCTGCAAATCTCCGGCCTCGTACATCCTTTTCAAATTGGAAAAAAGGAAAAAGTCGCTCGGGGCCAAGTCTGGGCTGTAGGGTGGGTGGTCTATCGTTGAAAAACCAATGCCTTTTAAGACCTGTCTCGAAACCCGCGACATGTGAACAGGTTCGTTATCCTGCAAAAACAACACTCCGTGCCTGAGTTTACTACGTCGCTGCCGTACGACCGATATCGCTCCTGCCGGTAGTATTTAAAGTATTTGAAAAGCTTTTGTTAAAACGCCTACAACCGGTCATTGAAGAAAGTTGTCTTAGCGCCACCCATAAAAGATCTCTTGGTTGTCTATCAAAGGCTTTTTCAAAATCAACCAACATCATATGCAAGTCCTTTAAGGAATCACGATGTTTTTCCATTATGATCCTTATACTTTGGATTGCATCTGTTATTGATTTACCTGAGACAAACCAGCTATGGTCAACAGATAGCCGTATTATTTTTCGCAGTCGGTCATCTAATACCCGCTTAACGATCTTCATGGTGTGTGACATCAGCTTGACATAACGGTAGTTATCGCTGTTTTGCAAAGGAAGATGATAACTTTCCCTCCACTGATTAGGCATTGGATCACTGCTCATAAGTTTGGAGATAAGAATCATGAGCCATCTGGACCCGATGTTTCCCATCTTTTTCCTGAACTCGGGGTATCTGGTGTGGCCCAACCGCTTTTCTTTTTTTGGAGTATTTAACAGCATTCCTAACTTCTTCGACAGTAATGTCGGATACTTCGTCATGGTTAGGAGTGGCTCTTGGAAAGTATACCCGGGGAAACTGTCGCCATCTGTGGAGAATTTTGTCGTCTTCACAAGAAGCCGCCCTTGAGCATTGTTAATGAACTTTGGAGAACGAATCCTGAGCATTTCTTCTTCTCTGGGTGGCTATTTTGAAAATAGTTGTTCCCTTATTCAAGTTGTTTTGTCGAAGCTCCTGGATAGCCTGGTACCTATCAGACGCCGAAGACGATATTTCCTCCAACTCCCGATAGAGGCCTTCCATACTTTTTGCTTGAAAAATACGGTACAAATACCATATGCAACCGAGGCAAAGTATCTAGGAATGACACTAGATGCGAAACTCAAATGGAAGTCGCACGTTAAAAAGAAACGCGACAATCTATATTAATAGATTCAGACAATTGCATTGGCTAATTGGAAGACAATCCAAATCAAGCATATATAACAAACTGCTTTTATACAAGCAAGTGCTTAAACCCGTTTGGACGTATGGTATACAACTTTGGGGTGTACCGAACGAAGCAATAGAGATATCCTACAAAGTCAATCAATCAAAACAAAGTACTAAGAGGCATAGTATATCAGAAAAAGTGATATCCACAGAGACTTAGGAGTAACTACCATCGATGACGAAATATCGAGCTTTGCTCGAAAATTCCGTATTCGTCTTCATGGTCATTGCAACAACGTTATACTCCAAATTCTGGACGGAACATTGTGCGTAGACTACAAAGAATGAAACCGTTCGATATAGCGCAATAAAGACCTGCCGCATTTAATGGCGGGTTTTAGCAGGTGCTTTTGCTGGAAAGCTACCTGCCCAACGCGAATATTAAACCAGTAGAAGGGAGGTGTTGTTTAGTGAGTAAAAATCAGGACTCAGACTTTTCACCTACCCACGAAAAAAAAAAATTTATTTTTTAAAAGTGAAAAGTAAAAATCAATCATAATTTTTATAAAGATAAACTAAGTCAACATTTTTACTTTTAAGGATACAGGCAACAATCAGATAATGATTTTTAATGTTAGGGTTTAATGATAAAAAATATATTTCAAATATGAAATAAAAGGACTTACGAGGGACAGCTGATAAGTTTGCGGCATAAGGCATTAAGTGAAAGAGATTCGATTAAAAAATTTTATTTCTCAATATATATAAGTACATTTCTCACATCGGGCATATAATGCCTTAATACCACCGAAAAAATATTCTTTTTCTTTGCCTTCAAAATAACTTTCTACGGCCGCCTTGATCTCATCCTCATCTGCAAATCTCCGGCCTCGTACATCCTTTTCAAATTGGAAAAAAGGAAAAAGTCGCTCGGGGCCAAGTCTGGGCTGTAGGGTGGGTGGTCTATCGTTGAAAAACCAATGCCTTTTAAGACCTGTCTCGAAACCCGCGACATGTGAACAGGTTCGTTATCCTGCAAAAACAACACTCCGTGCCTGAGTTTACTACGTCGCTGCCGTACGACCGCTTCTCGTGCCTGAGTCAATAAATTTGCGTAATATTGATCATTCATCGTAGTCCCCTTTGGCAGGTAATCAATCAGCAAAACACCTTCGGTGTCTCAAAAAACGTTCGCCATGAGCTTCGATGCCGACTTTTCCACCTTGAATTTCTCCCTCTCCCCTTTTTCAATCCACGGCATTGACTCTTGTTTGGACTCCGGATCGTATTGGCGAACCGAACATTCGAAGAGGTTATGGTGGATACTGTTTGTGATTGGTTACAGTATGTGCACTGAGATGATTTGTTGCCCACGTTGCCCACCATCTGGACGTGACCTGGGACCCATATTAGTTTAATATTGGGGGATCTGAGGTAGAGAAGTTTACGAATTAGGGAAGGATAATAGGTTTGGTTGTTGATGTTGAGAATTGGAAATTTTTTGTTGGGGTTTTTTGTGTATTGCAAGGCTTTTAAAATGGCAATTATTTCGGCAGTGAATATAGAGCTGTACGTAGGGAGTAGAGGGGTATCTTTGCAGAATAAAGCGGGTTTGTATAGCTTTATACTGGATTGGCAGCGTAGGCTTTCAATCGTTTGCATTTTCGCTTCGAACAGGAGTTG
Source organism: Pocota personata (assembly GCA_963082735.1). Lineage (NCBI taxonomy): Eukaryota > Metazoa > Arthropoda > Insecta > Diptera > Syrphidae > Pocota > Pocota personata. The sequence continues at coordinate 83,021,527 of OY720431.1, forward strand.
GTTAATGGGTGTTGTTCGGTAGGCGTTGTGAGCTTTTCTTAGAGCGGCGTTATACACCTCTATCATTCAATCCGCCGGAGGGAACGATCCACCAAAATGGCAACTTCGGTATCATTCAATCCGTTCGAAGGGTATCGTTCACTTGTCGGTAAAGTGAATGAGATTCACGTGATCATTCAAAACGGGTGAACGGATCTCCCCATACAAAAACTGACGTTTCTCATCCGCATCGAATTCATAGCGGATTTGTTTGTTTTTCTGGGTTTTTTTTTTTTTGCTGTATTTCAAGAGAAGAAGTTCCTTCATCAAAAATGTTAGTTTCCTTTTGTAGTAAATCACAAATGTTGATCAATAAAATCGTAATTTTTTTTTAGGAAGAAAACTACAAATAGAGACCAATTTAAGCAGCTTGTAGAGGCGCGGAATGTTCTCTTATTTGAGGATATTTCCTCGTCTTCCTCAAAATACAAAGCAATACTATCCATTTTTATATTTTTCGTAGCAAATTTTTGTTTGTATATTTTATTTTCCTGTCAACAACAACACTCAACAGCTGACTTTGGCAGGCGAAAATTGTGATTGGTAATACAGTGCATCCGGCGGATTGAATGATACCTACTAAAGGTGAACGCGGATCGAATGGGTGAAGTAAATCTCAGATCCGGCGGATTGAATGATAGGGGTGATAGTATATGGTTTTGATTTTGTGTAGGTGGGATTTGGCGGAATAACCGTATAGGAACAGACCGTATTCTATTTTGGTGACTATAGATTGGACGATTGAAGTTAGCGTGTATGGGTTACAATTCAATTTTTTGTAGGAAAGGGATTTTATTATATTTACCTTTTTTTTCCAGGGCTGGGCGGATATATTCAATGTGCGCGTTCCATTTGTAATTTTTTTGGAATACGATGCCTAGGATTTTAAGTCTATTGACTTTTTCTAATATGTTATTGCTTGATAGAATATTGCAGGAGCACTTGTGTTTTCGGCAGATATGAAGATGTTTGCTTTTTACTAATGATAATTTGGCTCCAGAGTATTCGCACCAGGATAATATGTCTTGGAAGGTGGAGTTAAGGTCAATGTTGGAGGAGGTATTTTATTATTATTATTATAATTTATTAGCAAGTAATTAAAATTACATGGTAATACAAGAAATAATGAGCCTAGCTGCGGAGACTATTGGCTCTATGATAGTTTAATGTTATACGGTTAAATTAGCATTTATCAGGAGTTTGTTGATTTGATCGATATTTACAAGATTAGGATTCTTAAGTACTTCATAAATTGATGTTTCTTTAAATATGTTCTTAATTATAGGACTTAGCTTAGTGCAGTTTTCTAGTATATGAGATATATCTATGGTAACATTACATAAAGGGCAAGCTGGAGGGTTGTTTTTATTTAGCAGGTGCTGATGAGTAGCCGAAGTGTGACCCAGTCGCAATCGGACGAAGTTGGATATTTTAGCTTTTGAACTGGTTGTGGGGTACCTGGGGTAGGATCTGTCGGAGTTCACTTTCTTGTAATGGTGGTGATATATGCTCCAATCGTTAAGTTGATTTCTCATTAGTATTTTCTGTACGGCTTTTTTCAGATCTGATTTGCTGAAAATGTCAAAGTTATAGACTGGAGCGTCTTTGGCCAGGTTATCAGCGAAGTCAGCATTCTCATTTCCCTGGATTCCAACATGACCGGGGGTCCACATTAACTTTGTTTTGTGTTGAGATTTAATGACTTTATTTCTTATGTTGGCAATAAGGTCTGAGTTGTTGTTGGGGTTGCTGATAGCTTTAAGCACAGAGAGGCTATCGGTACAAATAACATGCTTACCGTGGCGATTACTAGCTGCTTTTAAAGCTTGTAGAATGGCGAAAGCTTCTGCGGTAAAAACCGAGGAAAATTCAGGCAGGATGCCGATGCTCAGAATGGAGCCATCTTCGAGTGAGACTGCAAAGGAAGTATTATCAATAGTCTTTGATCCGTCTGTGAAAATTAGGTTCCATCCTTCCGATTTCAGATCTGCTGAAACAGTGGAGAATAATGAACGATATGCTGTACTGTTTGTTTTTGTCTTTTTGTGTTCAGCTAGGGTCATAATAAAAGATTCTGATTTTATGAACCATGGAGGATGTGATGATATAACGTTCCGTGCCCGTTTCGTTGGAAGTTCCATTTGTACAAGCTTTTTGCAGGATGAGGCTGATTGCCGATGGGATTCGTTTAATTAATTTGTGGCCAATGAACTGCTTGCAATCGTTATCGATAATTGAATTCTTAGTGAATGTGAGTTTGGCAAGAAGTTTGGATGTGACTGCTTCTTTTCGGTCTTCGATACTCGGGAGTCCAGCTTCCGCCAAGATATTTTTAACTGGAGTTGTCGGAAAAGCGTTAATACTTCTTCTAGCTGCCTGATGATAAACCGGTTTGATTATTTGTAGAGTCGATTTTGGACAGTTACCATAAATATATAGCCCATAGTCAAGTTTACTTAAAATTAAAGATTTGGTTAAGTAAGAAAGGGTGTTAATATGTACTCTACATTTTTTACCGGCTAAGTAAGTAACTATATTAGTTCTCGCCAGCTAGGGATTGCTTAAGTTCTAAACAATGTTGTTTCCAGTTATATTTGTTGTTAAAAACTAATCCTATTTTTTTTGTTTAATTTGTTGATGATTGTAAAATCATCAGCATATGCGCAGAATTGTATTTCTTTATGGAGGGATAGGGTACTGAGAGCTTATTAAACGCTATAAGGAAGAGCGGAAAGGATAAGGAAAAGCCTTGAGGGATACCGTTGTAGAGAGGTAAGGAAGACGATAAGACGAACCGAGATTTTTCTATTTGACATAAAATTATATATATATCTGATGATATTGGGTCCTACATTCCAAGTTTTGAGTGAAGTATGAGATGTATGAGAGGGTAGGGGTAGTTAGGAGTTTATTTTGTAGAAGAGGTGGGGGAAGTTAGAATCGTGGGATTCTTTGGACCAAAATTAAGCAAAATGTTTGGGTAGGCTGAAGGATTTCGTAATATTAGCGTTGGAGTGATCTGTAGGAGTAATGGAGTAGATGGGAGAGAAGGTTTGGACGCCATAGAACCTTTTTATGGGGGACCAGATTTTAGCAGTAGTGGTATTGGTGTTGATTTCGGAGGTAAGTTTATGGATGTACTCGGTTTTCGCAGTTTTTATTTTTCTTTTAATTCAGGCATGGGTTCTTTTGTAATTAATAATGTTATCAGGGGAAATATTTCGTTCTAAGGATTGCCAAAGTCTTGTTTTTTCTGCTTTCCACCAAGGGACTTTTTGTCTTTCTGGCGAAATAGAAGTTTGGAGAATGGATTGGTTGGCACTTTGGAGGATAATTTTGTGGATATTAGCTGCTTCTTTGTTAAGATTATCACTGATGGGGTGTTCGGTAGTATATTTGTTTGGAAGTTTTTGATAAAAATCCCAGTTAGCTTCGTCGATTTTGAATTAGGGTCCTCTTTTAGGGGGGAAGAAGGTCGTGTGGAACATGGAAATAATAATGGGGAAGTGATCACTGTCTGACAAAATATAGTGCAAAAGCAGTCGATTAATTTTCAAAGGCCTGGTAGTTAAAAGAAAAAAGCATTTATAGCTCAGTTTTTGTGCTGACGTCGTTTACATATGTGTTCACCGTTAATTACTTTTGTCTATTTACTATCAGTTGAGGTAATTCTGCAGCAGTTGTACTTTAGACGCGACAAAATAAAGTGCATTTTCTATTTGTGTGCGACTCGACAGAATATTGTAAATAATTTTATAATTTTTAAGAACAGATATTTACTATTGATAAAAAATAAGAGGTAGAAACTTCAAGTCAAAATTGGAAATTTTATTTTCGATGCCAAGTTTTGATTTATTCTGTTAAGGCTTTGGTATGAAAATGCTACCACCTGAGATCAAGAAACTGCTAGTTTTTGACCGTCAAAGTGGATTGACATTTCAAAAACTGAACAAAAATATGGATTGTCAATTTCTGGGGTAAGGAAGATCTACCTTAACTATGAAAAACGAGGGACAGTTGCCAGTTTGAAGAGTTCTTGAGGAAGGAAGTGGAAGACCACCGCAACCGAAGACCAACGAATCAAAACTGAGGCCAGGAAAAACTAATTTTCTTCGGTAAGGGGTATTAAAGAAGATTAACAATTAAGTATAACACCAAGAACAGTGCAAAGGTGACTCCAAGAAAGCGAGTTAAACAACTTTTTTGCGAAGAAAAGACCTATGTTTCGTACAGTCAACATCCGAAAACGCCTAGCCTTCTCAAAAAAAGTATTTATTAAAGCCGCAAACATTCTGGCGAAGTATGATTTGGTCCCAAAAGTCCAAATTTGTGCTAAAAATCCCAAAACCAGAAAGCGAGTTTGGTGCATCCCCTCTGAAAGAGTCAGTCAAAGGTGTATACAGAAAACTGTAAGACACGCAGGAGGGTCAGTAATGGTCTGGGGTTGTTTCTCCTTTAGCGGTGTTGGAAATCTGCATCCAACTTACTTTAGCATTATTAGAGAAATTTAGTTTTTTCTGCCTCTAGAATGTCTTTGTGAAGTTATATTAACGACCCAAAGCATACGAGCAAAGCAGTTACCCAGTTTTTTTTACATAAACAAATGTTGATGTATTGGACTGGCCACCTCAATCCCTAGACCTTAACCCAATTGAGCACCTTTGGTCCATTTTGGATGAAAAGATTTCATTAGATTAAGCGTCGAAACGTACCCTCTTTTGGAAAAGCCTTCAAAATGAATGGGAGAAAACTCCAGGCGACACGCTGAAAAATCTGGTATCCAGCATGCATTTCGACAGTAATTCAGAATAAACGAGGAACCACTAGCTATTAAGTTTTTTTTTTTTCAAATTGAAAGCTGAATTTTGAATATTTGATGTGTTTTTGTTACTTTTTTTGTATTTACACTTTATTTTGTCTTTCATTAATTTTCTTTTCTGCAAATATTGGGTTATATTTTTTTTCGGTTAAGTTTTGAATAATAAGCTAATACAGTTGCTTCACTTGTCCAATATATAGTAAAACAACTATAAATAACAATATTATAAATTAAAATTTAACTCTTTAAAAAGTAATAAATGCTACTAAGTTCAGTTTTGCACTTTATTTTGTCCGACAGTGTAGATCATTAAAGATATTCCATTTGGTGTCAACAGCTAGACTCGGGGAACAAAAGGAAAGGTCGAGTGAGTTGCCGAAGTGTGTGGGGGATCCGTCATTGAGAACTTGATAGTCGGATTTTGTTAGAAACTTGGAAATGGTGTTGCCGCGGTGGTTATTTTTGGGCGAGCCCCAACTAGAATTCCAGCCATTGGAGTCGCCTAGTACTACATTGGGTAGATGTTGATGATCAAGGACGTTTTTCAGATTGCCAAGGTTAAAAGATTGTGTAGGGGCAATGTAGGCATTTATTATTGAAAATTTAAGCTTAGATGTTATTGTGATGCCAAGGGCTTCGAAGTCATTGTTGAGGTTAATCTGGTTGTGTTGTATCAAAGTGTGAATTAGGAAAATGATTCCAAAATAGGGGTTTAGGGATAGGTTTTGGAGGATAAGGTGGCAGTTCACTGGAATGGGGATATTATTTGTGGATGTAAATTGAGTTTCTTATAAAGTTGTTATTTTGGGAGAGGTAATTTTTATAAGTATTAATATTTCGTTATAGTTGTTTAAGTAGCCTTTGATGTTCCATTAAGTATTTTTAATGCAGGTGTGATGAGTTAAGGATGATTTGCGGTGTGTGTTGTGTTGCTGGTATTGGTGCGACCCCGCCATCCTGGATTGGAATGGTGATGGCCCATTGTTGGGCCCGGGATGGACGGTCTGTGGGTGGCGGGGTCGTTATCGTTGCTAGTGTTTGTTCGGTTAGGATGATTCATTGTTTTCAGTTTGTATGGAATCAGTGAAGAGGTTATTATCGTTGGTATTATGATTGATAGGAAGTAGATAGTACGTTCTAATATGTTTTTTCGTGGATAAGTTGGGTTAGGTTTTTGGTGACATTGTGGTATTGATATTGTGCGGTGGCTGATTTGTAGAAGTGGATTGAAGGTGATCGACAGGTTGTTGCACTGATTTGTTTGGTTGTTGGTAGTGGATTTGACGGGGCAGGAATGTTGGAGAGGTCAGGATGAGTATTTGTTGGGAGAGATGTTGTTTGTAAGGATTGCGATTGAGAAGGGTTTTTGGTTATTGCTGCATATGAAGTGAAAATAGAGAGGGTGGGATTTTGGGCTCTGTACATTTTTTTTGCCTCGGATATGCTGCATTTACTAATTGTTTTTATTTTCAAAATTTCTTTTTGCTGGGGGTATGAGGCTGGAGGCTGCATGTTCTTGAGAGCAGTTGATGCAAGATGTGCGACTACACGTGGCAGGGTCATGAGGGGGAGTGGATTTTCTAAAGTTTTCGAACATTTAAAACAGTTTATAACACTGTGAACTGCAAATCGGCTTTTGCCCACTATGTCACAAATTTCAGCCAATGTTTTCCCCTTAGAACGAAGGTTAAAAATAATTTTTCTTTCACACAAAGTAGTTTCATTTCATTTGCCTGGCATGCTTCGCCTTTGTCACTACGCTCTTGAATGACAAAGTGTAAAATTCGACTAACTGTAAATCACAGAGCAGCCAGGAGGAATGACCAACGGTATTTTCTTGTTGTGGGAACAAAGAACAAGATTAATCAGTTAATTTAACTGTCTGGATAGTCAAAAACTAATGTTGTGCCAATACTTTTTTCCTCAGAAAACAATCATACTGGGTCTTGTAGCTCTTCTATAACTATTAACCGCTGATATGAAGCTAATTTCTATAGTTTAAAAGTACTTTTTTGTTCCATACGAAGAGTTTAATCAGCTAAAAGCTTTTAAAATAACCGTATAGTTCCTGCAGCCTTTCATCGTCCTAGGGGAAGGTTAGTAATGATCGTCGTATATCGGTGAAGTCTTCAAGGGTCCTTCGATTCCGCGGTCTTGGCATCATACAGAAGTCGTTTATCATCTTAGCAGTGTTGGTTCGTCGTCGATTTACTTCTTTAAGGATTCAACATCCTGATAGGTCATCATCTGTTTCTTCTTTATTTTCTCATCGTTTTCATAGTACTTCCTCTTTCGTCTTGGGAGCTCTTCATTTTAGTCACAGTAGGTTTTTGTTTTATTTTCTTCGTCTTGTCAGGTTTTTCTTCTGGTCAAGGCTAGTTTTATTTTTCGTGTTGGCAGGTTTTTTCTTTGTCACAGCAGGTTTTGTCGTCTGGGCAGGTTCTTTTTTTTTTCTTCTTCTTAGCGGGCTTCATTGTTTTCATCATGGGGTTCTTGATCATTTTCCAAAGTACGATCAGCGTGGCACGTTTCGTGATTTGGAGACATCTCTATATCTTCGTCGTCGGATGAATCAATACCAGTATATGGCCACGGCTTCATATTGTCTGCGCTGGTTGTTGTCGTTCGAGGACCTTCTTGACCACCGACTTTTCGCACTTCGAACCTTTCGTTGGGAGAGGTTTTGGTTATACGATATGGGCCTAAGAACTTTGGGTGGAGTTTAAGAAGTGGTCCGAATTGGGTACGTCTGACAGCTACCAAATCGTTGATGCTGTATCTAGTTGCCGCTTTTCTCTTTCTATTGTAGGTGGCTGTTTTTTCTTTTTGAATTCCTTCGATGTTCCTACGAGTTTCTTCTCTAATGTGGTCTCTTTCATCTTCAAATAATATTCTGACGTCTTCGTCGATGCTTGCGGCTAAGGGTATATTTTGCTTGCTCTTCATTCTTACTCCTAACAAAACTTCGAAAGGACTTCTTTTTATACTGCGCTGACATGTTGAATTCAGTAACATCTGGAGCCTGGGAACATAGCGGAACCATTTGCTGGGGTCGTTCATAGTTAATTTCGTTAATACAGAGACAATGATTCGATTTATGCGTTCCACCTGGCCGTTTGCTCGAGGGACGCCAGTCGTAATGACTAGGTGCTGTATGCCTTCAGCTTCACAGTATTCTTTGAAAGTTGTCGACGTGAACGCAGTGCCGCGATTGGAAATGATCCTTCCTGGGTTCCCGAAAACCGCTTTCTCGAGATCCAACTTGCTGATTGCTTCCACCGCCGAGGTAGACTTACAAGAATAGACCTAAACAAACTTCGAAAAGGCGTCCACTACACAAAAAAAATAGCAGTACTGTTTGTTTGTTGGGGACAAGGGACCAAGGTGGTAAATGTGGTACGTGTCCAACGGCAACTCATTCTTGGGGATGGGATGGAGGTATCCTTCTTGTTTTCCTGCTTTCCGGTCACTTAATATACAAGGAACGCAGTTCATCCTTACCCGTTCGATCTTACTTCTGAGTTTGGGTATGAAGTATTCTCGGCATAGGAGTTCTTCCATCTTCCTGGCACCAAAATGCCCCTCCTCGTGCGTCGCTTTTATAATCTCATTCGCCATGGCTTTTGGTATGTAAAGGAGTTTGCCGCCTTTTTTATCGTCCTAGTAGAGAAGATCGTGTTCTACGAAATAGCCTTCGTATGGTCCCATCTTAAGTATCCCTTTAATCAGCCGAATATGCTCGTCATTATCTTGTGCTGATCTAACTCGATGAAGGAGCTCACTGGTAATCGCCATGCTTACTGGGTTTCGACTGAGGGCGTCGACATGTTTCATACGTACTCTGGGTCGATGTTCCATTAGGTAGTCATAGTCTTGCAGGGTTAAAGCCCAACCAGCGATCCTTGGTAGTATTTCCTTCTTCTCCATGGTGGCCTTAAAAGCAGCACAGTCTGTAACTATTTTAAACTTTAGACCTAAATATAAAATATACCCTCAACTTTTTAAGAGCATTAACTACGGCAAGGACTTCGAGCTCATAGCTGCTATAACGTTCTTCAGCTGGGCTGGACTTCTTGCTGTAAAAATAAACCGGATGGAATTTCCCGTCCTCTGACCTTTGTAGCAAAACTGCACCATAACCCCATTTGGAGGCAGTATGGAGTTCGGTTTCTGCTTCCGCATCATAGAGCTTTAATATTGGCTTCGAGGATAAACACCTTTTGAGTTCTTCCAAAGCCACCCGTTGGGCTGCGCCGAATCGGAAAGACTCGTCTTTTTTTAAGAGCTGAGTGAGAGGGCGAGCTATTATGGAATAGTTTTTGACAAATTTCCGGAAATAGCCGGTCAGTCCTAGGAAGCTTTGTACTTTCTTAAGAGCCCAATAATCTTGGAATTTGCTAATAGCTGATGTTTTGTGAGCAGATGATTTGACGGTTCCGCTCGAAATTTCAAACCCAAGATATTCTATTGTTCGACACAGAAACTGTCATTTGGCCCATTTGATGTTAAGTCCATATACCTCAGCTAATTGTAATGTGTCCCTTAATCGCTCATAGCATTCATCGTCGTTGTTTCTCAAAACAACTACATCGTCCATATATAAAAGGAGATACTTACTTTTAATCAAGGGATTGAATACGCAATTGATAAACTTTTGAAAGATGGTTGGCGACGTACATAACCCAAATGGAACACGTAAAAACTCCAACTGACCTGACGGGGTAACAAACGCGGTGTATTTGACATTCTCTTCAGACACACGCACATGGAAGAACCCATTTTCTAGATCTAGAGTGCAAAAGACTACTGCTTTACTCAAGGAGTCAACTTGGTCCTCAATCAGCGGCAACGGATAGTGATCCCTAATGATATGTTTGTTCAGACGCCAATAGTCTACACAAAGGCGCTTGCTACCGTCTTTTTTATTTGCCAGAACCACCGGACTAGCATACTCAGAGGAGCTTATCCGAATGATTCCGTCTGAGAGCCACTTAGATACTTGCTCATCAACTATCGTCTTTTCTAAGGGTGCTAATCTTCTGGGTGGTTGAGCGACAGGCATGTCCGATTTCAAGATTAATTTCATTTCGACGGAAGTCGACTTCTCTTCCCGGGGGCTGTAGCAGGCCACTAGATTCTCGATGTCATCTTTGAATTTTGGGCTTCCTATATTCAGGGCAAGCTTGTTACTACTTGCTGCCGCTGCATAAAGTTCGCAAAACTGATCAGCGTTTATATCGGCGCTAGAGACAGCTATACCTCCTGACGTCAGCTTTATATTCTTTCCAACTAGTACGTCCCTTCCTATAATGAGTGGCATTTGCATCACTGATTCAGACATAACATAGACTTTAGTATGGCAACAACATTTGTCAATCTTAACATCAGCTAAAAAATACCCTAGAGCCTCAACCGACTTTTCAGAAAGACCACGTACCAGCAGTGATGTTTTTGTTATTGGTGGTGCCAATATTCTAACAAAGACGTCACTGCGCAGGAGTGTGATGTCACTACCCGTATCAATAAGTCCGTCTAACTCGCAGTCATTAACGAAAACTGATTTCATAGCGCTTGCACCAGGCGTCTTTACAGAGTTTGCATTTTTTTCTCGCGGTCGTCTCTTCGGACAATTTGGTGATTTGTGGCCGAACTCATTGCACACAAAACACTTTGGATCTTTTTCAGCGCACATGTTACTCTTGTGACTTTTGCGACCACAATTAAAACAACGCCCCTGTACTGGTGCCTCGGAAACTGAACGACCCCCCTCAGTTGATCACTATTACCTAAGGTGGTTCTATACCTTTGATAAACAATCACCTTCTCTTTGAACTCTTTCATGTTCGTGGCTCCGTAAAGGATTATCTTATTTTGCGGTGAATCGTTTATACCGTCAATGACGTACGCAATGATTGACGAGTCGTCCAAACGACCCTTAGCACCTAACTCCCTCATTGATAACAAGTAATCAGTCACAGTTTCGTTCTTCTGTTGCTTTCTCTGCGACATAGTTGTCTTATCAGAAAATTCCTCTATCAGAAAGCTTCTAAGATCAGACCACTTCATAAGATTCGGTTTCGATCTAATGGCTAATTTTGGCTGAACCCTTCAGTAATCTCTTTCCGAACAGAACACGTTCTATATCAGACCACTGCATAGTTTCAGAAACCTTTTCAACATTTTGGATTCAACTTTCGATGTCATACTCATCGCTACCACAATATTCTGGTACTACCGCCACTACATCTTCGTAATTTTTTCCTCCATTGATGTCTTTAAAATAGACATCTCCACCTTTAACCGCATCTCATTTTCTTTTTCCCTAACCTCACTCTCCCGACGAAGTAATTCTATTTCCCTAAGCTTTCCCCTTCCCAAACTTTCTTTCTCTATAGCCAAAGTTTCTGCATGAAGTGATTCATGCCTACGTTCCATGCCACGTAAAACCTCGGAGAAATCGACAGTAGAATTATTGACTCCCGTGCTATTTTTGTTTCCTCTTTTCGGCATTGTAAATTTTCTTCTAATTTTAATAAATAAAATAGGATATATTTGAAATATATAGGATATATTTTCTAGAACAGCCGTCAATGACAGATGGTGGGATGTCAACGACAACTAATTTCTACTGTTGGCTAGATGGCGGCACCAACGCAATAAAGAGGTCAGAATTATTCCGAATTACCTGTTGTGCACCAAAAATAATCTGCTATTCCTTTCGTTTTCGGTAAATGCAGATACCGAACCAACCGGAAATTCTTCGTTCTTCTATTCCTCTTCTTAACGGAATTTTAAATGATTTTTCTCACGTGCCAAGCCGACGACTTTTGCGATAACCAATTTACCCTTTTCGTTTTGTTGCATGTATGAACGAATTTAAGATGACGATGCCAATGATTTGATCCGTAACTGCTGCTTATCCTGCTTGAAGGTGACTGCGAGGCGTGAATCCTGGACGAGCCCCCAGATTTATTGTAGAAAACAACTCATCGGTGTCACTTCAATTAGATACGTTTATTTTAAGCAATTTAAGTACATAGGTAGACTTATTATAGGTAATTTGAGAAAACTGTTAATGTTAATTAAAAAGAATGTCTTCTTCTCTCGCCGTATGCTCAGTCACTCAGTCACTGAATGCTTCTGCCAAGGGATTGTATTTTCTTTCTCTTCTTTGCTTCTTCTTCTATTTCGCCGCACTCAGAACAATACAGGGTGATCCTACATATATGCAAATAGGAAACCAATAAAAGCTAATCTCAGCATGCCTTCTGCTAAAGGGAATATTTACAGAAACCACTGGCTACCTGGCGACTGAAGTTTGTGCATAGTAATATTTTTCTTAATGAACTCGAAGGTTTATTGTGCTCAATTAATTGTGGGAATGTTTGCTTAGTGGGGGACATAAATATCAACATACTTAATCTTCCAAGGGAATGTGATGACTATATACTTCTGCTATCTTCATTAGGATTTCACGCGCTTATAAATCTTCCTACAAGAATAGGTGATAAGTCAAAGTCATGCATCGATCACCTCTTTCTCAAGTCCAGAGATTTTATAAATATCTATCCGTATATTTTGGAACTAGGTATAACCGACCATTATTCAATTCGCATTGCTTTTAAGAATGCTATAAAAGTTTCCGTTAGAAATGTTCCGCACCAATCTTCTAGTACTTGTGAAAAAGAAACACTTCAAAAGAAATTTTCTGAGTTGATTCGGTGTCTTTAGAAAGGAGGGATTCTGTGTTTAGTTCGGAATGTCCTTCTAGTGCTTTTTCAGTTTTTTTTTTAGAAAAATTTAAAGGGTATATAAGTGACTACAAAAGTACTAAGCAAAGGAATAGATTTAATAAAATTAAACATTGGATCAATGATGCAATCTGCGCAAAAATAGGAGAAACAAATAAATTCTATGCGAAAAAATAAGAGCAGAATGAATCAACCTTTAGTTAAGCAGGTATATAGAGAGCTACAAACTAATGTCCGCAAACTAATAGATGAGCACAAAATTGAACACTACAGCTACAAAATTGCAGAAAGTCTGTATAATCCTAAAGAGCAATGGCGTATTGTCAATAAAATATTAGGCAAGGACAAAAAAAAAACCCAGATTTAAAGATTCTTAAATTAGGCAATAGAATCGTCAGTAGTAACGAGGACTTAGGCAGCGGCATGAACGCTTTCTTTAAGAATGTAGCTGAAAAATGTAAACCAGATGTATGTGTTCAATTAAATGATAGTAATGGGAGAGTCCACTTTCCTTCTATTTCGGGCCCATTAGTAATTCTGAACTTCTCGCTATTATTAACAGCTTGAAATCTAAGAACTCATGTGGGATAGATGGCATTAGTAACGTTATCATCAAGAAGATAGGAAAGTTCATAGTAAATCCCTTAAGGCACATTATTAATCAAAGCTTTGACTGCGGAATATTTTATGATTGCCTTAAAACCTCGTTAATCATTCCGATTTTTAAAAAAAGTGATGCAAGTGACCCAAACAACTATAGGCCAATATGCTTGTTATCGGTCTTCTCAATGATTTTTGAAAAGGTAATAGTTATCAAAATGCTTAACTTTCTTGAAAAGACTAGATTTTTTAATAAGTTGCAATTTGGTCTTATGAAAGGTAAGTGCACTGAAGATGGAATTGTGGCCTTTTTAAAGATAATTTATAATGCACTAGACAAAAATCTAAAAAAGTTGAATACTCAGTAACGCTGGCTTTAGAGGCAATATATCTGATTAGTTTAAGTCCTATTTCCTTAATCGAATACAGCGCGTTAGGGTAAATGGATTTGTAAGCAAGGAAGAAGTCTGTCCAAATACTGGTGTTCCACAGGGGTCAGTTCCAGGACCAATCCTTTTAACCTACCTGTCAACGGCCATTTAATTGGTTATACAGACGATCTAGCGCTTTCATATACAGACAATTTTTTACGATTCGGGACCAAATGAATTCTAATCTACATTTGCTTAGTATCTGGCTTAATTACCATCAACTTATACTTAGCACAAAGTCTAAGGCGATGTTAGCATTACATCTCATCATCTTAATTGCGACAGACTGAACTACACAAACAAATGCTTTGCTTTTGAATTAGTGAAGGAGTTTAAGTATTTAGGAGTTTCAATAGATATTTTTTTGTGGATTTAATGCAGTGCAATGGTCTTTGCGGTAATTCTTTCCACCCTACTTGTGTAGGACTGAGCAAACGTGCTGTCGGTTACCTCAAAGAGTTCTTCAATCACTTTTTGTTTTACTGCGACGAATGTAAATTCATTTCCCTGTCCCATCTTATGGGTGCCATTAAGTGTATTAGTGACTCCATTGCCTCATTAACGTCGGACAATAAACTCTGTTATAAAAAATTGCTTGGCCAGTTATCTAAGTTCGACGAGCTCAATAAATGTTTTGACGAATTGAGCAACTTTACAGACCATTCTACAAATCTTCTCAAACCTAAATTAAAAAAGTATAGACAAGCAGCTTACAAGTATCGCTGATGTACTAAAAAATCTCCCAAGTGATTCTGCGAACCCCAGTCTCTTTTATCACTTAAAAATGACTTGTTATCTGCCCTTGACTCCCGCCTACCCTTAATAAATGACTACATTAAGTCTTGCGTTCGGTCTTCGTTAGAATCCCATTTACCATCATTCAATAACTTGCTTAAATCCCTTCGTTCTGATCTAGATGAGCATTTTCAAAACTCCAGTGCTGACCAACGCTTTCTCGATTTAGCGCGTACAATTGAAGACTTACGCAATGAAGTCATTTCTTCCCATGTGTGACATTACTGAAGAAATTAAAATTACGTCTCACAAAGTTGACAACATTCCTCCGCCGCACTCCAGTTCTGTATATAATACTTCGACTGAATCTGCGTGCACTGCCTCGCCAGAACCACATCCTTCTCCTCCATCTTCATTCATACTACCACAAAATAACCTCCCCTTGGAAACCGAAGCTTGTCCACCACCAGCTCTGCTCCACAGCCCGCTCCACGATTTGCTCTGCAACCTGCTACGCAACCCCCACCCACAATTGTGCGTCTCAGAACAACATGGGCCCTCTCCGAATGGAATCAAAGGCTTGACAAACTCAGAATCGGCAACAAATGCGAATCCGATGATTACATTGATTTCATAGTTAATGAAGCTCCTTGGCTAGCAGATACCGTCTGGATGACACAATTCTTTCAACGGAAGTTCACCATCACCATCAAAGACTATGAAAATCACCCCATCAAATGCCAAGAAATCCAGCTCTTTCAGCCTCAACTTCCCAAGAAATACGGATGGCTTTTCTTCAACCCATCTAGTAATGTTTTTCACCTGGATAAGGTAAGTATGAGAAGAGTTAATCCCAAGGTCCTGGAAGCTGACAACATTAAGTTTAACCGTAAATCTAATTTTAATAATAAGCCTAAACGTGAACTTAGTTCTAATTCTTCTCACTCCCTTCTTCAACCTAGACCAGACCCTAATTGGAGCTTCAAAAGGAGAGTCCTCCCCAATTTCACCCCTCTGCTTCGTCCGCCTTCTACTTTCCGCAACAAAATCACCAATGTTTCTACTAATCCGTTAAACACTTTTCTCCCTTCCTCAACTTTTCCCAGGCCCACAACTCTTCACCGGAACCGCGTCTCATTTAATCTGACGCCCGTCTCTGCTCCTTATACATCCAAAACCCCACCTTCTATTAAACCAGTTTCTGCTAATTACCCGAATTTCATTCATTCCCACACTCTCAATCCTCCCCCATCCTCTTCCACCCTCAGTAGATCCGCAAACTCATTTAGGCTATCCTAGCACTTCTGCCCCTTCTTCGTCCACGGCTTCTTCTCTTAACAATTCTATCGCCTTCTCTGCACTCTCTTCAGTTGACTCGATCCACTGTTTTCTCCCACCAGTAAAATCACGTCTAAATTAGCCAACCCCACGTCAACGATTAATGACCTCAATGGCCGCTGTATTATGTCAAGACTACGTGATCACCGTTACGCTTTTTGAAAATGTTCGCCCTTACCTTGCCTATTTATATGACAAGCCCGACTCCGTGTACACCGACGGCAAAACAAAGACGAATGTCATGGGTTCGATTCAAAAAGAGGGCCTCCCTATCTACACCCGTTTTCATGAGAGTCTTAATATTTCCTCTTCCACTGTGGATAAACCCCTTTCGACCTTTGCTTCTCATATTGGCTCCAAAACTCTCTCGTATCTCCATAAAACTCGCAGCAACTTTAATAATTATTTTCGTCCCTAACTCCCATCCAGTCGTTCAGTCTAATTCAGTCGGAATTGGTCCGCAGTTCCTTTCCATTTACTACCAGAATGTTAGAGGACTTCGCACCAAATCCTCGATGGTGCATCTTAGCTCACAAACACTTCCTTACGACATTTTTGCCCTAACAGAAACCAACCTTTGTCCCAATTTTCTGAAGTGGGAATTATTCACTTTCGATTTCGAAGTCTTTCGCGCTGATGGCCAGATTAATGACGACCTCGCCTTCGGCCGCGGTGTTCTTCTAGGCATTCATAATCGTCTTGATGCAACCCTCGTTAAAATCTCAAACGCCACTTCATTCGAATTCGAATGTGCTAAAATAACTGTATCCAAACGAAGCGTATACATTATCTGCTGTTATATTCGCCCTTCTCAACCCACCCAAGCATACCAGCTGGCTGTTGATGCAGTTGACTCTCTGTTTGATGCCCCAGATCCCGACGACGATTTTGTAATTGTTGGCGACTTTAACCTTCCTTTTTTGCAATGGGCTCCTTCGGAGGACGAATCATCTTTCGTTCCAACTAATTCCTCTTCAGAAAAGAAAACCCTCCTTACTGATCGACTCTGGCCTTTTTTAGATTAGTGGTATCACCAACAACCTCGGCAGGCAACTAGATCTCATTTTCTCATCAGATGCCCATAATTCCCTGGTTACCGCGAGTAACCATCTTCTCTCCACCGTAGACCATTATCACCCCCTCTCGCTCTTACCTTTTCGTATGAACATGGCAACATTAGCGTTGATTTAGAGAACTCTCTTTCTTTTAACTTTCGTAAAGCTGACTTCGCTAAACTTAATAACCTAGTCAATAACTTAAACTTCGGCCTCTTTCTAAAGAATAACACCCCATTGATCTTCTACACAGCAATCTTTGACTGCCTACTCCAATCAGTTCCATATTTGCCGCGAAAAAACTGCTCGTCATCTTTTCCTTGGTATAATAATGAATTACGTTCTCTTCGCAATATCAGAAACAAATTATGGGAAACTTACCTGAGATCCAGATCGGCCTCAGATTTTTCATTCTACCAGCAAGCTTATTCCCGCTTTTCCATCCTCTGCGAATCCCTCTATCTCGAATACCTCGACAGAATGCAATTAAGCCTAATCACAGATCCTAGGCGTTTTTACCAATTTATAAACGCCAAAAAAAGGTCCGATGGCTCCCCATCCACTCTAAAATTATTTAATACATCATCTGCTGACCCTAAAGCAGTCGCCAACCTCTTTGCGACCTTCTTCAGTCAATCGTATTCTGACCACGTTTACGAACCGGATCTTGACTATTACAGCTACCTGAACAACGCCCACAAACCTCCCTTGCCTCAGTTGACATAAGGACTGATATGGTAGGTGAAAAGATTAACCAGCTTAAGGATGACTTTTCCCCAGGCCCTGATGGTCTGCCCGCCATATTTCTAAAAAATGTGTAAATGTTTTATGTTAGCCCCTTACAACTCTCTTTCGACTCTCATTCTCTCAAGCTGTTTTCCCTAAATTATGGAAGGACTCCTTTATTTTCCCTATCCCTAAAAAAGGCAGAAAAATGACATATCAAACTACCGACCCATAGCCAAACTCTCTTCTAGACCTAAGCTTTTTGAAAGCATTGTCTATGACTCACTTTATTTTCACTGCAAATCCATCTTTACTCCACAACAGCACGGTTTCTTAAAGGGTAGGTCCACAACGACTAACCTAACCGAATTCGTTTCTAAAACACTGCAAGCATTAGTGAAAGGTA
Organism: Pocota personata; assembly: GCA_963082735.1. NCBI lineage: Eukaryota > Metazoa > Arthropoda > Insecta > Diptera > Syrphidae > Pocota > Pocota personata. Next base: position 83,039,427 of record OY720431.1, read on the forward strand.
AGGAAGTGGATGTCATTACGACCGACTACAGCAAGGCGTTTGATAAAATATGTCACCAAACTATTTACCTTAAATTTAAAACCTTCGGGTTTCCCCCCTTTTTCATCTCATGGTTGAGATCGTACCTAGTGCAACGCCAGTACAGGGTTCTCTTTAGATTTTCAGTCTCTGATCCCATTAACGCCACTTCAGGTGTTCCTCAAGGTAGTCACCTTGGTCCACTGATTTTTGTCTTAACAATAAACGAAAAGACTCAGATCTGTCTATTTACGCGGATGACGTGAAAATCATTAAGATAATATCTACCCCCACTGATTTTCTCTTACTTCAAAACGACCTTAATTGTAGAATACATGGTGCGACAACAACTTCTTACAACTTAACGTCGCAAATGCCAATCCATAACGTTTTCTCGTAAGCGACTTCCCCCACCCCTCAGAACCTATTACTTTCGCAACGAGCCTGTTCCCGCAGTCTCCTCTATACGCGATCTGGGTATTATTTGTGACAGGGAGCTAAACTTCTGTTCCCACATTGATCAAATTATTCACAAGGCGAATTCTTCTCTCGGTTTCATAAAACGCTGGTCTAAAGAATTCTCGAATCCTTACGTTACATAGTCTCTTTACATCACCTTTGTTAGACCCCTCCTTGAATATGCCAGCCAAGTTTGGTCACCATTTCACGACACCCACTCCCTTAGAATCGAAGCCGTGCAGCGAAGGTTTATCCGTTTTGCCTTACGTGGTCTCCAATGGAACGACAACTATATCTTATCCCCCTACGAAAATCGACTAAAATTAATTAACTTGCAGACCCTTACAAAACGTCGCGAGGTAGCTGACATACTCTTCGTACACCAATTATCAATAAATAAATAATTAAACAACAAATTAAACTGGAAGTCGCATATAATGTCCCTAAAAAAAATACTATACATATTGTAATATGCGAGCTACGGCTCGAGTAGATAAAACGATATTCTGTGAAATTATTTCTTTATTTTCTAGTCTATAGAACAATTCAAGTTCACACTATACTATTCTTCGCAAATTCTTTTCTTGCAAGGTCTCTTTCCTCTCAAATCACTTTATCTCCTTTCTATTACTTAATTCACAAATCCAAACTAATTACTTCTTTTTGTTAACTCTCAACTTTCATTTTATCACAAAATTACAACTTCGCCCATTATCACTTTCCCAATCTCTTCGTGCGGTTCAAAACCAACTGCACTGTCTCGATCGCCATCTGTCCTGAAATAGCCACAATTCTAATAGCCAGAAACTTCTAGCAAATTCGTCGACCACTGGAACAAGAAAATTCTGATGTAATAATTCCAAGATGACAGCTGCAGCAAATAATCTCTTGTTCTCTCTTATCCGTGATAATATCCGAACTGTGGAGACTAATTGCAGGCACGAACCTCGAATGAAAAGACAATTCGGAGCAAAATTATGCCAGAATGAAAAGACACTTCGGAATTTGTTGCATTATGCTACATTATGTTACACTGCCCCCCTCTTAGACTTGTTCGTCCCGAACAAGTGCGTCCTCACTTCGGCCATTGTATCGACTCAGTCGGTCCACATGAACCACTTTCATTTTGGCCCTTGGTCCTCGCTGGATGCGGTAGACAACATCGTTGATGCGGGTTATTATTCTGTAGGAACCCTCCCAGTTCTGCTGCAACTTAGGTGATTTCCCCTTTTGGCGATGGGGATTATACAGCCACACTAGATCTCCCTCCTGGAATCCTGACGTTGTTGCCTTGGCATCATACTTGGTCTTCATGCGGTCGCTCGTCATCTTAATCTGGCTTCTGGTTCTTTGGTGTATGTCCCTAAGCCTTTCCCTAAGGTCCGCCACGTACTCTTCTTCATTTCTGGGCTCATTGGTAGGAGATCCAAATTTCACCTCACTGGGTAACCGAGCTATTCCACCAAACAAGATTTCGAACGGCGTATGTCGAGTAGTGCTATGCACGGCGCTTCTATAGGCCATCAAAAACAAGGGAATCTGCCGGTCCCAATCCCGTTGGTAGTCACTTACGACCTTCGAGAGATGTTCGTCCAAAGTCCTATTGAAACGCTCCACCATACCGTCCGACTGTGGATGAAGCGGGGTTGTCCGTGTCTTTTTGATTCCGAGTAGTTGACACATCTCTTGGAAGATTCTTGACTCGAAGTTCCGCCCTTGGTCAAAATGCAATTCCGAGGGCACACCGAATCTGCTCACCCAATTGTAGACGATCTGCTCCGCCACGGTTCTGGCTTCCTGGTTAGGGATCGGAAACGCTTCCGGCCACTTACTGAAGTAGTCTATTACTACGAGTATATACCGATTACCATTGTCATTTCCGGAAAGGGCCCTGCGATGTCAATGGCGATTCGTTCGAAAGGTGCTCCCACGTTTTATTGGTGCATCTTACCTCGAGTTTTGATTTCCGGACCCTTGCTAGGTGCACACACGTCGCATTTTCTGCACCAGTCTTCGACATCTCAATTCGCTTTTAACCAATAAAAACGTTCTCGTACCTTTTCTAGCGTCTTATTCACTCCCAAGTGGCCTCCGGACGCCCCGCCATGCATTTCCTGTAACACCTCCTTGACCCTCGTCCGCGGCATGACAAGCTGCATTACAAACGACTTTCCGTCGGAAGATTCCCATTTTCTTCTCAGAACACCTTCTTGCACATGGAGGGAGTCCCACTGCCCAAAATATGCCTTTAAGGTCGGGCTTCTGTGAGAGATGTTCTGATGATCCGGTTTCTCCATGTTCTCCTTCCAGGCCAGAATCGGCTCGATATCCGGGTCTTCCTTCTGAGCGTTCCGGATCTCATCTATGCTCCAGCCGGCGATAGGTTCGGCTCTCATTCTTTGGATGGAAACCAGCTCCCGTTCTTCCTGACGCGCACAATGTTTACAATCCGTTCTGCATGGCCTCCGGGACAGTGCATCCGCATTGGAGTGGAGTTTTCTTTTACGATGCTGTATTTCGTAGTCGTAGATTTGCAGCCTTTCGATCCATCTTGCGACCTGACCCTCAGGACTCTTGAACTGTAATAGCCATTTTAAGGCTGCATGGTCTGTGCGAAGAACGAACTTCCTCCTATAGAGGTATTTGTGAAAATGCTTCGTAGCCAAGATCAAAGCTAGAAGTTCCCGCCTTGTCACGCAGTAGTTCCTTTCTGGCTTAGAGAGCACCTTGCTGAAGTACGCAACCACCTTCTCTTGGCCCTCATGCACCTGGGAGAGTACGGCTCCTACCCCGACATTACTAGCATCTGTATCCACAATGAACGTTTCCCCGGGAGTGGGGTAAGCTAGTATCGGGGCATCGCATAGCCGTTGTTTAAGTGCCTTGAAGCTCTTCTCGCACTCAATTGACCATTTGAATTGTTTCCCCTTTTCCGTCAACTGGTGCAGGCTCTTTGCGATCCCGGCAAAATTCTTCACGAACCGTCTGTAGTAGGTGGCTAGGTCCAGGAAGCTCCTTAGTTGGTGTTTATCTTTGGGGACTGGCCAGTTTTTCACCGCTTCGACCTTCTCTGGATCGGTTCTCACTCCTTTCGCTGAAATTATGTGTCCCAGGTACTTGACTTCCGCTCTAAACAGGGCGCACTTCTTGGGGTTGAGCTTCAGGTGGGCACTTCGAAGCCTTTGCAACACATCCCTTAGATTGTCTCGGTGTTTCGCAAACGTTTTTCCTACGACGATGACATCATCCAAGTATACCAAACAGGTTTTCCATGTTAACCCTTGCAGGACACATTCCATCAATCGCTCGAAAGTCGCCGGAGCATTGCACAGCCCGAATGGCATTACCGTGAATTGCCATAGCCCATTTCCTGCGGTGAAGGCGGTTTTCTCCCGGTCTTCTGGATGGATCTGTACCTGCCAGTAGCCACTCTTCAAGTCGAGAGTGGAAAACCATCGGGCTCCTGATAGTGTGTCTAGCGTGTCATCAATCCGTGGCAGAGGATAGCTGTCTTTCTTGGTGACGTAGTTGAGCTGCCGATAGTCCACGCAGAAACGCGTGCTGCCATCTTTCTTCTTAACCAGTACAACCGGTGATGCCCACGGACTTTTGGAACTTTCAATCAGACCTTCTTTCTCCATTGCCGACACCATCTCTGCAACTTCTGTCTGCTTTGCCAATGGAAGGCGCCTAACAGGCTGACGAATTGGTCTAGTATCACCAGTGTCTATTCGATGTTGTACCAGGTGTGTTCGGCCGTATTCTCCGTCCTGTGAGGCAATTACATCAGCGTACTCATTGATAAGATTCTCGGCCATAGTTCGCTGCTCCTGATTCAGCTCACTGGACTGGAGAATCGTCTCTCTCGTTTCCGCTGTCCAAGGTGATGGGAGAGGTTTCGGAGCATCACGTTCAGATATTGTTGCGACGGCGGTAATCGGCGTGCATTTTCCAGTCACCTTCCCTCGCCTTAGTTTGACAGTGTGTGGTCTCGCGTTCAAAACTCTCACTGGAACCATGGTGTTCTTTGGTTCGACTAACGTCTTTCCCACGATGTAGTCTTGAAAATGCTTCTCTGGGTCTGGTTCTACTATGTAGAATCGGTGGCTCCCAAGATCACCTTCCAGCTTCGTCCAAATGATTGTCTCTGAAGACGGCGGCAAAACTTCGTCTTTGCTGATAACTGTCCTGAGAGTTACGGCATTCTCGTTTCCGCACACCATCGGAATCTCCACATTTCGATACCTCAGTACTTGCATCCCGATGTCCACGATTACTTCATTTGCTTTCATGAAGTCTATTCCGATGATGCACTCGTCGCATATATCTGCCACCAGAAACGCATGGGAGAACGTCAGTCCCGCCAGAGTAATCGTAAGACGAACTTCTCCAAACCCTTCGCTATTTCCCCTGTTGCAGTCTTCAGGCAGTAGCTGTTGGTGTTGTGCAGCCAGGAGCTTCTGACGATATCTCTTCTTACAATGGAGGCGGTGGCACCTGTGTCGATGGTGGCTACGCACTTCTTCTTGTTAATTAGTGCCTCCACTGTCAGGCTCTTGTTACCCCGTTTGGTTTGCGAAACTTGAATGGTGGTCCTGGGGGCCTCGATTCCAGTAACCAACTTCTGCCCCGCGAAGTTGGTCCTTACGCATTTCCCGACTGCTGGTTTTGGGAAGTCTGACCGACAGGATGCTTCCTCTCTGTTTCTCCTACTTCCGCAATGTGGACAATTTCCTCGTCTAGGTGCACTTCTGCACTGCTGTTGTAAGTGTCCGGTTTGGTTGCAATTCCTGCAACGGATTTGACTTCCGCGAGCTTTGTCTTCATCCATGACGGCTGTTCTCTGGCATGAGCATTCCACGACGGACATTTCCCTGACACGGTGTATTCCCTGGTATGCTTGGTCCGCAGCCTTCATTGACAAAGCGAATGCCAATGCCTCGGGGAGTGTTCGTTTTTCAGCCATCCTTACAGCCATTTGCAGTTGTCTGTCCTCTATGGCCTGAATAAAAGCTTCCACCGCCATTTCGTTGATGAGCTCCTCACCGGCTTTAGGGTATGAAAGATGGGCTAGTCGTTCTATAACCGCTTGCAACTGTTGGAGCGTTTCCCCCCTTTTCTGGACTCGGCTACGCAGCTGAACCCTGTACACCTGCTGCATGTGTTCATCCCCAAACCGCATCTCGATAGCCTGAACCATAGAGTCGTAGTTCTGCTGTTTATCTTCCGGGATGGTCTGCAAGAGCTCCGCAGCTGGACCCCTCAGTGCAAGCGTGAGTGCAATAGACTTCTCTTCATCGTCCCAGCTATTGGTCATTGCGGCCGCTTCGAATTGCCTCTTATAAATTGGCCATGATGTTTGACCATCGAAGATAGGAGGCTGCATCTCCTTCCTTCTCAGACCGTCAGTGGAATATTCCCGTGCTTTCTGTCTCTTCACGTTGCTGAGTTCCTTAGCAAGATTTTCGACTTACTTTCCTACTCTCTCGAATTGCGTATCCACTTTTTCAAACTGAGTCTCTATCTTCCCGAACTGAGTTTCATGTTTCTCAAAGTTTTCATCGAATCTAGTTTCGACTTTTTCGAGTTGCGTCTCGACCTTCTCGATTTTCTCTTCGATCGCTTCGAATTTGGACTCCAAGTTCTTGTTTTGCTCATCAAGTTTGCTTTCCAGAGCTTTCTTTTGTTCGTCCAGCTTAAGTTCTATAGAATTCTTTTGTTCGTCCATTGCTTTCTTTTGTTCGTCCATTGCTTTCTTTTGTTCGTCCAGCTTAAGTTCTAGAGAATTCCTTTGGTCTTCTATTGCTTTCTTTTGTTCGTCCATGACTAACTTAAGTTGCAGGAGCAGACTTGTTATACCCGGGTCGGCTGCTGTACTTGCTTTTTCCTCTTCCACGTCAAACTCTATGTCATGCGGATTTTCACCTTCCTGCTTTACTGCTTCTTCCAGACGAATCAGTAGGACATCTTTTCCCCCAGTTGTGTCGAGATTCCGCTTACTGAGTTTTGCCTTTAGTTGAATTATAGTTAGTTTTCCCAATTTGCGACCCATTTTGCGCAACTAATTAATTCAACACAGAAATGGTTTTTTTTTTGCAATTTCACACCACGGAAATAGTTATTCACAGAATAAGTTTTATCCCACTTCTGACACCAATGTAATATGCGAGCTACGGCTCGAGTAGATAAAACGATATTCTGTGAAATTATTTCTTTATTTTCTAGTCTATAGAACAATTCAAGTTCACACTATACTATTCTTCGCAAATTCTTTTCTTACAAGGTCTTTTTCCTCTCAAATCACTTTATCTCCTTTCCATTACTTAATTTACAAATCCAAACTAATTACTTCTTCTTGTTAACTCTCAACTTTCATTTTATCACAAAATTACAACTTCGCCTATTATCACTTTTCCAATCTCTTCGTGCGGTTCAAAACCAACTGCACTGTCTCGATCGCCATCTGTCCTTAAATAGCCGCATTTCTAATAGCCAGAAACTTCTAGCAAATTCTTCGACCACTGGAACAAGAAAATTCTGATGTAATAATTCCAGGATGACAGCTGCAGCCAATAATCTCTTGTTCTCTCTTATCCGTGATATTATCCGACCTGTGGAGACTAATTGCAGACACGAACCTCGAATGAAAAGACACTTCGAAACAAAATTATGCCAGAATGAAAAGACACTTTGGAATTTGTTGCATTATGCTACATTATGTTACAATATCTTTAAACAAAATATATCACTTGCGTAAGTTTGTTCCGCATAGTTTACTTTCAGCTATCTACTACAGAAAAAAATAATTCTGTTATTGCTATGTAAAAACAGATTTGAGCCCTCACTGCCCCTATTTCAATCAGCGAAAATACTACCACTTCGTTAGCTTTTTATCTACAAAGCGCTTAAAGTAGTTTTTGTTAGAAGTGGTAATATCCACTTCAGAAAAAATGGAGAATATTCGTTTATAAATGGGTCTACGAGTACAGTTGATGTTCCTAGGGTTAATAAAGAGCACAATCGACGTTTTCTGACTTTTATAGCACTATATTTTAACAAACTGCCGTCTAATATATACAATCAATGACACATGGAAATCAATTCTTTAAAAATTCTTAAAGCTTGTTTACTTTCACGATCTGAAGTTAAAACTCCACTTCAAGTTATATCTTAGCGTATCATTCTTTTGTTTGCCAAAAAATATTTGCGAAAAAAATTTAATTTTTTCGTCTTCCCTTTTCGGCTTTAATGCTATCGTTTTTTTAATTTTATTAATAGTCATATACTTGCTACTGGTTGCATTATACCACAAAGTGCATTATTATTATTTCCATATTTCGTGATAACTATATTATTATGAAAAAATGTATCTATTATTATAATGTATTAAATTAACAATCTTTTATTATATTTTGAATGAATTGTTATCTTGAAGTGGAATTAATAAAAAAAATTTTGAAATCTTGAAAATCTTTCTGGTGTGGTGACCTCAATAGGATGTCCATAGTATCACCGCATCGGAAATTTCGGAACTTTTTTTTTTAATGATTTGAGGTGACGGTGCAGAGTCCCCGTAATATTTATCGAACTTTGCTTTAGTTTCCGCAGCTATTTTCTTCTTCAAATAATGTTTTATGACGACACAAAATTCACTTTTCACCATGTTTGCTAAAATACGAGAAGTTGTCTACTTCTAATGGCTGTCAAAGACAAATTAAATGACATATCCGTCTAATTTATCCGGAATTATAGAACGCCCTCGTATGCCAGAAATCAAAAATAAACACTAATGAAAAGGGAGCACCCTGGTAGACGCAACAAATTAAGGAGAAAACCCAGGAAAATAAATTGTCATGGAAAAATTATAGTAAAAAACGCTCAGCATCAAATAAATCAAACTATAGGGTGACCAAATAAGAACGATAGGAAAAGAAATTTGAATAAAACAACAACGGTGTGAAATATCAAATTGATTATGGGTTTCTTTTGAAGCTACATTCATGCCATTATGTACGGAATAGCACATCATTTAAATGGCCGCCTCGGATTCGCTGGCAGTGCTTCAAGTGGTCAGTCCAATTTTTGATGACTCGGTCCAATATGTGCGGCGTTATTCCGGCAATAGCGTCTCCAATGTTTGCCTCGAGCTCGTCCAAAGTGGTTGGCTTGTTAGCGTAGACTAAGGAATTGACGTAACCACAGAGAAAATAATTGAGGGGTGTCAAGTCGCATAAACCCGGCGGCCAATTGATGAAAGCTCGCTGTGAGATAACCCAGTCGCCAAATTTTTCCTTCACCACTTCGAGCGTTGCGTCGCTTGTATGGTATGTAACGCCATCTTGGTGAAACCACAGCTCGGATATATCAATGTTGTCGAGCTCTGGCCACAGAAAGTCGGTTAACATCGCTCTATACCGAAGATAATTGACGGTAACGGTGTCTCCTTCCTCATTTCGAAAGAAATAAGGTCCGATGATGCCGCCGTGCCATAAACCGCACCAAACAGTCAATCTTCGTGGATGCATTGATGCTTGGTCGAAGTCTTGTGGATTGTGGTCTCTCCAATTGTGGCAATTTTGCTTGTTTACATAGCCGCTGAGCCAAAAATTATCCTCTTCCGAGAAGATGATTTTTTGTCCAAAATCTGGATCTTCGGCCAACATTTCCAGCGCCCAATTAGCAAACTCACGACGTTGTCTATGGTCGTCCGGCTTCAATTCAATGTAGGCCCAAATCCAACCGCAAAATAAGCCCGGTTGACTCTCTGGCGATGCCCAATTCAGCTGATCGGCACCGAATCGACATGTCTGGGTCTTCTTCGATACTGGCCGCTACGACGGCTTTGTTTTCTTCACTTCGCACCGATCTCTGTTGGTGGCTTAAGGTCCAAAAGAATGTACTCACGCTCAAACTTTTCCACGGTGCGACGAATTACCTGCTCACTCAAGCCATGATGACGACCGACCTATCGACGAAATTCATGTTGCGTATTTACAACTGAGCCGGAATTTCGATAAGATTTTTTAATAATTTCCACACGTTCGGGAAGTGCCAAACGATGCATGATAAAATGGCAAACCTTACTGAATATTTTGACATCCGGATGTCATTGGTAACTTCGACAGCTGCTGAAACATAACAATTGGAAAAACTGTCATTGCTATCTGGTTACCCTTTATATAGGAAAAAGAAACTAAGTAAAAGAAGCAAAAAGAAAATATTGGGAAGAAAGTAATAATAGTAAAAGGTATGGGAGGAAAAGAGGAAAACAGTCTAGGAGAATAAAAGATGGAAGCAACAACTCAATCACGGACAAAAAATAAGTTCTACGAAGGAAATTTTAAAGCAGATGAAGAAAACTCCAGTGGATGAACGAATCTTCTACGGACTATATCCGAAAGTTTTTTTTTTTTTTTTTAATATCCTAAGATTATATATGTACATACATCTGTCTAGACTGCACTAGGTACATTTTTTATAATGAAGTTACAGGATACAATTAGATTTGACTTGCTGCCAATACAAATATAGCCATTTTCGAATTTAAGTTGAGAACGTTTTACAGTATTAATTATAACATTAACATATACATACATATATAATTTACATAATTGACGCAGTTTTCGTTAAAAGTTAACATTTAAATTGGTTAAACCTGTTAGTCTTGTTCTTTTTAATCTGCGTCTGTTGAGAATTTCTTGATTTGGCAGGGTATTGATGTCATTGGAGTATGTAATGATTATTGTCAAGTGCGTATCGCTTGTTTTGGTTATTTCTTCTTCAACCGTAGGAGTTTGAAGATCGTTGTGTATTTTTGAGTTAGGTATGTACCATTCGGCGTTGACTATCGTTCTTAAGATCCTTGATTGTTGTCTTTGTATTATTTTTATGTTAGATTTTTTTTTGTTGTTTATTGGTTTTATGATAGCTTAATACAGTAGTATTTTGTTATTAATTGACAATGACGAGTGTTTGCGTAGTAGCCAGTAAAGTTGTCTGAATTAGTTCTTTATTTGGTTACGTTTTTGCTGTATGTGGTGCTTCCATATAAGCTTGCTGTCAAGATACATCCCTAGGTATTTCGCTACTGCATCGATGCAGATGTTTTTCTTGTTAATTTTTAATTGCTCAGCGCCAGTCGTCAAACCATTTCATGGTTTTGTCAAGGATTTTTTGGAGTTCGGTGTTCGCTATATGTAAGCATTTGTTCGAGAAGAGTAGTATTGTGTCGTCAGCAAAGGTAGCGATCATTGATGTTGTCTGGGTCGGAAGGGGAATATCGCTGAAAAAATAGGTTGTATAATAATGGTCCCAATACACTGCCTTGTGGAACTCCAGCTCGAGTTGTATAGAGATCTGAGCACTCGTCTTTTTACTTCACATAGAAATACCGGTCCGTTAAGTAACTTTTAATTAATAAGTAGCAGTCAATTGGGAGAATTTGCTCTAGTTTCTTTAGTAGCCCGGCGTGCCATACAGAGCAAAAGCTTTGGCGACGTCGAGAAATACCCCGATGCAGAATATTTTCTCTTCTCGGTCAGTTGCAATTTTATTGGTTACTCGGTGAATTTGTTGAATCGTCGAAAGGTTGTCGTCTGAATCCGAACTGGTGATCAGGAATTGCATTACTGCTTGTCAAGATATTTTCCATTTCAAAAAGTTTTGATAGCACTGGCAGTAGGCTTATAGGTCTGTAAGATGTCGTTTTAGTTGCGTCTTTTCCTGACTTGGGTATCGCTATAACTTCAGCAACTTTCCACACCTTAGGAAAGTGATGAAGTCTTAACATCGCGTTATATACGTTTCGTAGATATTCAAGTGTTATTTTGGGCAGTTTGTCAAGTAGTTCTGTCATAAGGTCATATCCAGGAGCTTTTTTGTGGTTCACTCTCTTTGTAATACAGTTTTTAATTTCATTTATTGTCATCTCTGTGATTGGTGTATTGGGTGTCACGTTTCTGTTCATTTGTGAGATATGGGAATTGAAGGTATTCCAAAAATGTTTAACCAGAGTATTGGCCTTGTCTTGATTTTCCCAGGCCCAGCTTCCGTCTGTTTTTCTGATGGGTGGATAGAAGGTCATTTTGTTTTTTAGATGTTTGGTTGTTCTCAAAAGTGAATAGTTCGTTTCGGGAGTTGGAGTCAGCGTTTTGAGATATTTGTTGATGTTATTATTCTGATGTTGTTTTAGTGTTTGTTTTAAATCTGTTATTGCTTTGTTGAATTTTTGCTTATCTGCTGGTGATCTTGTCATTTGCCACTTTTTCCTGAGTTTCATTTTTACTTTGGTTTGTTTTTTTTATGAAGTCTAGTGATACTCGTTCTTCTCGTATATTTTTTGCTCCATATCTGATGTTGTCCGGTAAGCAGCCTCGTTGACCATGATGTCGTTGAAGTAAATAATAGCTTTTTCAATATCCGTCAGTGATCTAAGAAAAACTTTGATTTGTAGTCTTAGGTCAAGGAATTCCTAAAATGCATCCCAGTCTGTTTTTTTTTTGTTATACAGTTGTGGTCGTTTATTGCTGGTCATAATGTTGCTTGAGTACTGTTGAGTACGGTCAGTATCCATTGTATACTATCAGCAGATTAACGATCGCTTGACATTGAACCAAGTAAATCACTTGCCTGACATTGAACTGAGTTCAACCCAAATGCCGGTGCAACATACTACCTTTGCTTTTTGTTATTCTTTTTCATCTGCTTACGTTCATTCATAATTCATATTTCTATTTGCACAGTAATCAATTTGCACCACATGGACGTTTTTTATGTAATGTAGAGTAATTTTGTAAAGTAAGCTAATTTTGTTTTATGCTAGATGAAGGAAAAATTATGTATAAATACTGTAAATAAATCATGAGCTTATCAGAAATTATTGAACCGCTAATTCAAAGACTATTATTCCTTAAGTGAGTCTGCTTGGGGGGCTGCCGATTCTTCTCAATTGTTGTGATATTCTGGTACAGAACTAGTAATATTAAAGGTAGTCGCAGTACAGAACTGTGATCTATTGCTTTCCCCCACTAGTGAGGGACATTTAGAAATCATAAAATAATAAAACATTTAAGACATTAGTAAAAGCGTTTACCAGGGCTATACACTGGTAACCTTAACATTATACATACTCGTACATATAAAAGCGTCTACCAGGGCTATACACTGGTAACTTTAACATAACACAAACAAAAGTGTTGTGTCAATGAATACAATGTTCAGCAGTTTTTTGATTTGGAAGAAAAAACTCAGCAACAACTTGTTAAGTTGTGTGAGATATCAAATCAGGATCTGCAGCAACCATGATGTCCAAAAAATTATGCAAATACATCAACCGATCATATATTGCCAAAGATAAACTTACCAAAGTTTGATGGGGACATGAAATGGCGACAGTTTCATGATCTTTTTGTGGAATTAGTATACAAGCAACCCATTGCCAACTGTCAAAAGATTTATTTCTTGAAGACAAGCTTGGTTGGTGACGCTGACAAATTAATACGCCATATAATACAAACGGAAGCAAACTACGAGGCAGCGTCGAAAATTATAAACGACAGATTTGAAAACAAACGTCTGTTGGTCACAACTGTCCTCGACAAATTGATGACACAACCTACCGCAACAATATTTTTAATTGTTGCCGTAGATTCTGCAATACGAGCATTACACGACTCAGGAATGCATATTAGCATTAGACGGCCCAGGAGTCGATACTGGTTCTTCGGATTCAATATTATACACTCTTATGAAGAAATTAAACAACAACACGCACGTATTATGGGAACAATCGTTAAAACACCCAAGAGATCTCCAAATGCTTAAAGACTTTTTAGAAACACGATTCCAGTACCTAGAATCGTTGGGCGGGAAGGCTAAGGCCGTGAATAATACAAACAAATAATAATAAAACAAAGCGAATACATGCCCAAAGGTCACTTACCGCAACCTCAAATACAACTCCACATCAATGCAGATGTTGCAAGGAACGACATCAAATATTCGCTTGCAATAAATTTTTACGAATAACCCCGTCGCATAGATTAACATTGGTCAATGGATTTAACATCTGCATAAATTACCTAAAGGATGGGCACACATTCTCGAATTGCTCCTGCAAAGGTTGCAGAATTTGTGACAAAAAACCTAACACACTTTCACCTGGGCCAGAATCCGAAACCTCCACCAAGCAATTCAATCACCACAAGTAGCTCCTCGTCCTTATCCAACGTTCCGACAAAGGATAAACCAACTTCCTTAACAACACAAGTAAACAATGAAAATCAAGGTCATGTCTTCCTTTGTACTGCGATCGTCAACCTGACAAATCAGAATGGTAAGGCTATCGAATGGATTCCGGATCTCAGTTGAACTTCATCACGGAAAAAAACAATGAAGAAGCTTGGATTTGTAGTCGAATAAGGAATAATATTTAATTAATAATTCAAAACTTGTTAACCACACTGTATCTGGTGTATTCTAACTGCGTCTATGTGTGTTAGTCTAAGTCTGGCCACCTAATCGTCTGATTTACCCGAAATGTCTCCACATCTGTAATTACCCGTTATGTTATCAATCTGTTTGATCTTAGCTTACATATTTATGATGCAGAAATCAGCCAATAAACGATCTCAAAACGAATTGGACATTTAATTTTCATTGCCCACCTACAAATTAACACCAATCATTCAGGTAATGAATACCGATGCCTTCGGAGACAAAATCAACAAATCAAAAGAAGAGTTTATATCGAAATAGGATCACGAATTAACGGTTTCACTAAAAGAATAGAGGCACATGTTCTGCCAAAAATAACATCGAATCAACCAAGCAGAATGTTTAACACAACATCATGGCACATACCAAGCAACATTCCGTTAGCCAATCTTGAATTTAACTCGCCCAGTTCGATTGATGTCTTGATTGGATCATTGCCAATACTGCAAAATACAATATTGGGTTGGACAGTTACTGGAAAAATAAAGGAAACAGAGAATTCACACGCAGTTTGCGGAATTTGAAGCGCGGATGAGGCATTAGAACATCAAATAAAGAAATTCTGGAAATTGGAAGAACCTGACTCTCAGCAAAGGAGCATAACAGCATCAAAAATACGCTGTGAAACATACTTCAACCAAACTGTCCTAAGGGATGTAGAAGACGTTTCAGCGTAAGGCTACCATTTGAGGAAGATCCACACAATTTGGGAGAATCAATAGCAGCACAACCAATCTTAGGGTAGTTTTTTATGGTTCTGCAAAAACTTCATCAAACTACTCACTGAACGACATACTATCGACTGGTCCAACAATCCAGGATGATGGTTTTTCAATTCTTTTGAGATTTCGCATGACATACAAAAAATGTATGGACAGATACTTATATATAAGGAAGATACAAAATACCAACTTATATGGATAGATGCTGTCTCAATGTTGCGCTTAAGTGTTTCAAGCTGAATACAGTAATATATGGAACTCGATCTGCACCATATCTGGCAACGAAATGCCTTCAAAGACTGGCGGACGATAATAGGCAGAAATACCGCTTAGTGTCAAGGGTATTCTTAAGGGACTTTTATGTTGATGACGTTATGACAGGTTCGGATAGTCTAAGTACCCAAGCAATGCAATCAGAATTACAAATGTTACTACATTTTGCTGGATTTAAACTTTGAAAATGGTGTGCTAATCATGAGTCGCTCATAAAAAATATATCACTCGATAACAGAGAAACAGAACTCAATCAGAACACTAGCATCGAAGAACACGTCAAAACAGTTGGATTGACATAGCTACCAAAATCTGACGAGCTCTGCATCAAAACTTCATGGGTCGGAAAGGGTAACGAACAGAACTGCCTACTCTGATATTGTTCATGTATTCGATCCCCTGGGTCTTATGGCTCCAGTTGTAGTGACTACCAAAATATTTTTACAACAACTATGGGAACTTAAATACGATTGAGATTCAGCACTTCCACAAGAGATTCAATCAACGTGGGTAAAATATCGAGAAGGTCTAAAAACTCTACACAACATTAAGATACCTAGACACATCTTTTCCAACAAAATTCACAATAGAGTGCAATTTCACATATTCGTTGATGCCTCAGAAAGGGATTACGAAACATCAGCATATGTAAGATCAGTGAATAAACACAATACTATTACAATTCGTCTCATCATCATCGTCAGTTCGCCTACTTTGCGCAAAATCAAGAGTGTCCCCAACAAAGAAATCAAAAATTTCACAGCAAACAACTATTCCAAATTAGAACTATGTGCCGCTAAGATTGGAGCTGAAGTTCATCGGTTACAATTAGATTTAGACATTCAAAGGGACAATATATTTATATGGACTAACTCTGAAATCGTTCTCAACTGGATAAATTTCTCGTCATCAGCGACCCCTCCAATATTCATTGCCAATCGTGTCGCAGCTTCACAGCAACTTACAATCCCTCAACAATGGCGCCATGTGACTTCCAAAGAAAACCCTGTTTATATATTATCGAGAGGAATAGCTCCAAGGACACATCTTATGGTTTTATGGACCTAGATTTCTACGCGGGGATGAATCTATTTGGCCACCCAAGTTCGAGAATATCTTACTATCGGTCAAATCTGAAGGTAATCAGTCATCAGAATACAACATTTTAACACGATCCATCACAAAAACTCGTTTCAAAGAACAATACGCATTATCTCATACATACTCCGATTCAAGAGGTTCAAGAACGGACAGTGCACTGCTGCTAAAGAGAATAACCAAGATTCATTTCCGAACGGTAGCGAACTTGACCAAGCTCGAAAGACATAATTCATCTACAAAAACACAATGAAGTGTCCAAGAAAAGTCTATGAGCAATTTTCACACCATTTCTTGATCAAGAGGGAATCATTCGCGTTGGAGGGCGTCTGGAATCATCTGCGTTACAATATGATGCCATGCATCCAGTGCTATTGCCCTACACTCATCCACTCACGAAGCTATTGCTAATTGAAATTCATCAGAAGAATAAGTATACTGGACCTTAAGCCATCCCAGCAATTGGTCGACAAGGATACTGGCCGATAAAGGGTAAAACGCTCGCTCGATCGGTTGTTCACGGCTGTGTTTTTTAATCAAGATCAAGACCAAAACTTCTGTCACAAATAATGGGAAATCTTCCGGCGGACAGAGTCCAACCAGCACGACCATTTGTGAACACAGGCATTGACTTTTGTGGACCCATCTACACATATTGTAAGCTAAGGGGAAAACATCCTCAGAAATCATACATATCAGTGTTCTGCTGCTTCGCAACAAAGGCCTGTCACCTTGAACTGGTAACCGATCTAACTTCAGAAGGTCTTATTGGTGCATTAAAGAAATTCATGGCAAAGCGAGGCCACTGTAACAACATTTATTGCGAGAATGTCACCAACTTTGTGGAGCCAGAAATCAATTATCAGAGTTGAAACAACTTATTGGTTCAACGCTGGATAGAGAGAAAATCATAGCCTCACACACAAGGAAGGGATGTGAATTTAATTTCATACCTCCACGATCGCCACACTTTGGAAGGACTATGGGAAGCTGCAGTCAAGTCTGCTAAACACCTTCTACAACAAATTGAAATAGAGTCCGTACTAAAGTCTCGACCGATAACACCCATGTCAGAATTTCCAAATGACTTTGCCGCTTTGACCCCAGGACACTTCCTAATTGGTGAGCCAATCACCAGTAATATTGACCGTATCGCAAAACTTGAAAGATCGTCGCTGGTCGCTAGATGGAAGCTCGTCACCCATGTCAAAAACGAATTCTGGCGACGATGGTTAAACGAATATTTGAACCAGCTACAATATGGGTACAAATGGAAGGAAAGATGTCAAAATGTGGAACCAGGAATGATGGTCGTACTGAAGGAGGATAACCAACCAAGCCTCAAGTGGCCAATAGGCAGAATCATTAAGATGGGTTGGTAAGAGTAGCGGATGTACAAACAGCATCGGGCGTTTTTCGCCGAGCCATACAGAGGCTAGCACCACTGCCAATACAGCATTCATTCCAAGCCAACCAAAGCACAGGCAACAGCAAACGGCATATCAGCAACGAGGATACACCAACGGAACCATCAGTTGACGATAATCCGAAAAGAATAGAATCAATGTCCGTGACAGTCCTCCACCAAGCAATCGAAAGAAACAGTTGTCGCTTGGATCTGCCCTAATAACATTATTTCTAGCCTGTGTTTCGATGCCAATAAATACCGCAAGCTAGGTAGAAGTAAGAAGATTTGAATCCCAGCCCGGATTACATTTTCAAAAACAAGGGACCATTAATTTGATAAACAATAAATGGAACTTGAGCCATACAAAAGGCCCTGAAAAACTGTACCAGGATACTAGATCACCTCTGCAATCAAATCACATCAAAGAGCCTATGTGCACAAGTTGTTCAGCAAATTCAATTCACCACTAAAGAAATCACAGAAGAAAATGTACTACTTGCAGTCACGCGTAGCCCGAAGAAGGTAGAAAGAGGGGCAGTCGACATAATTGGCAATGTTGCAAACTCACTGTTTGGAGTTCTTTCATTCTTCCCGATACGGTGAAGAAATGTCTGAAAATGTTGAAAGGATATATACAAATGAAGAACATCTAATAGAGCTATTGAAAAACCATTAGTGGATTCCACTGTGAACATAATGAGACAAACCCAAGTAGATATGAGCACATGAAGGGCTTGTAACACAATTAGAACAGGTAACTAATCGAATAAACAACATTACTGACAAGATATATCAAATGAAGATTCAGCAACTGTTTTCATCCTAGTCGATCTACACTACATTGATAATCACCAATATACAGCGCTCTTGAGCATCAATATTTGACGTGTTATCAGACACTCATCAAGGAAAAATTAGCCATCTGTGATTTCACCTCAGCAACTAAAACACGAAATCATTAGAGTTAAAATCACTTTCCACTAGGTCTAGTGGAGCCAGAAAACATGCTGCAACTTTACAAATTGGTGTCAACAGAAGGGCGAATCACAGCAACCCACGTAATTTTCAAGGTTGACTTACCTTTGATCGGCCTAAACGAATTCACGATATTCAAAATCATTTCAATTCCGGTAGTAGTCAACAATGTGCAATATCAGAAGACGAACTTTTTTTTATGCAACATCATTGAGGGCACACATCATTTATACACTCAATCACATCCAGCTTATGCGAGTTGAACCTCCGTGTGGACAAATCTCCCTAATACAAACCAATGGATCTACGCAGTTATCAAGGAGACACTGCTGAATGCAGTTTGTGATCACCACACATCACTAATCAAAATTGAAGGAAGTGGTATATTAAAATTGCAACCAAATTGCGTTATCAAGCATGATCATATAACGCTTCAAGGCCATCACATCTACTCAAGCAACCTTTATAATGGTATTCCCCAAGGATCATAAAAAATCAAAATTGAATGAAATACAAATACCAAATGTTAGTAGTCTAAGTATTTTGGGAATTAGTTTTTATAGTAAGTTTAAATTTAATAACCACTGTATAGATTTAAGAAAGAAACTAGCTACCAGGTTGAATGTTATAAAATGTTTATCTTCCAAAAACAGTTTAATACATAAAAATGTACTATTATTAGCAACTAAATCATTAATATTATCCAAAATTGATTACGGATACTAGTTATATACGGGGAATGCACTAAATCAACTCTACAAAGTCTTAAGCCATCATATCACCTGTAGTAAATATGCTCACGGAAGCAGGCCTTACGACCATCGAAGACCGAAGCGACCTATTAATAGCTTGTCTTGCTCCAAAAATAAGTGAATCCTAATGTTCACCAATAATACGAGACGCAATAAAAATCTCAAAACGGAAAAAAATACCAAAATACTCCTCCAGTATTCACAATGGCTTGATAACAACTAAGCGCATGGGTTTCTCTCCGATTCTTAAGACATTAAAGCTGGAAAATCATCCTCCATGGCTGCTCCTAAGAAACTCAGTCAACATAGTGCTCTCCAAACATAAAAAAGACTCTACCCCGGATACCACTTTTCTACAGATTTAACATGGTGTATCTTATTTACAGATGGTTCGAAAAGCGAGTCTGGCACCGAGTTTTCTGTAATCGACTCTAAGAATCATGTTTTATCAGCAGAGAAAATTCCAAACCACTTTTCCATTTTTTCGACAGAGGCTCTGGCTATACTGAAAGCAACCGACATAGCAGCTACACTTGCTAAAAACACAATAATCTGCACTGATAGCCTCTCCACCCTACACTCCATCCGGAACATAAATTGCTGACACATAATTATTAACAAAATTAGAGAAAATGTCATTAAAATGTCCCCGAAAATTATAATTATGTGGATCCCAGGGTATATTGGAATAAAGGGAAACTGCAGATCGTACTGCAAAAAACATAAACTGGTCTTTACTCGTTTGGTGACAGCAAACTATTCTACGCTAAACCCGAAAGCGGAACCTGTAAGATATCCTTTGGAATCGAACCACCAAATGAATAGATGCTTCCTCAGACTACGTTTAGGGCACATCCAAATAACATATGGACACCTACTGGACAAAAGCAATACTCCTCTGTGTCACCTCTGTCAATTCCAAGCAATCCTAAATATAAAACACCTCACATCAGACTGCCCAGTAGTAAATGAAATATGCACTAAATTATTTAACATAAACTTGTTCCAACTAGTTTCAATTCCTTCTATAGAGAATATTAAAAATGTATTATATATAAACTCCTTAATAAAATCAATCTTCAAAATAATATAATATATAATTCTCAACAGCAAAGCCGAAAGCCCTGGTAGCTAGTGCTGTATATTTAACATTAAATGTAAATTTATTTGCCTTTAATAAATAATAATAATAATAATCATCCACTTGCAGTCGAACGAAATGTCCTATTCCATCACCAAGAAGCGGACTTCAGCATTCTAATCAAACTATCACTCATCAACAGAACGATTGAACACAGTTCAATGGGGGGCAAGATGTTGAGCACGGTCAGTGTCCATCGTACACTATCAGCAGATTACAAATAAATCACTTGCCTGACATTGAACTGAGTTCAACCCAAATGAGGGTACAACATAATACCTTTGCTTTTTGTTATTCTTTTTCACCTGCTTACGTTTATTCCTAATTGATATTTCTATTTGCACCACATGGACGTTTTTTATGTAATGTAGAGTAATTTTGTAAAGTAAGATAATTTTTTCTTATGTTAGAGTAAGGAAAAATTATGTATGTACAAATACTGTAAATAGATCATGAATTTGTCAGAAGTTATTGAACAGCTTATTCAAAGACTATTATTCCTCAACTGAGTCTGGTTGGGGGGCTACCGATTCTTCTCAATTGTTGTGATATTCTGGTACAGAATTAGTATTTTTGTTTACACAGAAATCTAGTAAGCCTGGTTTTTTCTTTGGGTCAGTCGACCAGTAGGTTGGTGCTCCTGTGCTTAAAAATCTGCAGTTATTGTTTGTTAGGGCATCTATCAGATTTTTCCCATTTTTGTTTGTAAGCCTTGATCCCCAGTCCGTGTGTTTGGCATTCAAATCTGCAGCTATGAATGTTTATTCTAGTGTTTCTATGTAGCTATTATAATGTTATATTGAAATTATGTGTTTGGGTAGGTAGTAGAGGGCGGAAATTAGTAGTGGTCCGTTGTTACCCCCAATTTGTATCGTTGTAGATTGAATATGTATATCCGAAAGTACAGAATGAATAAATCGAAGAAGCCATCCTAGCGATTAAAACAGGTAAAACAACCGGATTAGACCAAATTGCGCCAGAACTAATTAAACATGAAGGTTACGATCTCAACAGGATGCTTAGGAAATTATTCCAGCTAGTATAGGAAGAAACCAAGATCCGAGAAGAGTAGAACGAAAGCCTCATAAATCCACTTTATCCTGTCTCTTCTGGTTTTCCTCGCAACTTTTATTATAACTTTCATCTCTATCGCTTGAAAATGGCTCAGGTATTTATTGAGCAAAGGTAGAGTCTTGGCTCCATATAGGGCGATTGGAGCTATTATGCTGTTGCATAGCTTTAGCTTTGCTTTTGTTGAAATTTCTCTTTGTTTTTATTTGTTTACTAATGTTGCGCTGATTTGGAAATATTGTTGTTTTGATGCGATTTAGTACTTCCTGGTTTCATTTACTGTCGTGTGGGATGATGGCACCTAGGCATTCATAGGTTGGTGTCTCGATGTTGGGTGGTCTTCTTTGATTGGGTGGTCTTCTTTGGATAACTATATTACTTTGCTTTTTTCGGCATTGAGTGTCATTCCTTTCATTTCGAGTTCTTTACTCCAGATGTCAAGCGCTTGTTGTAGTCTGAAAGTGTTGGCCACTATAAGTATGTCATCTGTGTACTCGTAGAGTAGGAACACCGTTCCATGAAATGAGACTTTGTCTTCTCATACCTTCTGATATTATGTTGGTTCGACGTTCGCTATCTCGTCTAGTCAACTTCAAAAAGCATAATCGTTTATGAAGTTTCAAATATGCACAATCTTACAGTTTGTACCAATGTTAATAATAAGATTTAGAACGTAAACTAAGGGTGTTCGACCATCATACAATATGATAGCTAGCGTACATGAAAATGCCAAAAATATTGATACGAGTCTTATTAATACCGTAAGAGAATTCATAACCAAGAAAAATATCAAAAGGAATAAGAAAACAAATAGATGGTACACTAACGAACTGAAAGCTTTGAAAGCTAAACAAATTAAAAAAATAGAATAAGGAACCGCTATAAAGGTAGCATCCGAAACTCACAAATTCGATACATAAAGAACCGAATAAGACATGCAAATGGACAGAAAGAGATGTGAAGTACAATATAAAAAAAAGTACAATGCAACAAAATTAAGTATGACATGTATACTTCGAAGAAAATAGTGTAGAGACGAGTCCGAAATTGCAAACAAATTTAACGAAAATTTTGTAAATAGTGTAAAACAAATCGTTAAATCAATTGACGATATTGAATACGTGAATCATATAAATGAAATAGGGAGAAAATTTAAATTCCGAGTATTAACGCTACATGAAAATTTGCTAAAAACTAAAAAAACAAAGCGGACTTCGAAAAAATAAGACCACGAGTAATAATAGATACGAGTATATAATTAAGATATTTTAGGACAGACAATGCGTATGATAGTAAATAAATCACTCATTCATTTTCATTTTTAGTGCATTTTTATTCATGAATTCATTAAATTTATATGCTAAACAAAAAACGCTTATAACTAGCTTAACTCACTCAACTATGTTAATCTAACTTACTGGCCCTATGCGAGCGCTCTAAGCGAAGTTGACAAAAGTTTACTTCCATGTCAACCGTTAAAAAGTGGGCAGCTGAATTTATAGGTGGTCGCACGTCCCTCGAAGATGACCCACGTGAAGGACGGCCAAAAACCACAACCAGTCCCGAAACCATAGAAAAAGTGCATGATATCGTGTTGGACGATAGGAGTGAAGGTGAATGAGATAGCTGAGGTTGTGTGTATATCGGAAGAGAGGGTGCAAAACATCTTGCACAAAAACTTAGGGATGTGAAAGCTCTGCGCAAGATGGGTGCCGCATTTGCTGAATGCCGATCAAAAGCAAATGCGCAAACGATTTTCGCGGCAATCTTTGGACCGATTCAATAGGGATCCGACCTATTTTGTGCGGCGATGTGTCACCATGGATGAGACATGGGTCCACCACTACACGCCAGAAACGAAACAGCAGTCGAAGCAGTGGGTGGAAGCCGGTGGTTCAGCGCCAAAGAAAGCGAAGTCGATCGCATCTGCTGAAAAGGTCATGGCCAGTGTGTTTTGGGATGCGAAAGGGATCCTGTGAATTGATTACCTTGAGAAAGGGAGAACAATTACAGGCGAATATTACTCCAACCTTCTTGACCAGCTGGATGCCAAAATTCGCGAGAAGAGGCCTGGCTTGTAGAAGAAAAAAATCACCTTTCACTAGGACAATGCGGGATTTAGGGTACGATTTGCTCGGCCACCCCCCTATTCACCTGATTTGGCACCCTCAGACTTCCATCTGTTCCCAAACTTGAAGAAATTTGTTTCTGGGAAGCGCTTCGCATCCAATGCAGAAGTTGAGAGGGCCGTAGATGAATATTTTCATAGCCTTCCAGCCTCTCACTTCCGAGAAGGAAACGCTGGACTAAGTGTGTTAAAGTCAAGGGAGATTATGTAGAAAAATAAAATCATTTTTTAACTGAAAATCGCAGTCTTTCTTGTCAGGCCGAGAACTTTTCACCTTGCCCTCGTATGTGTAGTAAATATGGATTTTGTAAAGTATTGAATTGAATTAATACGTAACTAAACTAAAAGCGGGAAGATAATCATGGAAATAAAGAGGATCAGCATGAACATGGAAGAGTGGAGATACTGAAGATGAAGAAGGCGAACAGTTCAAGTCAAATATATTTGACTCAATATGTATTATAACCCCCAAATAAGGAAATTAACTACTTTTTAAGGACCGTTAATCACGGTGGAGTAAATATAATAGTTTGGGTAGCGTTTTTCTTGTTTGATGTTGGCCCGATTTGTCGTGTTATTGAACTTGAATAATAATAATTTGTCCAACATACTAAAGCCATGTTGACCAAAAAACAAGAACACATGCCTATAATTGATGAAAAATTCTGTGTCCAAAAGACTAACAAGGGGGCACCGTGGCTCAGTGGTTAAGTGCGCGATCACTGAGCGTGAGGTTCACGGTTCGAACCGAAAAAAAAAGTTTCTTCACGGTCCCACTTCTCGCGAACGCCTGGCCAACATCCGAGAATAAATATTGTCATGAGAAGCTTCTCTCAATCGAAAAAAAAATTACTTTCGGAAGCGACATGAAACTACGAGTATAGGTCCCAACCATTTGTGCGGCACAGCAAGAATGGATGCGAGAATCTAGGCCAGGCCCTGTAATAGGCTGCTAGCGCCAAAAATAGTAGTGGTAGTAAAAGACTGACAAACGCCTTGGTATACAAGGTTCAATATCAATTATAATGCTACAATATTTAGATTCTCTTTGCATTTTTGATTATATTGCAGGTGTATTGCCCCTCAATCAGTTTATTTTTATGCAAGATGACGGTCTAAAGTTCTCTGCTCGGTGTGTCAGTGGTTTTCTGCGAATAATATAAACGAGGAAAACCCAGTGGCCAAAATTTCACCGCATTCTAGGCAAAATTAAATTTTATTTTTTTTAAGGTATTTGGTTTAGATTGAAAACTCTTTTTGATCTAATAAGCTCATCAACCATGTCAACGTATACCTTTTGAATGAGACCCTAACCATTCATACAAAAACATTCATATTTACTATATTATTAATAACATTTACCAACATTTAACATTTGGAAAATTTTCGAAAATTTATTCATGTTACGGAAAGAAATATAGTATTAAGTATATCATGCTAAAATATAGCTTGTTTTTGGAATTAAGGGCTTATAATTTTTCTATAAACAATATTTTTTGTGAAAATTCTTCCCTTGATGAAGTATCTGAAATATAAAATCGCAATTCATCAAACGATCGAACTCTACTGGAAGCAACATACATTTGTCCATGGGTAAACACAGGTTGACGTAATAAAACAGCTACTTTTTCGAATGTTTGTCCTTGAGATTTATGTGGAGGTAAACCGCTATAAGTCAACGAATTCAAAAATTCCCAGTCAGGGATTATCATTATTATTATTATTATTATTATTATTTATTAACATATAAATTAAAAACAGAAATTCACATGTTAACAGTAGTGAGGCGAGCACTAGCTGCAACGGCTTACGGCTCTAAGGTGTTAGACTATCTAAATTGAAATGTTTGAATTCAGGAGTAGTTTGTTAATATTTTTGATGTTTTCTAAGTTGATGTCGTTTAGAAATTCATATATTGTTTGGTTACTGGTAGGAATGGGATTCAAGGAGAAGGAAATTGGACAAAACTTTTGGCCGAGGATTTGGAGGATGTCGATGACACAATTGCATTCCGTGCAGATCGGGGGTGGTTCTTTCCGTATGAGGTGTACATGTGTCAGGGCAGTGTGTCCTAATCGTAAACGTGTATAGTTTATGCACAGTTGTTTATTGCAGGTGGTTGGGTACATTGCAGGTGATCGGTCCTTGTTGATGTTGGCATAGTGGTGTTTGTAGTTTTGCCAGTTGCGGAGGCGGTTCCTTTTTGTGAGGGTGTTGATTAGGCGTTGGAGGTCTATTTTAGTGTATGTATTGAAGAGGAAGACTGGCGCACGTATACATTCCTTTGCTACAGTATCAGCAAGTTCATTGCCCGAAATCCCGATGTGGCTTGGAACCACAAGAGTTTAATTTTTGGTAGGTGTTTAATAACCAAGTCTCTTATTCGGTTTGCTAATAAGTGGTTTTGATTTGGATTAGCGACTGCTTGTATTGTCGATAGACTATCCGAGCAGATGGCGTATTTACCACGTAATTGGGTTATGGTTTTGGCTGCCTCAAATACCGCTACGGCTTCGGCTGTAAAGTTGGATGCGCAGTCTGGTAAAAGTCCATGTTTTATGATCTCCCCATGCTCATAAACAATCGAAAAAGATGTCGCTTGATGTGTTTTACAGCCATCCGTAAAGATGAGTTTCCAGCCTTGAGATTTCAAATAACTTGCAATTTCATTATAGCGTGCTCGAAATATGATTCCTGGTGGTTGCGTTTTCTTATCTATGGTGAGTGTCGTGACGAGGGAGGAGGATTGCATTTTCCATGGAGGGGAAGTAAGGAGAGGATCTTTTATTCTTTTGGTTATATAAATTTCTAGCTCCTGGGCCTTGGTTAATGTAGTTGAAATTGCTAAAGGTATCCTCTTCTTCTTTTTAGCTCGTATGGTGTTATCTATAGTTTCATCAATAATAGAGTTTGTTGAGAAGACCAGTTTGGGGAGCAGTTTCAAAGAATGCTCATAAGCCATTTCTTCAAGGGTGGGAAATCCAGCCTCAGCTAGTATGTTGAGTATAGGTGTGGTTCGGAAGGCTCCCATGCTTCTTCTTGCTGCTTGGTGATAGTACGGTTTTAGTACATTTAGTGTACTTTTCGGGCAATTTCCATAAATTTCTAGACCGTATGTTAATTTGCTTATAACTATGGCTTTTGTTATTCTCCACAATGTATTAATATGTACATTTAGTTTCTTACTGGCTAGATAACTTATTATGTTAGTAGTTGCAGCTAGGCCTTTTCTTAAGTTGTTACAGTGTTGGTTCCATTTATACTTATGGCTAAAAATTAGTCCTAGGATTTTAAGTTCAATTACATTCTCAATTGATATATTGTTGATTTTAACGTTAATTTGTGGACAAAGCTGTTTTCTGCAGATATGAAGAACTTTACATTTTTCCAAAGAGAGCTTCGCTCCTGAGATTGTTGACCAAGGCAAAATGTTTTCAATGACATTGCGGAAGATATTTTGCACTTTGTTGGTGTCGTTTTGTTTGCACATAATGTGCACATCGTCCGCATATATGCAATGGTCTAAGGATTTATGTTTGGAGATTATTTGGATGAGTTCTTCGAAGGCAATGATGAATAGAACCACAGAAAGAGGTGAACCTTGGGGGATCCCGTTACTTAACGGAAACGTGGGGGAAAACTGATTGTTAACCCGCATTGATTGTTTCTGTTTGACAGAAAAGATTTCACAAAATTAAAGATTTTGGGTCCTATTCGCCATTCTTTAAGTTTGTTGAGTATAAGATGGATTCCTATTCTATCGAAGGCCTTCTCGAAGTCGAGTGAAAGGATGGTAATGTGGTTTCTCGCTGACAACGCATTAGAGATATAGGTGGCTAGGTATAGCAGACCGTCAATTGTTCCTCTTTTTGTCTTGAAAGCAACTTGTTTGACGCTTACTAGTTTTTGGGATTCGATAAACCAAAAAATTCGTTTAGCTACTATTTTTTCTGAAATTTTTTCTAAAATTTTAGAATAGCAGGAGATGAGAGAAATAGGTCGAAAATTGGGTAAGATATGAGGTCTCTACCTGGGGTTTTACCTTTTAGTTTGTTGAGGCAACGGTCAAATTCCAATTTTGATATGGGTCCTTCGATATGTTTGGTGGCGTTGCAGGTGTTGTTTGCTTTAATTGTTATTAGAAGGCTGCTCATTTTATTTGCGTAAAACTCACTGGAGAACATTTCGTCTTTGGATTGTTTTGACCACGCAAAGTAGGAAGTGTTTCTATGCAATTTATGTGACTAAGTGGAGGGTCACTAGGCAACGGATGTTGTGCCAAATTTTTCCTGGGGGAGAGTTTGGGTTTATTGCCGAGGTAAAGTCGTGAAGGCATTTGGCTTTACTTGTTTTCATTGTCCTGCGGAAAATGCTATTTCTTTTTTTGAAAGCGATTAGATTAGATTGCGTTGGTTTTTTTTAAATACCCGCCAAGCTTTGACTTTCAAGTCCCTTAAAAGTTTCAATTCAGAACTCCACCAGGGCACGTTACGTTTAGTGATGAAAGGTGACATCGAGGGGATACATATGTTGGCAGCATCTCGAGAAACTTTTAATAATGTTGCGGCTTCTTTGTTTATATTGGAAGACAGCGCTCTTTTTGTTAGTTTGTTAGAGACACAAGATTGAAATTTTTCCCAGTTTGGGTAATCTATTTTGAATTTGATGGTGGAGGGGGTGGCGGAGGTTGTTGGACTCTTCTTAATGGAAGTGATGATGGGAAAGTGATCGCTGTTGTGTAGGTCTTCTAATATGTGCCAAGATGTTTTGGTATATAGGGCATTTGAGCAGCATGACAGGACAACATGTGTCAAAGTATTGTGGGTCGAGAAATGAGTGGGGGAGCCGTTGTTTAATGCGAAGGGATTGTGTTTGAGTATAAAGTCCTCCCATGTGACGCCATTTCGGTTGCTGACAGCAGAGCCCCATAGCGTACTCCAGGCGATTATGTCACCAACGATTAAGACAGGTGTTGGAACTTGTGTGAGAATGTTTTCTAGGTCAGATAAAGTGTAAGATTGATTGGGGGCGATGTATAAACAGATGATCGAAAGTTTGAAGCAAGTATTTATTTGAATAGCCAAAGTCAAGATGTTAGAGATTACATTGAGTTTAATGTGAGGGATATTTTTTTTAATTAGGATGCCAATGCCTTGTTTAGACGTTGTGAACTGTGGATGGTTGTGAAAATAACCTATGTAGGACTTGGGTGTGATCGGTTTTGATCCAGAACTGTAGTGGGTTTCTTGGAGTGCGACTACGTCTGGTAAAAATTGTTTAATTAAAAAATTTAACTCGTCATAGTTGTTTACATACCCTTTAATATTCCATTGAAGAGTTTGAAACTGATTATTTCCCGGGGATGACTTATTGGCAATATACGCAGAGGTATATTGAGAAAAGACATTTGCACTTGAGCCGTAATTGTTATTCAATCGTCATTCTTTGGAGCTAATACCACCGAATTCAAAATTTGAGGAGATCAAATATTAGACATTTTCCATTTGGCCAATCAAATGATCTCGAATTTCAATGATATCTTGACCGAACTGGGGAAAGGTTTGCATTTCACCATTGTCAAGTGATTCAAGAAATTGAATGAATTCGATTTCATTAGGGAGAGCTCTCATGTTTCGTGATAATGTAACCTTATGGAATTTAGAAAATTCTGACCATGAAGTAATACAATTTTCAATTAGAATGACATGGGATCCATGAGGTATTACTGGCAAAATTTGCCGAAAGTCACCACACAACAGATTGTCTTTCCTCTAAATAATTTATGTTTATTTTCATTCACACTCAAATCTCTCAATAATCTGTCAATTACTAACAAAGCATGAAGTGGACACATTGAAGTTTCATCAATAATTATCAATGAAGCTCTACTAATGAATTGACCTTGTCGACTGTTAACTGTTATAGTTGACACTGAATTTTCTAATATCGGAATTGGTAATTTAAAAACATTATGCAAAGTTCGGCCACCAATTAAGGGAGTAGAAGCTATACCACTGAAGGCAGTTGGTGTGCATAGCAGGTTTGCCACACCCAAAACGCAAAACATTATCTATAACATTGCATTGTTCATCATTAGTGCTTTCATACATTTCTTTAAATCTATCACCTTCTTCACAGTCGTCGACTAACCGTGGTATAGTCAACACCTATCAGCGAGTTGTTATCGATCGATGAATAGTGTGCGCGCAAAAAAAAAAAAAAAAGCGCCGCTACCGTTGTAGCAAGAGCAGTATTTTTCTTTTTTTCTATCTTTGTTCTCTTTTCCGTCACAATAAAATCTAAAGAGATCTAAATAAATATACATATGTACGTTATAATGGCCCTCTGGGGAAACCGGTTCGGTAGCCTCGATATTGAGGTGTTATCCGAGCCCATTCATAAAAGAAAAAAGAAAGACGCTCATCTCCAAACTGATGTCTTTAACCTCCCAACCTCAACATCTACCCTTTCTGACCCCAAATTTATCTTTATTGCCGCTAGTGATGAAGTGAAACCCCTAACTTCATTCAATGTCTTTCTCCTCAAAAAAGCTATAGACAACATAAGCACCGGATATGAATCTATAACCCAACTCCGGGACGGAAACCTCCTAGTGTTGGTCAAATCTCAAAAAATTGCCGACCTGTTTAAATCCAAAAAATCCCTATCCAATATCTGCCCCATCAAAGTTTCCCTTCACAACGCCCTACATACATACATACATACACGTGCCGGAAGGAGAAATCATCAGTGAAATGAGATCACGGTTAGCCGCCGAAGTACTTAAATTCAGAAAAAATCAAGAAGGCTCTCAATGCACCACCGGTGTCGTTATCCTTACTTTCGACCGCTTCCGTCCCTCATCATCAGTAACCATCGGCTGGTACAATCTGAAAGTTAGGGAATACTTCCCCAACCCTATGCGTTGTCGCAAATGCCAAATTTCAGGCCACACCACCAAAAGTGCAAACTCTCCGCTCATGACCCTGCCACGTGTAGTCGCGCATCTTGCGTCAACTGCTCTGAAGAACATGCAGCCTCCTCAAGGTCATACAAAGCATACCTCCAGGCAAAAAAAATGTACAGAGCCCAAAATTCCACCCCGCTCTTTCCACGTCATACGCAGTAATAACCAAAAACCCTTCTCAATCGCAATCCTTACAAATAATATCTCTTCCAACAAATACACACCCCGACCTCTCCACCCTTCCTTCCACGTCAAATACACTACCAACAAACAAACAAATCAGTGCATCTATAACCACACCTAGTGAAAACATAAACGGTCAAAAATCACTCATAATAAACCCTTCAGTCCAACATATACACACAAATCAGCCAAATACTACGGACATCCATCGTTAATTTATACCGCACAATATCAATACCACAATGCCACTAATTTCAAACCTAACCCAACTTATCCGCGATAACACATATTATAACTTACCAAACCAACGGCAATCTACTTCCTACTACGAATCAAATGTTAAAAATCATAATACCAACGATACAAACCTCTTCACTGAGCCCATACAAACTGAAAAAAATGAATCATCCCAACCGAACAAATACTAGCAACGACAACGACCCCGCCACCCACAGGCCGTCCATCCCGAGCCCAACATTGGGCCCTGACTATTCCTATCCAGGATGGCGGAGTCGCACCAATACCAGCAACACAACACACACCGCAATCATCCCAAACTCATCACACCTGTATTAAAAATAATTCAATGGAACATCAAAGGCTACTTAAACAACTATAACGAAATATTAATACTTATAAAAACGATTTGTCCCAAAATAATAGCTTTACAAGAAACTCACCTTACATCCACAAATAATATCCCCATTCCAGTCAACTACCACTTTATCCCCCAAAACTTATCCCTAAACCCCTATGGTGGAATTGCTTTACTAATTCACACTTCGATACAACACAACCACATTAACCTCAACAATGACTTCGAAGCCCTTGACATCACAATAACATCTAAGCTTAAATTTTCAATAATAAATGCCTACATTCCCCCTACACAATCTTTTAACCTTGGCAATCTGAAAAACGTCCTTGACCATCAACATCTACCAATGTAGTACTAGGCAACTCCAATGGCTCGAATTCTAGTTGGGGCTCGCCCAAAAATAACCACCGCGGCAACACCATTTCCAAGTTTTTGACAAAATCCAACTATCAACTTCTTAATGATGGATCCCCCACACACTTCAGCACCCAATCCACTTTCACCCACATCGACCTTTCCTTTTGTTCCCCGAGTCTAGCTGTTGACACCAAATAGAACGTCTTTAATGATCTATGTGGAAGTGATCACTTTCCCATTATTATTTCCATGTTCCACACGACCTTCCCCCTAAAAGAAGACCCAAATTCAAAATCGACGAAGTTAACTGGGATTTTTATCAAAAGCTTCTAGTATCAAACACCCCATCAGTGATAATCTTAACAAAGAAGCATCTAATATCCACAAAATTATCCACTAATCCATTCCCAAACCTCTATTTCGACATAAAGTCAAAAAGTTCCTGGGTGGAACGAGGAATTGGAACAATTAAAAGCAGAAAAAACAAGACTTTGGCAATCCTTAAAACGCAATATTTCCACTGATAACATTATTAATTACAAGAGAGCCAACGCCCGATTCAATAGAAAAATAAAAACTGCGAAAATCGAGTCCATCCATAACTTACCTCCGAAATCAACCCCAATACCCCTACTGCTAAAATCTGGTCCACCATAGGAAGGTTCTGTGGCGTCAAAACCTTCTCTCCTATGTACTCCATAACTCCTACAGAGCACTCCAACGCTAATATTATGAACCGCTTAAGCCTAGCCAAACACTTCGCTGAATTTTGGTCCAAAGAATCCCACGATTCTAACTTCCCCCACCTCTCTGCCAAAATAAACTCTTAACTACCCCTACCATCTCATACTTCCCATCAAAAAACGTTGAAATTATCGATAGCGACATCAGCCCATCAGAACTAGACTCAGCATTAAACAAACTTAAAGGCAAAACTCCGGCCAACGATAGAATATCATACCCTATGATAAAAAACTTCTCCCCCTCCGCGAAAGCTCGACTCCTAAAATATTATAACTAAATTTTCCGGAGGAATATCCCCCAATTATAGAAAAATAGTACGGTCATTCATATCCTTAAACCTATTAGGTACGGAACTAAGTTCTCGCTGTTGTTTAAATGAAAATGCAACTTTATTGTGAAAAAATGGTTACAAATGAATCATTCAAAGTATTGCTCATCTGCCAGAACTCGAATACCGTTACGGTAAACATGTTCATCTTTTGAGGCTATCCACGAATCAAGCCATTTTTTGATGTCTTCATATGAGCGGAACTGCTGATCAGCTAGACCATGTGCCATCGAACGGAACAAGTAATAATCGGATGGCGCAATATCTGGGGAATATGGCGCGTGGGGAAGGACTTCCCATTTGAGCGTTTCCAGGTAGGTTTTAACGGGTTTGGCAACGTGAGGCCGAGCGTTGTCATTCTGTAGAATCACGTTTTCGTGCCTCTGCTCGTATTGTGGCCGTTTTTCGCGCAGTGCTCGGCTCAATCGCATCAATTGAAGTCGATACGGTTCCCAACTGATGGTTTCGTTGGGTTTCAGCAGTTCATAATGAATGACACCGACCTGGTCCCACCAAATACACAGCATAATCTTCGCAGCGTGAATATTCGGCCGAGCCGACGACGTAGAAGCATGACCATGGGGACTGCCCCCATGACTTTCTTTTCTTTGGGTTGCTGTAATGAATCCATTTTTCATCAGCCGTCACTATGAAGAAAACCCTTCCTTTTTTGCCGCTGGAGGAGTTATTCACAGGCGAAAAAACGGCGCTGAACGTCCCTTGGCTTCAAATCATAAGGAACCCAAGTTCCTTGCTTTTGAATCATTCCAAACGCATGCAATCGCTTGGAAATGGTTTGACGGGTAACTCCTAATGCTGAATCAAGCTGTTCTTGCGTTTGGCACGGATCCTCATCAAGCAATGCCTCCAATTCAGCGTCTCCGGAGGATTTTGGCCTTCCTTCACGCGGACGGTCGTCAACATCGAAATCACCGTCTTTGAAGCGACGGAACCAATCACGGCACGTTGTTTCACTTAGAGCAGCATCTCTGTAAACTTTTTGGAGCTCTCGATGCGCTTCAGCCGCCGCTTTCTTCGAATGAAAGAAGAAAATCAACACTTCCCGCAATTGACGATTATTTGGCACAAAATCAGACATTTTCACACAACCACAAGTATATGACGCCAAAACAAAATCACTAATGTGTCAAAACAGTTTGTTTACCATACGAGGGCAAGGTGAAAAGTTCTCGGCCTGACTGCGATTTTTTGTTAGATAATGATTTTATTTTTCTACATAATCTCCCTTGACTTCAACACACTTGGTCCAGTGTTTCTCCAACATCAGTATTCCATCTCGGAAGTGAGAGTCTGGAAGGTTGTGAAATATTCATCTACAGCCCTCTCGACTTCTGCATTGGATACGTAGCGCTTCCCAGAAACAAATTTCTTCAAGTTTGGGAACAGGTGGAAGTCTGTGGGTGCCAAATCAGGGGAATAGGGGGGATGGCCGAGCAAATCGTACACCAAATCCCGCAGTTTTCCCATCGCCAACGCACACTTGTGTACAGGTGCATTGTCCTGGTGAAAGGTGATTTTTTTCTTCTTCAAGCAAGGCCTCTTCTCGCGAATTTTGGCATCCAGCTGGTCAAGAGGATTGGAGTAATATTCGCTTGTAATTGTTCTCCCTTTCTCAAGGTAATCAATTAACAGGATCCCTTTCGCATCCCAAAACACACTGGCCATGACCTTTCCGGCAGATGCGATCGACTTCGCTTTCTTTGGCGCTGAACCACTGGCTTCTACCACTGCTTCGACTGCTGTTTCGTTTCTGGCGTGTAGTGGTGGACCCATGTCTCATCCATGGTGACAAATCGCCGCACAAAATCGGTCGGATCCTTATTGAATCGGTCCAAAGATTGCCGCGAAAATCGTTTGCGCATTTGCTTTTGTTCGGCATTCAGCAAATGCGGCACCCATCTTGCGCAGAGCTTTCGCATCCCTAAGTTTTTGTGCAAGATGTTTCGCATCCTCTCTTCCGATATACACACAACCTCAGCTATCTCACTCACCTTCACTCGCCTATCGTCCAACACGATATCATGCACTTTTTCGATGGTTTCGGGTGTGGTTACGGTTTTTGGCCGTCCTTCACGTGGGTCATCTTCGAGGGACGTGAGTTAAGTATTGGTCTTAGTAAATACCGCACTGGCTGAGTTTACATTCTTACTTTGTATTTCTCTTTAATATATTTCGTAATTTGCTGTCGTCGTAAATTTCGGGTTGACCCATAAAAGTTGCGACAACAAAGTAAAATGTAAACAAGCATAAAATAAAATGAACCAATGCATTGGGTTCACCCCTTGAAAGTGTAAACTCAGCATCGATTGTGAGCTAGGCCAATACACTCGATCGAACTCTGGAAAACATAAACATAAGCAATATCGATTATGGGCTAGATACTCTTGATCGATATTGCTTGGGTATGTTATAACGATGCAATAGTAAATATTTTAGGTCTTCGACTGTTTCTTTTGACATTCCTCGATTCCTCTAGTGGAGTTGAATTGTAACCTTCAACCTAATAGCTACGATGCAGCCCCGCATTGAGACAGCGGCCGTACTATTATTAATAAATATAAACTTATACATGTAAGATTATAATAGATTAAAAGAATAAAAAAATCTTTTTTAAAAAAAGTCTTACGGAGTTATTATATTTATTTGGCGCAGTCGGTAGGATCAGGTACAACTATCCTGATCCAAAACGTGAAAGTCCTACACTATCGAAAACGAAAAGTGAATTTATCGTGAATTAAATATTGTTACGAACAACCTAAGCCACTCTAATTCTGTGAAAAATATATATATATATATATATTGAAATGGAACAACCAGTGCAACAAGAGGAAGTGTCCAACAGGGAACTCTTAAATAGCATAATGGCAATAGTGGCCAGAATTCCACCTGCCAGTATTGGACGCAACGTACTGAGAGAAATCCAGTACCTACCTGAATTTAAAAGTTTAACTCAATTTATCATTATGGTCCAAAACCACTTGGAAAATTCTGGAGGGAACCAACATGGGACATTATAAAACAAACGAAGATCAAAGGCAGAGCAATGGTCAACGGAGTCACAACGTGGGAACAGGCAAAGGCGCTTTTCAAACAGCACTACCGATCCATCATTAACAGCACGGACCTAACAAAGGACATATTGAATATGAAAGTGAGTTCCATTTACGATTTAAATAATAGGTTAGAACATCTGTTAAGTAAAATTAACACCTGTGTACTTTTTGCCGATAATTATGAGCAAGAAAAACTATTGCTTCACAATATTGTTATCGATAAAGTAAGAGACATTACCATAGGGAATTTAGCAAGAGAGTTAAGAAATGTATATGACATAAAGGAAATAACCTTAAGATAACAGATAATAAGAGTGTATTTAATCAATCCCACTCTAACTCACATAGAAATAAACCAGCTATATATTCTAATTCCAACGAACAAACCCACGTAATAGGTTCTACACAGAACAAGTTTCAGAATGAGAGAAGGATTTCAGGGAATTTTAGAAGTAATAGCTATCAAAAGGGACACAGAACTCCAAGCAATTTTAGAACTAATGACTACCAAAACGAACGAACTTCAGGAAACTTTAGGAACAACTGCAATTACTCAAATGAACCAGGACCCTCAGGAGATCAATTCAGTGGAATCTCCGGTTTTTCTGAATTGAGCCTCGGACCGATAATGAAGATAGCAATTGAAATCAGAAACCAAAAACATTATGTGTTAATAGATACAGGAAGTGCCATGACAATAATGAAGACTAACAAACTTGACATGACAAATTACAAAGTATTAGAAAGGAAGCAGGTTAAAATACAAACAATTAATAGTAGTGTCACTCAGGATACGAACGTATATCAGGTCCCTATACCGGCAGAAATTGGCTATACAAATAACACATTTATTAAAGCATATGGACAGAACTTGAAAGATAAAAACTATACCATGTTATTTGGCATGGATGTTTTAGAGAAAAAGATTTAAACAATCGATGTAGAGGAGGGAACAATAACACTGAATAATAAAACAGTTTTAAAAATAGAAAAAAAGGATGAACTTTCTTGTAACTACCTAGAGGAGGACAATACTGACTTCGGCAGCCTTAATCGCGAAGAAAAAGAAGCACTGACCTCGTTGCTAGAAGAATTCAAAGACCTTCAATATAAGGAAGGTTACATGTTAACCCATACCTCAGAGGTAAAACATGAAATTCGTCTGAAAGAAGACAAACCACTACATGCAAAAATCTATCGATTACCAAAGAAACATGAAGAGGAAGTGGCTAAACAAATCAAGGAGATGGAAAAACAAGGTATTATAAGAAGAAGCATGAGTAGACATGCCTCTCCGATCGTTGTAGTCTCTAAAAAGCCAGGTAAAGATGGTCAAGTACAATACCGCATTTGTGTTGATTATAGGGCCTTAAATGAAATTACTGAAGATGACAGATTTCCTATACCAAATATAGAAAACCTTTTCGACAAGTTGGGGAAGCAGTCTACTTCTCGACACTTGATCTAGCAAAAGGGTATCACCAGATTCTGATGCACCCAAATGACATAGCGAAAACTGCGTATTACTCCACAAGGACTATACGAGTATGTCCGTATGCCTTTTGGACTCAAAAATGCACCGGCAACTTTCCAACGCCTAATTAACCACATACTAAGGGAATATATAAACAAAACTTGTGTCGTCTATTTAGACGATATCCTGATATTCTCCACATCTTTAAAAGAACATATGAAGAATCTCAGAGACATTCTTCGAAGTCTGCAGAAACATAACTTAAAACTACAAATAGGCAAGTGTTCATTTCTCAAGAAAGAAACAGAGTTCCTAGGTCACATAGTAACAGAAAAGGGAATAATGCCTAATGCTAATAAGGTGAGTACAATTAAAAATCTCCCAATACCCCACACAGAAAAGCAACTTAGAAGCTTTTTAGGAGCCTCTGGTTACTACAGAAAGTTTGTCCAGAATTATGCAAAAATAAGTAAAAAATAGCGTATCCAATGACTAGGTACATCAAAAAGGACACAAAAATAAACACCAACGACCCTGAATACATAAATGCTTTTGAAACACTCAAGCTCAAATTGATAACACAACCAATTTTAAGATTCCCAGAATTCGAAAAACCATTCCATCTATATACAGATGCTAGTAACTTTGCCATCGGAGCTGTCCTAACCCAGAATAAACAACCGATTTGCTATATTTCAAGGACTCTGAACGAGCATGAAAGAAACTACTCGGTAACGGATAAAGAATTCCTAGCCATTGTATGGAGTGTATCCAAATTAAGACCCTATCTATGGGGAAACAAATTTAAGATCACAACCGATCATCTCCCCATAAAATATTTGAACAAAAAATATAATGGTGCAGAGTTCTCTCAACGCAACCAACGGTGGTTACTTAAATTACAAGAGTTTGATTATGACATTGAATATCTAAAAGGTCAAGAAAATAAAGTTGCCGACTTTCTAAGTAGAATTGAGAGGGAAAACAATAAAGTGAATCAAATTTCTGAAAATGAAACAGTACAATCGGGAGCAGAAGGACAATCCGATCATATACCCATTAAAGAAGGTACTGTTAATATATATAAACAACAAATTATTCTAAGTTATGACAAAGAACCAACAGTAGAAAGGCTTAATGGTAAAAGAATTTTGTATATCAGAGCTTCAGACCCGATAGAGACGATAAGAGAGCAACTGAAAGAAATGGCCTCAGGAGTTATCGGCATTTACGCTGAAGTACAAGAGTCCGACTACAACAAGATTCAACAGGCAATCAGTAGTATACACTCGGGGAACAGTATTAAATTTGTTAAACTAACAAGGAGGGTTAGAGATTTAAGAACTGAAGAAGAAGCTAGAAAGCAAGTTTCCATCTATCATATTAGAGACATTCAGGAATAATCGAGACTTACAATACTTTGAAACAACAGATTTATTACCCTAAACTTACAAGAATAATTACATAAATTATAAACAATAGCGACGTATGCCAAAAAGCGAAATATGAGAGGAAACCTATACGAGGGAAATTCATGTTAACAGAAACGCCTAATAGACCGAATGAAATAGTCCACATAGATATCTACCATTTTCACAAACACATATTTTTAACTATGATTGACAAGCTAACAAAGAAAGGGTATGTATACAGACTCGAAAGTAAAAATCACATTCACAAAGCAGACGCTATCACAGAACATTTGACTAGAGAAGGTCCACCTAGTAAAATAATAATAGATAACGAATTTAACACAGCATACATCAGAGAGTTTTTTAAGGAACGAAATATCGAAGTACATTTTACGAAATCGAACTCACATACCGGCAACGCTGAGATCCTACTTAGCATGAATCAAACAGAATCAGTAAATACCAAAATGTTTAGAGCTTTCCAAATCTATAACAAAAGATACCATACTACGATAGGTATGTCACCAGAACAGGCTCAACATGCAGATGTAGAAGCATTAGTCACCAAGCTCAAAAACAAGAAAAAAACAAAGATTATAAACAAAAGAAATCAGGACAGGGAAGATTATGTAGAAACAAGGTCATTTGGTTATATAAAAAAATATAAACATGTAAGGCATTAAAATGAACCTAATTTTCGATTTAAAAACCTAAATAGCGTACATACGTCAAATATTAAACGACCAAGACAATTCGTAGGTCCTCACACTGATGTTACTACTTCTGATGACGACGATCAACCGGGTACAAGCGGCATTTATAATAACACCAGTCGAAAGTGACAACGGATTCACGATGATAAGCATGGGGGAAGGAGAAATCATCAATCAAACCCAATCGTAAAAATAAATAACTTGTTAGACACCTTACAGGAAATAAAAAAAATTGAAATCGTAGGGCAAGATCCAGAAATAAGAAAACAGTGTTATATTATTTTTACAAAAAATACTTAGTATCATGCCTCATAAAGCAAGATCAAGGAGAGGGCTCATAAATACAGTAGGAACGGCTCAAAAATGGTTATTCGGTACTATGGACAACTCAGATAGGGAAGAAATAGAAGAATATCTAAAAGTTACAGACACCAACAATCAGAATGCAATTCAGGAACTAAACAAACAAATTAAAATTAGCACTCAATTGGATGAAAACATAAAAAACATAAAAGACTTAGTTTTAAAAGATAGGGAAGAAATAAAATTATATCAAAATGAAACCCACCAGCTACAAAAAACTATACTTAAACGCTCACAACGGACCGAAATACTTACTAGGTTACAGATGCTAGAAAAATTAATTGATAACTTACTAGACACAATAGCGGCATCGAAAATGGGAATTACCCACCCTATCTTACTTACTAAGGACGAACTACAATAATTATGACAGATATGAATTGGAGCAAATTAAGAAACATTAGGTCAGGAGTAATGAAATACGCAGATGATGCTATTATTATAGTTTTGAAAATACCTGAAGAGATTATAAAACGTCCAATTAAAATAATCGTACCAATACCCAATCGAGAAAAACAAGAAATTGATTTAGAACCTTTCGTTGTAATTGTATACGAAGGAAAGGAGTATGAATATAGCGAGGAAAAAAATAATGTTAATGAATTGAAAGAAAGAAAAGATTGTATTAGTAAGAAAAATTGTTTAATGAGAATTAATAATAATTTTGAAATTATTAATCTGAACGAAAGAACTTATATTGTAAAAAACGCTAAAAGTATAACCGTACAAAATAATTGTGACCCTAGAAATTTAACTCTTAATGGAAATTTTATTGTTAATATTGAGAATTGTAATATTAAAATCAATGATGCTATAATTAAGAATAAAAAAACTAATTATACATTTCAATTTTACTATGAGGAAATAATGAAAGAAAATGCCACCATTAATACTGTATTTACAAAATTTAAGAAACTACAAGAAATTGAAAATAGGCATACTCTAGAAGTAGTCCAATATCACAGAATGAAAACCTATGTATGGTATTTTCAGGTACACTTACGTTAATACTGACAATAGTAATAATAACAATAGTAGTTGTAATTTCCAAGAATGTCAAAAGAACAGGAAAGATAAAGATTAAAATAAACAATTTAACTAAAGAGAGTGTTGGAACAGAAATGCAAGAACATTATAACTTGCCGGAGAATGTTCAATCTAAGGAAGGAGGAGTTAAGTATTGGTCTTAGTAAATACCGCACTGGCTGAGTTTACATTCTTACTTTGTATTTCCCTTGAATATATTTCGTAATTTGCTGTCGTCGTAAATTTCGGGTTGACCCATAAAAGTTGCGACAACAAAGTAAAATGTAAACAAACATAAAATAAAATCAACCAATGCATTGGGTTCACCCCTTGAAAGTGTAAACTCAGCATCGATTGTGAGCTAGGCCAATACACTCGATCGAACTCTGGAAAACATAAACATAAGCAATATCGATTATGGGCTAGATACTCTTGATCGATATTGCTTGGGTATGTTATAACGATGCAATAGTAAATATTTTAGGTCTTCGACTGTTTCTTTTGACATTCCTCGATTCCTCTAGTGGAGTTGAATTGTAACCTTCAACCTAATAGCTACGATGCAGCCCCGCATTGAGACAGCGGCCGTACTATTATTAATAAATATAAACTTATACATGTAAGATTATAATAGATTAAAAGAATAAAAAAATCTTTTTTAAAAAAAGTCTTACGGAGTTATTATATTTATTTCGTGCGACCACGTTTAAATTCAGCTGCCCACTTTTTAATGGTTGACATGGAAGGACCAGAGTCCCCGTAAACTTTTATCAACTTTGGATGAATTTCCTTAGGGGTTAACCTATCCAAAACGAAGAATTTTATCACCGCACGATATTCAAGTTTATCCATTTTAACAAAAAAACACGCAAGACGTCTACTGCAAAAATTCGTGTAAAGAAACTACTTGAGAGAACAAGTTGAAACTTGTCATACGAAATAATGAGAAGTGCACCCAGGCAGACATAAATTTTTGCTGATTGGAACGCCATCTTCTCTACTATTCCTATCCATTTTATTACTGACGCCCTATGAAAAAAAAGCAACCT
Source organism: Pocota personata (assembly GCA_963082735.1). Lineage (NCBI taxonomy): Eukaryota > Metazoa > Arthropoda > Insecta > Diptera > Syrphidae > Pocota > Pocota personata. The sequence goes on from OY720431.1 coordinate 83,081,254, forward strand.
TTCTCTTATCTCCCTTGACTTCACAGAAGCTTTCGATAAAATCGGCGCACATACAATTATGATCAACATAAAACTTGGAAAGTAGGGCCCAATATCATCAGACATATATGATATATAATTTTATGTCAAATAGAAAAATCTCGGTTCGTAGTGTAAACTCCTTATCGTTTCCTTTACCTCTCTAGAACGGTATCCCTTATCCGCTCCCCACCAATAAGCTCTCCCGCATCCTATCCCTCCATAAAGAAATGAAATTTTGCGCATAAGCTGACGATTTTACAATTATCAACAAATTAAACAACAACAAAAAATGCCAACATCGACCTTAACTCCACCTTCCAAGCGAATCCTCTGGAGCCAAATTATCCTTAGTAAAATGCAAACACCTTCATATCTGCCGAGAACACAAATGCTCCTGCAATATTCTATCAAGCAATATCATATGAGACAAAGTTGATAGACTCAAAATCCTAGGCATTGTATTCCAAAAAAAAAGTACAAATGGAACGCTCACATCGAATATACCTGCCCAGCCCTGGAAAAAAGCTAAATATAATAAGATCCCTTTCTTATAGAAAATTGTATTGCAACCCATACACCCTAACTTCAATCGCCCACTCTATAATAGTCACCATAATACGGTCTGTTCCTTTACGGTTATTCCGCCAAATACCACCTAAACAAAATCAAAACCAAATACAGTGTGGCTGACATGAACTGTTACCAAATTCACGTCGCTGTGTCTACCAAACTCCGAATGACAGCGCGCTGAAAATTCGACAGTTGTTAATTCATTTCATTGTTGACAAGCGTGTGTTTTTTTTTTAACGCGTGTTTAGTTTTTGTTCTATCGACAATGGAATTCATACGTAATAGTGTTATTACACTTTTTTTGGCTGGAAAGTGAACAAAATGTTTGTGTATCGCACCATATCGCGTTACAACGAAAACGGAAGCATTGCAAAACGCTATGGAGGTGATCCGAAAAAGACAGCAACATCATCAACAGTGATTCGGAGTGTGAATACCAAAATCCTCGTCGTAGCGGAAGAAAAATTTCCTTCTGAGCTAAATATATCTAGAGAACGGATGCAACACATTTTGAAAAATGAGTTCGGACTCAAAGCCTTAAAGTTCCAAAAAGTGCACGATCTCACACGTGACCAACAAAAAATTAGAGTGGAAAGAGCAAAGGAGTTGATCCGCTTGCACGCAAGTGGCCAATTGCCAAACATCGTCTTTTCTGATGAAGCACCATTTCCAATTGAACAACTTGTCAACAAGCAAAATGATCGAGTTTACCTGTCAGAGAGGTCATACGATAATTTCGACCAAAGAATGGTCACCAATAAGAAAGCGCCACCGTGTTTGATGTTTTGGGCCGCAGTGACTGCCGATGGTCGGTCTCCGCTCGTATTTTTAGATAAACGCGATGGTTTATTGTGAAACTGTATTGGAAGCTGTGTTGAAGCCATGGGCACACAAACATTTCGGCCAAAGACTCTGGACATTTCAAAGCCCGAGCAAATCAAGAATGGCTGCGACAAAACGTTTCGCACTTCACTTCATCAACATAATGGCTATCGAATTCTTCCGATGCGAATCTATTAGACTTTTCTGTCTGGGCATTTTGAAGGCCAAGGTTGGCACTAAAAAATACCAAACAACGGACGCGTTCAAGTTAGCGCTTCGCCAGGAATGGAAGCGCATTCCACAGATACACTTGTGTGCAGCGTGCGATAAATTTATTGACCGTCTCAAGGAAATTGTTCTTGCCAAAGGTGGCCATATCGACAATATTAATTAAATCCTTGAATTTGGATAAATTCCCAAAATTGTTTTCTTTGTTTTCAATTAAAAATATTCACAATTAAAAAAATACAGCTATTTGAATTAGTAACAGTTCCTGTCAGTCACCCTGTATAACGCCGCTCTAAGAAAAGCTCTCAACACCTACCGAACAACACCCATTAACCACCTCCTGTTCGAAGCGAAAATGCAAACGATTAAAAGCCTACGCTGCCAATCCAGTCTAAAGCTATACCAACACACTTTATCCTGCCCTGTATCGAACGTTCCACAGCCCTCTGTAATAAAATCAACATTCCTACCCCTCCTTCCCCCTACCCTAGCTTTTCCAACCTTCCTGCGTTATTTCATTTCTAAGAACGCACAAAAAAGCTCATACCCCCCGGAGACATTCCGAGCCCGATCCTCGAGCTCAAAAATAACTTAAGCCATTACTCCTTCATATACACAGACGGGTCCAAAGTAGGAGATAATGTAAGCTTTAGTGTCATTTCTGAAAGTGAATCGATTTCCCCCTTTTTACTCCCTACGTACAGCTCTATATTCACTGCCGAAATAATTTCCATTTTAAAAGCCGTGCAATACACAAAAAACTCCAACACAAAATTTGCCATCTGCACTGATTCACTGTCATCTATTGATGCAATTCTCAACATCAATAACCAAATCTATTACCCTTCTCTGATCCGTAACATTCTCTACCTCCGAATGCCCAAAATTAAACTAATATGGGTCCCAGGTCACGTCCAGATCGTGGGCAACGAATTCGCTGACAAAACCGCCAAAGACACTCTCAGAACCCCATCCTTTTTCTTCCCCAACTTCAATCATAAAGACTTTAACAAGTATATTAGAAAACAAGCCAACTCCAATCAACTACTCCTCTGGGACAAAACATCTGAATGGTACAGGACCATCAATAAAAACAAATTGTCCGTCAAAGATTATGCAAATAATATAAAACCTTCTAGTATGTCCCGTATCGAAGTAACTAAAATAATTAGGCTTAGGTTCGACCTCACCAAACTCACCTACGAGCATTACATAAACAAAATCAAATCATCTCAGTGCACCTACTGTAACCAATCACAAATCAGTATCCACCATATCCTCTCCGAATGTTCGGCCTTCCACGACCATAGACACAGATTCCTTCTCCAAAACAATACCAAAGAACTCCTTTCCTATCCCAATCTAAAAAAATAGTAAAACTATAATACATTTTATCAAAATATCTAATTTATCCAAACTAATCGAAATTTATATATCTATATAGCCGAAGGCCTTCGATGCTCTAGCTACCCAGCTAACTTATAATTTTAATTATAAGTTAGTTTTTGAATAATAATAAGAGTAATAATCACCTTCTTCAATTAAATCAAACTGCTCGAAATTATTGGCATCAGTCATTAACGTTGGACTTGAAAGGCCAAGTTGTTGACACGAAAGATTATATGTCAATAATATATCTTCAATTTCCAATAGAGCTCATTTAAAAGAAATCTCTTCGCTGTAATTTTTCATAAAGTCATCACTGATACATACAAATGAATCCAAACAATTCATTGTCATTAGATGGAATATCACGTGCATGACATGCATCTACAAAACTTGCATACAAAACATTTTCATACCTTCGCAAATCTTCAAACGACATGCAATAAAATGGTACTACAAGAAAAACTGGCTGTTAATATGCAACGCATTCTTTCTTTTGGTTTTTTTGTTAATTTTTAACATTTGTGACAAAATTTATCAAAAACAAATTACATTTTGCACATCTACGGAACTTCACCTTTCATTTGGTCCATATTTCATAAAATTCGGTTTTAAAATAACGCCGTAATCGGTACGACAAAAAAACTTGTAGACTTTTAATATAATGATGTTTTAGATCGGCTTCAAAAGAGTCTAACCTAACTCTGAAAAGCTTTGGGAGGATGTGCAAAGGGCTTTGGAGAAGAAAACAAGTAATAATGCCGAAAAATTATTCCCCAAAGTATGGGAAATATGACAAACAACTCAGTCGACCGATATTAGCATTAAGTTGCAAGCCTTCTAAAGAGATGCAAGTTTTTTTTGCAAACATATTTAAGAAAATATATGTGTCCTTAATTATGTAGACAAGCGAACAAGAAATTTTAAGCAACAAATTTTATATTTTCGCTGCACAGGTGTCGGAAAAAATGTTTCTACAGAAAATGTGTAAATCATAGAAAATACACTTTTTTACTTACTCCTATAGGGAAAGAATTTTTTTCGTGAAAGTGTTCAATATTGAGATTTTAATCAAGTTTAGTTTAGTATTACTATTATAGAGGAAATCAAAAAAAAGTAGGTCTCTCAATTCTACTTGTCCGTCTGTCTGCACTTCGGATTGCAACTTAAAAAGCTGGACAGACTTTTCTCAAACGTCCAGAGACGAAATTGGAATTTTCATTCTAGCCTCAAAATGAACGGTACTTTACTTAAAGCCAATTTTGAAAAAGTGCAATTTTCTCGAAAATTGTTCTAACGATTGATCTAATGACTGCATACTCAGTTTTTCGCGGATTTGCGAAATTTGGCTATTTCTCGGTTGTGGCTATGACGATTTTATTCAAAATTGATATCTAAGCTGTCCTCGACATACATGTGTATGTAATGAGGTGACATTCAAATTTTGGACATATGTATGGTCAAACAAGTTTTTGTTGCATTTTAACGCATTTTTCGAAAACTAAAAATTTCCCTTCGGAAACGGTATAAAACTGTAGGTCTTAATCATTCATGCGGCGCACAACACGAGTGCCTGCGAGTAGCTAGGCCAGTCTCTGTATTGAGCTGTTAGCGCCAACATATTTACTTATAATAATGATTTTAATATCATTAAAATCGAAACCTTCCCGGAAGAATGTATTAAGCGACATTTTCAAAATTTTACAGGAAATAAATAAAACTTCCTGTGCAGGTAATTATTTGCGTATTTTGTAGTAATAAGCAATTTTTATTTCTCTCTAGTGTTGTTTGTATCAATGGTAGAGACGTCAAACCAAGATCAAAACGTGGCGCTTGGCACAATTTATAAGAGCATGCCAAAAAGTCATTTGCTGAAAAATTGTCACTTAATACATTCTTCCGGCAAGGTATCGAAATTATATTTGCTAATCTATGAAACATTGTTGGAAAATTGCACAAAGAAGAACACATTTATCCAAGGATAAGGATTCAGCGATAGATCTGATTTTAGCCACCAAACATATCTTTCGCATGATCGTTTCCAACTCCTTGATAAATGTTGTCTTCTTTGTGCAATTTTTCAACAATGTTTCATATATTTACAAAATATTTTACCACGAATAAAACATTATAATATAAAATATGTAATATGTATTAATATCTTTTGTTCAGAGTGGCAAAACGAATGTCTTAATCTCTCAGCAATTCGGAAAAGAAAAAATCTCTTATATGCATTACCCACAAGCGGCGGCAAGACCCTCATAGCTGAAATTTTAATGTTGCGCGAAATCATGTGCAGGGAAAAGCACGTCTTATTTATTCTACCATACGTGTCGATTGTTCAGGAAAAAGTCGGTAATTTGTTCAATTAATTTAAAACTATCTAACAATAATTGTACATCCTTATCTAGGTCAGTGCGATGGCGCCATTTGCATTAAGCTTAAATTTCATTGTTGAAGAGTACACAGCGGGAAAAGGGAGATGCCCTCCACCGCCACGAAAGAAAAGAAAGTGCATATTTATTGGCTCCATTGAAAAAGGAGCAGTGTTATTTGACAGTTTAATCGAAGTCGGGCGAGCAAACGAAATAGGCTTAGTAGTAGTCGATGAATTACACTTAATTGGCGAAAAAGGCCGTGGAGCAACATTAGAAGCATTTCTTACAAAGGTGATGTATATCAACGGTATGTTGCGGAAATTAGTGGTGAGAAGAAATGATATATATATTTTACTGTCACATAGCTAGTATACAAATAGTAGGCATGAGTGCTACAATTGGAAATTTACCAGAACTATCCGATTTTCTTGACGCTGACGTTTACACAAGGGGATTTCGTCCTGTCGAACTGAAAGAGTTCATAAAATGTGGCAATGATATTCTAGAGATAAACACAGGAGGTTCCAGCCTAGAGGAAATTTTCTTGTATAAGAGATCTGTTAACTATAAGGTGAGCTATTTATATAAAAATGTTAAACAAATTATTATTCATTTAATGAGTTACAGTTCAACATTTTTACGGTTCATCAGTTTGGCATTGTTCAATAATTTCGATGCGTACTTCTAACCATAGCCATTTTATAAAGCTAAAAATCTTTTTAGCTTGGGGATTTATTCCGAATTGGAATATTAATGGATTCGGTCTTTCCTAGATCGGCCAACTGTTTAGATGTGTTTTTATTATTCTCCCGCCTTGCGAGTTTTCCATTTTTCGTTGAGTCATCAAAAAAGTTCTTAATACCCACCAATTCCCGGCTCACTGTTACGTCATTGTTTTGCAATCGTTGCTCATCGACCTAGTTTTTTTTTCTGATGTGTTCTCGTTTAGCTGATCTACATACCTAAAAATGAACAAATTCTGCGTTAATGCATTTTGCGCAGTTGATGACAACAATGCCAAATGGATGTCCCTCAGGGGTCTTTGTGGCATATTATTCTATTATTGTATTATTCAAAAGAACAACTAATTTTTTATGCTTTAACTTTTAAAGGACACAAAGTAATTGTTCGTACATGCATAACGGAATATAATAATCTAATTATTAAGATCATTACTTTTACAACTTTTTTAACTTAGAATATTTTTTTTACACATACAAATTTAATTCAAATAATTTAATTCATCTTTGTAGATCTACGGGGGTAAGTCTCTTCAATCGCCTTGTGATATTTTCCTAATGGGATAAAGCTCGTAGACGATGTATACTGTCATTAAGTATGTACCAGGGAGCGTCTATAATTGTCCGGAGAATTTAGTTTTGCAGTCTTTGAATAATGACTATGTTTGATGTACTGGACGGACCCCATATTTGTATTCCATATGTCCAAATTGGTTTGATTATGGTCTTGTAAATTAATAGTTTTATGTTGATAGTTTTGACCTTTTTTTCGTGTTATAAAGAGGTATTCCCCTAGGGTTTTCCTTCTCAACATTGATAAGGTAGGTCATCGTTGCAGGGGACACTCATTCCAATAACATGTCGGCCTATCTATCAAGCAGTGCCCAGTGAGGGCTCCTATTGTTGTACTAATGCGTTTTCTATTTATTGACAGAAGTCTTTCCTTTCTCTTCAATTCAGGTTAGGTCAGATCTGTTTCGACGAAAGACAAGAACTGATGCTATTCCACTAGCTGTTTGCAATTTTTCTGACTTCAGTATCAAGGCGGAACTTTATTGATTCTAAGGGAGCGGACGGTTCCTCTCTATTTTCAGTGAAGTTTCGCCCGCAGCCAACTCATCCGCTCTACAGTTGCCCGGAAGGCGCTGTGTCCTGAAATCCAGCACAGAGAAATGTCGCAACTGTCAGCGATCTCGTTAAGAAACCTGCGGTATTGCTTTACCAACTTGGATCGTATTGTCAGCGACTCCAAAGCTTTTATCGCTTCTTGACTATCTATGTATATATAGTACAATAGCGCTACCCTGTACCGCGTTAATTGAAAGTCAGGCCGTAACTTCACTGATTGCCATAATGCACTACAGTGGACCGGAGTCATCACATCAGGTGCACTCTATAGGACTCCTGCACCCGTACTATACGCTACTTTAGATCCATATGTGTATATCTTTATCGCAGAATCGTTAAAGATTTCTTCAGATTCCCAAGCGTTTCTGCTAGGAATTCTGGTCTTGTATCTGACATCAAAGTCAATATGAGAGACAATATAGTCCGTCTTACTACGAATAGTATTCTTGCCGATCAGGATCCTGGAGTGACCCGTATTAGCGTTAACCAACTGTGAAGATCCCCTTAGCCTTATTGCTGCTTTAGCCGCCGTTTGTTTCCCAAAGAACCGGAAGCAAGTGGAGCATTGTCTCTAGCGTGGTGGTTGGAATTGTTTTTAAAGCACACGTTATACAGACGCATGATAACCTTTGAACTTTCTTTAGAAGATCAGAATTTGTTTTCTTGTCCAGTGCTGTCCACCAGACTAGTACATAGGATGGGCCTCACTATTGGCGTATAAATCCAATGGACCACTTTAAGCTAAAGACCCCATTTTGGGCCCAAGGCCCTTCGACAGGAATAAAGGGCAACCGAGGCGTTCCTGACACGGTAGAATAACACCCAAGTATCTGGTATGATCTGTGAAACGAAGCATCGTGCCATTTAGCTTTGGAGGGACGATACATGGTACCATGTACCTTTTTGTGATAAGAACAAGTTCGGTCTTTCCAGCGTTAACGGAGAGACTAACCTTTTCCGTCCATCAGTTCCCTTATAGAAAGAGGAAATTTTCCCGATATAGCTATCGCAATGTCGTTCGCATAGGCACCCCAGCTCAGCATGGATAAGCCTGCTTTTAAGCATTTGCTCTATCCAATAGTAAAGTCAGCTATCAATCTTCAGGCTTATAAGTGTAGCAGATATAGCCTCTGTTACCATTGTGTAATCCTTGTTATCAAAATATCACCCGATGGTTCCCACTAATGAAAAAAGTGCATTCTCTATCGATCTCTCTTTCCAGTATGCATGCTGGATATATCAGAGACCTCCTGCAGTTCAACTGGAAAAATTCCACCGAGTACAGGTGATTTGTAAGGATGAAAACTGTGTACTGCCCAATGTAGTCTTCGCTGAGTAACAGTAGCCTCTGGCACTTATAGTTCGTCTCTTCTATGGCTTTCTACGGAGTAGCTTATCTCTGTTTTACTATCCGGAAAATGAGTATCCATGGGTATCTCCAAAGTCTCTTCGCTAGACATGGTCCAGTTTCCATATGTTTTTTTTTTTTATGAAGGTAGGTATATGTGGACATTTGGACAGGATTTTCCTTATCCTAGAAGAATCGCTCGTCTTTTCTATATTTTCACGGAAAAGATGCCATGTTTTTCTTTGAGCTTTCCCTATCTCCGACTTATATTTCCTCAGACTGTTCTTATATTGAGCCCAATCTTTACTTTGGTTATTTGAACATTTTGCTTTGTTAAAAAGCTCCCAAATCTCTCAAGCCTAAACTCGCTCAGTGTAGCATTCCACCAGGGAGGCTTACCCCCCTTCTTGTGTCCGCTAACTGGACAGGTTTTTTTGTAGGGCCTTATTCATTGCCTTAGTTAGTGCGTCCGGCATCCGGTCAACTTCAGATGGCGAACGAGGCCGAATGAAAGCAACGTTTTTGAGGTAATCATTCAACTTTGCCTTAACCTAATCTGTTTTCCTAATATCCCTAAAAACATATTGTGGGGAAGTTTTAATGTCAATACCGAATAGTATGATATATAGCAGTGATTTGAGAAAGTCGATTTTCGAAGCTGATTTTCCATCTCGGCAGTACTAATCACTCTGCGAAGCCCCATACGGCATGTACGCACAGGAGATCCAAACTGGTTCTTCTATGCGGCGCTCTAACCTAAAATTAAATAGAAGAAACATTTTAAGGTTATTCTTAGCTAGAACGCAGGCCCTTGGTTTACCGGCTCCCTTTGCATAGAACAACGCGTAATTCCTTGCCCTTAATCCCGCTATGCAATGGTTCTTGGCGACTCACGGCTTTTCCTCCCCTTCTTGTAGGTGGAACAAATAATTAGCAGAAGCTGCTTTTGAATGATGAAGATTAATCTGTACCAGTCGAAGCATTGGTGCTAACCGGTACAGATGCCTCCATAACTGTGACGTTACATCCGTCCTTGTACTATAACAAATTTGCCGTTCAGTTCTATTCGTTCTATCAGTGGTGACGGGTGCACTTCTGCTTTGTTTCTACAAAAGTTACATACGTAAATAATCTTTCCTTTAATTCAAGACTTCTAAATTTAAATTCAAAATGCCTTGCAAATGTGGACAAAAAGTTGACCGTCTCAGTTCTAAAATTCAATGTGAAAATTGTAAAATTTACTTCCATCTAACCTGTGGGAATATTCAACCAAGTGATTGGGCATATATGAATAAGAACAATTTACCTTATCGGTGTATTTCTTGTGAGAAACACAGATGTAATTCGTTATCACTCTCTACTCTCCGCTCAAACAAAACCTGATGAGATCTCTCACTCTTCTTCTCTCTTCCCATTACCAACTGAACCTGCCCAACATAACCCTCCTGAAGAGATCATTTCTCTCCAACAGATGGTACACAGTGCTTTGGAAGATATCAATGTACTGAAAAATGAAAAGAAGACACTGCCGGATAAGATCAATACACTTCAACACACTGTTAATGTTCTGCAGCAGAAACGGTTGAATAAGTGCATTGACATCATTGGTTTACCGAACTGAGAAAGTGCCAATGCATTTGACTCTGCGGTCAAGACATTGCAAGAAGGTTTGAAGTTAAACATAATGCATGACAATATTAACCAAAAGTGTAGCTGATGAAAGCAATGATAACATCATACCCGGTTCAACAATACGTATGAAAACATTGAACATTGTTTGTGTGGAGTTAAGATCTATGAAGCTTAAGCGGAGCATTTTAACTAAGAAGAGGCAGATGAATTTAACCACGGGCTTATTCGTCGAAGGGAATGGAAACAAACCGATCTTCATCACTGAGGGTCTTATGCACCAATAGAGCTTTATTCAAGAAAGCGAAAGAAATTCAACGAGAGAAAAAAGTTGCTTATATATGGGTTAGTAATGGAATTATTTTGATGAAAAAGCAAGAAGGTGAAAAAGCTGTTAAAAGTTTTTCTTTTGATGATTTAAATGCTTTAACTTAAATACTAACTAAATTCTTTTTTATTTACCATGTTTAGTTTCTTCTATTGACGTCTCGCAAGCCTTTGATAAGGTGTGGCATGATGGCTTGAATTGCAAATTACGATGAGTTCTCCCTGTATGCGTAAGCGACATTCTAGAATCATATCTTGGGAATAGACTCTTCCATGTTAGACATGGAAATGAATACTCGGAGCTCAAAGAAATTTCGGCCGGTGTACCGCAAGGAAGCGTTCTTGGGCCACTTCTCTATCTGTTATATACTCGAGATATACCGAAAGAAGATGGCACTATCCTGGCTACGTTTGCCGATGACACCGCTATCCTAGCCGTAGGTAAAACAATCGAAGAAACGACTGCAAAACTGCAAAACGTACTGAATAAAGTAAATGAATGGACGAGGGACTGGCGGATCGCCCTCAATGAATCTAAATCTGTTCACGTGAATTTCACTTATAAGAAAACTAATGTCTGGGCAATTTTCCTAAACTTGGCCCGAATACCTTTTGCAAACGAGGCCAAATACCTTGGAATGACACTCGACGTAAAACTGAAATGGAATTCTCACGTGAAAATGAAACGTAAAGAACTCGAAATCAAATATAGAGAAATGAACTGGTTGCTCGGAAAACACTCCCACCTCAGTACTGAGAACAAACTGCTTTTATACAAGCAAGTGCTAAAGCCGGTGTGGACTTACGGTATACAACTTTGGGGCTATACCAAGAAAACAAACGTCAATATTTCACAAACTTTTCAAAATAAAGTGCTAAGAGAAATTGTCCACGCACCGTGGTATACTAGAAACGATGATATCCACAGGGAGCTTCGGGAGAAAGCATAGAAACCGACTAATCGGACATGTCAACAATACAATCCTACAAATTCTGGATGAAAGCAGTTTATTGCGCCGACTACAAAGGACGAAACCTTTCGACTTGGCGAGATAGGAATCAACCGCGCCTAGATTGCGGAACATGCAGGATCTTTCAGTGGAAAGTAACCTGCCAAACGAGTTTTTTCATGATAGAAAAATTGCTTGATAAGGTCCTTATTAGTTGCAATATATAACAAATTAAATCGCAGTGTGGTTTTTTTTAGTCAGTAAGAATCTGACACTACTATGAGCACGCGCTTGCTATCCTCATAGTGTCTATGGAAGATTTTTTAACCAACCCTCGGAAAAAAAAAAAAAAATTTATTTCTGCCTGCAAAATTTTTCAACTTTCCACTTAATTTTCTTAAAAAAAATATATATATAAAAATATTATTATTTTATGATAGGTTTAATTATATGATAGACTTTAATAAAAAATAAACAAAAGGATTAGGGATAACCCTACAGTTTTTTTGATTCCACGCAAAAAGTAGGGGCAGGTAAAAATAAAATAAAGGTGTTTTTTTCTGATTTTTGTCTGTGAATGGGTTTATCCCTGTATACCTGTTGCGTTTTCCATATAAATGAAGAACAAACAATTTTTTTTATTGTTTTTTAAAGTTTTTTTCCTTTGTTTTTGTTGTGTATTGCTTAATTTTTTATAACCTTTAAGGATTAGTAATGCCTTATAAAGGATTAAAAATATAAGTCAGTATTGAGTGATTGTGCATTTGCGCAATTTTTGTAAGAAAAATAATAACTCTTTAATCAACCAATAAGTGAAGTGAAATGTAAATACAAGCAGATAGTGAGTTCAATGGATTCAATCGCAATTCCTTATTCGGTGTTGTGTAGCGAACTTACGACTAATGGTCATAATGTACAAAATCTACATCCATATTTTGAAAGGGAATACCCCAACTTCTGAACAAATAGAAATCGTGATATCAGAAGTACATAAACGTTTTATTTCTCAATTTTCATTTCGATGGACCTCAGTTCATAATCAAAAGTATTTTTGAAAATAAATACAAGGATTGGCTCAAAGGAGTTTTCGAAGTAGAATTCACCCAAAATGTACTTCCCAAAACGTCAACTAATACTGGAAGACCGCGAAAGAGTTTTGAAGAATACTGTGATCGAGCTAAAAGGTATAAGAGAGACGAAATTAGAAATATTTTTCCTCTAAAAGAGATAAACTACAGCAGCAACATCAGAAAGCTATTCCTCTTCACATTTTCATCCAGATAAGGCTCTTGCATTATTTATTCTAGCAGAATTGTCGAAACGCCAATATGAAGTATTGAGACATGGCCTTAAAGACGAAGGACATGATGTTTTTCCACCTTATGATAAATTGCTAGAGGCAAAGAAAAGGTGCTATCCTTTAGAAATAAACACTATGAAAAGCTCAGCAGTGTGAAACTACAAGAATTGTTAGCCCACACTGCAACAAGGTTATTAGAAAGAAAGATAGCAGAAGAGATAACCAGAATTGAAGGAGAGTCTTTAACACTATACACTAAATGGGGATGTGATGGTGCCTCAGGATAACCCCAGTACAATCAAAAATTTTACCATGAAGAAACTTCGGACGCTAATATGTTTATGACATCTTTGGTACCAAATCAAATGACTATGAGGGATAATAAGGATACTATTGTGTGGGATAACGATCGACCATCCTCTACAAGAGACTGCAGAGCCATCCAATTTTCTTTTTGTTAAAGAAACTGCAGAAATCATACGAGACGAGAAACAAAGAATTGACACGGAAATCAGTAATTTATCTCAGACGATAGTTCAGTTCAGTTGCTGTTATTCTTAAAGTAATAATATCGAATGAACAAGTAGATTTCAAAAAATTTGCAGAGTACGCGTGAGAAAGTGCACAACTTTTTGTTGAGAATTATAAATGGTACAACATGCCAGCAACCGTACATAAGGTTTCGATCCATGGAGAAGAAATCATTAAAAATTGTGCATTTCCTGTTGGATCACTCTCTGAGGAAACCCAAGAATGCCGAAATAAGGATTATAAAGTCTACCGCAGTTTTAATTCGAGAAAATGCAGCCGAATTGCTACGAATGAAGATGTGATGCATCGTATCCTCATATCCTCAGATCCACTAATAACAGGCTTAAGGCAACAGGCAAAAACGAAAGTACTAACAATCAGCGCAGACGCTAGAAACCTCATTTTAGCATTATAACTACTACTACTACTAATTTTTTTATACTATTTATTAATTAAATGAAAATGTTTTATTTATGTTTTATATATTATTTTGGAAGTATTTGTTTTTGTTTATGTTTATAATATACATAGTTTATAATATTTTATTCAAAATTTTACTAAAACAAAAAACTTTTATTTCAGTACAACATCAAAACCCTCAAATGTTAGAAAAATGTCAATAACTTTTTTTCCAACCATTCTTTCTTAATCAAATTTTGACCAAATACGTACAATACTTATCTTAATATGTTTGCTGAATTTCATTGAAATCCGTTAAATAGATAAGATTTAACTGACTTTTTTCCGCTCTCCCATACAAACCATACCACTGTGCACCGCAGAGAGCCACCGTTTTGGTTTCCTGATTTAGCTGCTGACATCGAATGATTTTGAAGGCTGATTTTTCAATCAAAACGCTGAACTTGATTTGATCTTTGTGAACATTAGTGTTGCTATAGTATTTTTAAGGTAGCATTTAAGTTTTATATATAAGATAACAAAAAAATAATCAGTTCTGTTAGTAAGTTTTTTCCAAAATCAAAATTTTTCGTAGTCATAATTGTTGCCAAGTAAAATAGAAATAAGTAATAGATTAAGTCGAAAGACATAGTGAAGGATTAAGTTTAGCTTAGAGCGCCCGCATAGGGCCTATAAGCTAGAATAAAAAATAGTTAAGTTACTTAAGCTAGTTTTAAGCGTTTTTGTCTAGGATATAAGTATAAATGAATTAAATTTAATAAAATGCTAAAAAAAAATAGTATTTGTAGTCACTGACACAAGGGCGGATCCAGGGGGGTGGCAGAGGGGCACGGGCCCCTCCAGAAATGATTCAGATAAAACAGGCCACTCGAAAAAACACTAGCAATTAGAATACTATGGGGTACACTCTTTACCTATCTGGCCTTTGTGCCCCTCCCAGAAATAAATCCTGGATCCCCCCCTTGCACTGACATATATATATGAAATTTCGTATGAGAAATATATACATGGTGTAGTTAGATACTACCCCGTGGTCCGTTAGTTTCTGAAGGATGGGGGGGGGGGGGGGGGAAGGCTTACATTAATAAATTATTTATTGCTTAGATATCCTGAATCATTTTCTTTAAAATTCCCTAAAATCGTATAAAAATATATCTTTTAGTACAGTGTACAAGTGGCCAAATCAGATCCTGACCACTTGGCTGGTCTGGTAGCAGAGATCGCTCCGAAAGAATCGTGTCTAATATTCTGTTCGTCTAAGAAAAACTGCGAAAATGTTGCGGTCCTACTTAGCAGAGTTCTACCAAAGTAAGACAACAAAAATCAAGTAAATAAGATCGTAATTCATGTATTTTTTTAGATCAAAATTTGTGGAGTACCGAAAGAATGAGAAAGCAGCTTTAATGGATGCTTTAGACAAAATCTGTGGAATTTTGTCTCCGATACTTGAAAGAACTATACCCTATGGCATCGCATACCACCACTCTGGTTTAACAATTGATGAACGAAAAATGCTGGAGACTGCATATCGCATAGGGACGATAAGCGTTATTTGTTGTACATCTACCTTAGCGGCTGGCGTGAATCTTCCAGCAAAACGCGTTATCATAAGAGCCCCTTATGTTGGGCAAGAATTTATGACACAGTGTCGATACAAACAAATGGTAGGACG
Source organism: Pocota personata (assembly GCA_963082735.1). Lineage (NCBI taxonomy): Eukaryota > Metazoa > Arthropoda > Insecta > Diptera > Syrphidae > Pocota > Pocota personata. The sequence goes on from OY720431.1 coordinate 83,096,704, forward strand.
TGCTGGTCGCGCTGGAATGGGTGATGCTGGTGAAAGTATATTAATATGTTCCAGCAAGGATAATGTTCGCGTTGGTGAAATGTTATTTTCTCCAATGGATAAAGTTATTAGTTCATTAGATCACAATGATGCGATTGGATTACAGACTTTAATGCTTAGTGCTATTGGTTTAGGACTAGCAAACAGCCTCCATGAGCTTATGAATCTAAATAGAAATACCTTGATGGCAGTGCAGAGTGAAAAGTCTGGGATTTCAGTGAAATCTTTAATCACGTCAATTTTACGACAGATGTTTAAACACAAGGTATTGCAATTGAGTGATTTAAATAAATGTCCTGTTGGCAACGGTTCTGAAATTCTCATGACACAGGAATTGCGAGAAATGACTAGTGCAAACTTATTGAGCAATTCTCGTCCGATTGTACTTAGTAAAACCACCCGTTTTGAATTAACTGCTATAGGCAAGGCAGCTTTTAAAGCAGGAATTGACTATAAAAAGACAGATGCAATCTACAAAGAGTTACAAACTGCTCAGAAGTCCATGGTGCTCGCAAATTATTCACATCTCTTGTACCTTGTAGTGAGCTTTAGCTTCAATGAAAATGGAGACGATTTGTTCGCTGCTGATCCTTCAATTCTATTCCGAGAGTATACGACTTTAGATGAAGATACTCAATGTTTGTTTAGAATACTTGGTGTAACCGAAGCACATGCGGCAAAAATGGCCAAAACAATGTCAACTAAGGGTCCGATGGAGGTGCAGTTAAATCGCTTGTACAAAGTTTTGATCCTGTTAGACATCTTGAATGTAATACCGCTTCATTTGATAGCAACAAAGTATTCAGTTGAACGTGGAATGCTGCAGACGCTTGTTAATCAGTCAATAGCAGCAGCAAGTGCTCTCGTACGTCTATGTGAACAAGTAGAAGAATTTTGGTGCTATAAACCCCTGTTTGAAAAAATTAGTGGAAAACTGGATCGATGTGGAACGTTGGAGTTGGAACCGCTATTAGATCTGCCAGCTGTAAAAATTGTGAGTTAATTTATTATTATATTTGCTTCAAAAATTATAAAGATTATATTTAGAACAGGGCAAAGCAATTGTACGCTGCTGGTTTTAAAACAATTGAAGATATCGCAAAATGTAAACCAATACAACTGGCGAAGTCTATAGAACATTTGAGTTTTAAAGCTGCGAAGGAAATAATTTCAGCTGCAAAGGTAAACACATACAATTAATTGTTTTGCAAATCTATTCTTATACGAGTACATTTTCCACTTTTTGAAGTTAATATTGATGAAGAAGCTGGATAATCTTCAAGAGGAAACCGAAGCAATTCTGAATTGTCTTAAAACGGAAGTGGAGGAGGAGGTAATAGAGCCGTCGACAACTCTGTCTTAAATTTATGTTGTTAAACATTTTTTGTTGTTAAACTTTTTTTTTTAATTTTTAAATGATATACAATGCACCTGATACTTTCCTAAAGGTTGTTCCTTTTTTAATTATTTGTAATTATTTTCCTGGTTTGATTATTCTAAGATGCAAACTTTCATAATAACTTCAGACTAAAATAAGCCGAAAGTCTTCAAAACACAACTCAGTTTCCTACAAATACGACCAATAAACGTATAGAGCAACTTATTTTACTAGTTGAATTAGAATCGTTCCTCAGCATTTCTTCAAAAAAAGGAAGTCTCAGTAGAGACAGATCCTCTTACCCAATATTTAAAAACTTACATCTCCAAGTTAAGAATGTGCTTATTGAAAGGTGCAATAACATTCTTGATACGGGCGTCTTCCCGCAAAGCGCGGCAAATGCTACAATCACGCGTACCCCAAAAAAGGAAATTAATAAAAATCGACGGTTACAGGCTAAAAAGCCTTGGTTAAGAGCAAACGTGGCTTTCCTGACGCCTTGCTTCACATTGAGTGTTAATTAGCGGACGCTAATTGTCTTTTACCACTTTAACTGCAACTACTGTAAAAATAAATCCTTACAAAAAAAAAACACTTCTTTTTTTCACGTTATAAAATTCTATATATTTTTCAGAGTTGAAAACTTCTTTTTATATACAAGTTCATATATAATAACATATTAACTGCAACTACTGTAAAAATAAATCCTTACAAAAAAAAAAACACTTCTTTTTTTCACGTTATAAAATTCTATATATTTTTCAGAGTTGAAAACTTCTTTTTATATACAAGTTCATATATAATAAATTTGACAGCCGACAAAAGCTTTTCATGGGGCGCTGATGCTGATGGAGGTATGTTCTCTAACAGGCCATTACTGACTGATGATTGACCTTGCCATTCTCGCTATCGATTTTATTTAAATTCGGCCACGCCTCATTACCGACCCTGGTTGACTTTCATCTCATCTCATGTAAAGAGAACGTAAAATTTAGTACAAGAAAATGTATTACTAATCTACTACGCAAACATAACCATAGTCAAACCAACAAAAAAAACAGTGACCAAACTACATCTGTCCCTGTCTCACTGATGGGTGTACTACTGCCTCCCATAGTAATATCGGCATAGTACTCCAATTCCAGTAATTCGCGTTGGCCGAGTTGTTGCTGTAACGTAGTTTATTCCATTCCTCAGTTGCAGTGATCGTGTCAGCCGGTGGTTTTTTTTTTCTTTTAGTTTTTGTAGTGTTTTAGTGTTTTTTTTTTTTTTTTTTGTGTACGTGTGGCGAATGGAATTCAGGTAAGTGTTTTATTATTATATTGCATTATGTTTGACTAATTTGACGAATGTTTTGATTTCTTTTGTATGGTGTGTGTGTGTTTATGAATGAACAGGTTTATGAAGTGTGTGTGGGAATGTGGTGTGTGATTTCTTTATTGAGTGGACTGTATGAGTGGATTGTATGTGTAGTGTTAAATGCGGGACGGGAAATTTGTTGTGGGAAATTTCCCAAATGTAATGTGTGTTGAATTTAATTAATATTATTTTTTTGTACGCTATGAGTAATTTGTTTGAGTTTTATTAGTGTTGTGTTGAAAAGTGGTAGTGTTGAATATATATATAGATTAGTGTTGTGTTGACAGTGTGTACGTATGTTTATTAGTGTAGAGTGGTGTTATTTGGCGATTGTTTGACGTGTTAGATTTTGAGAAAGCGGACTATTGTGGTGTTGTGTTGAATAAACTGTTGTGTTGTGTAGTGTTGGTTTAAAATGAAATTACTCGAAAATGTTGTGCTGTGCTCAGCTTTGGAAATGTTGTGTTGAAAACTGATGTATTTGTGTTGTGGTGATTTTTATACTTGGGTTTGATTAAAAGTTTTGTTTTGTTTTGTGTTAGACTGAATCTATGTGTTGAATATTAAATCTGTGTTGTGTTAGCATGCATCTGTGATCATTTATATTGGCCCGATTTCTGTAGTTTTGTTACTGGGTAGGGGACAAAGTTTCGATATTGGACGCTTTAGTATGGTGTTGTTAGTTTTTACGGCTACCACTCGAACTAAGTTGTCCGGTCCAGGGTGTAGGGTGGTAACTCGTGCTAAACTCCATTTTAGTGGTGGTAGTCTCTCGTCTTTTATCAAAACTAGGACCCCTACATTGATTGTAGTCGGAGTCCACTTTGGAGGCGCTGCCCGAGTCTGGACAAATACTCGTTACTCCACTGTTTCCAGAACGACTGGAGTAGCGTCTGGACACGTTTCCATCGATCCAGGTGGGCGATTTTTTCCATCTCGTACTCTGGCTGTGGTGGGGTTACTAACGGCTCGCCTACGAGAAAGTGTCCAGGCGTAATTAGTTGCGTGTCATCTAAATCGTCTGACTGAGGACACAGCGGTCGAGAGTTCAAGCACGCTTATATTTGTGTAAGAAGGGTGGTGAGCTCTTCGAACGTCAGACACTGGTTTCCGGCCACACGCTTAAGGTGAAACTTTACCGATTTCACGCCCGCTTCCCATAAGCCACCAAAGTGTGGGGAAGCGGGTGGAATGAACCTCCATCTTGTTCCTTCATTGGCCAGCGACTCTGTTACTGTCTTCCAATCCGCCTTCGCCTCTCTTAACTGCCGCTGTAGTTCTCCATCTCCGCCGACGAAATTTCTCCCACAATCGCTAAACAGCTCCCGACATAATCCCCTCCGAGCAACAAATCGTCGAAAAGCTGCCAAGAACGCCTGTGTCGTCATGCCACTGACAAGTTCAATGTGTACCGCTTTGGTTGCCATGCACACAAATGTGGCAAAGTACTTTCGCGTTTCTTCCCTTCCAAGTCTTCACGTCGATTGGGCCAGCGTAATCCACTCCGGCAAATGTGAAGGGCCTTTAAATCTGCTTTCTAACTTTGGGGAGGTTACCCATTAGCTGTTCCAACGGCTTCTCCCTAAACCTAAAGCAAATGGTGCACCCGTGAATTACCTTTTTGACCGCTCTTTTAAGGCTGAATATCCAGAAGCGTTGGCATATGTACGCAATTACCTTCTGGATCCCTCCGTGTAGCGTTTTTTCCTGTGCGTCCTTGATGATGAACGTCGTGACCCTGTGGTTTGCTTTTAGGAGTATTGGATGTCTCCATTCGTATGAGCGCTGTGCATTGGACAATCTCCCCCCCACTCTTAACGTGTTGTTCTCATCTCTAAATGGGTTTAGTGCCCTGTATCCTCTGGTGTTGTCCTTCTTCTCGTCTTCCGCAAACATCTCCGAGTCAGCGCTTCTTCCAGTTCTTTTGGTGAAAGAACATCTGCGACTCCTCTAAACATGTTCTTATTGCGTCGAACTCGTAAACAGTACGCTACTATCCTGGTTACCTTAGTTAGTGTTGAATACTTTTCTAGTAGGTCGTTTATAAATTTACTTCCCTTTTCCCCTACAGTATTGCAGTGATGATCTTTGACAGGACGGGCTTCTTGCTGAGTGTCCAAACAGTCGGGCTGCTCTGGAAATGTGGCATCCCACCGCTGGCTTAGAAACTCCGGGCCTTGCCACCATAGTGAATTGTTGACTATCATCGACGGGTTGATTCCACGTGAAGCCAGGTCCGCCGGATTCAGCTCTGATGGTATGTGTCTCCAGATTTTGCAGCTCATTAGTTTTTGAATTTGCGAGACCCTGTTGCAGATGAACGTCTTCCATCTCGACGGGGGTGGCCCGTATCCAGCACAACGTGATGACGGAGTCTGTCCACGCCCATATCGTAGCCATCTCCAAGCCTAAGACTCGGGACGTCTCATGCAGGAGTTTTGCTAACAGTACTGCTCCACGTAACTCCAATCTAGGTAACGTTACTGTTGCTAATGGAGCTACCTTTGTTTTGGAGAACAGCAAATGGATGTGAACTTCGTCGTTTTCGACGAGAACCCTCAAGTAAACCGCTGCTGCATACGATTTTTCGGAAGCGCCGCTGAATGCATGTATCTCTACTTTCTTGACGTTCCGAGTAGTGTTGATCCATCTTGGAATCCGGACCCGTTCAACGGATGGAAGGTCGTCGCGGAACGAAAGCCACTCACGCTTAACCTCTGATGGGAGAGGTTGATCCCATTCTAGACCTCTCCACCATAGCTGCTGCATCATCAGTTTTGCCTTAACTATGCAGGGTGAAATCCAGCCCATCGGATCATACAGCCTTGCTATGGACGGCAAAATGGATCTTTTCGTGACTTCACCTTCGCTTGGTTGTGTTACCTGAAACGTAAAAATGTCGGGAATTGGTAGCCACCTTATCCCTAGGGTCTTGATGTTGGAAGATTCTTCAGATGGAACAGAAAAGTTAACTTCCCGATGATCTGGCGGAACCTGTTTTAATACCTCCTCGCAGTTGCTGACGTATTTGCGTAGATGAAATCCTGCTGTGTTCAACAAACCGCTGACTGCCTTCAGCTTTTGTTTGGCCTCCTCTATGCTATCCGCTCCTGTGATGACATCATCGACATATGTTTCCTCCTTGATGATGGAAGTGGCTAAGGGAACCCGCAACGCTTCATCATCTGCAAGCTTCAACAGTACTCTTATCGCTAAGTACGGCGCCGATGCAGTCCCAAACGTTACTGTTTGCATTCGGAACGTCTTCAAGTCTTGCTTCGGATCATCTCTCCATAAGATTAATTGATAGTCTGCATCGGGAACGTTTATGCGAATCTGACGGTACATTTTTTCCACGTCGCAAGTAAAGGTATACCGATATTTCCGCCACCTCATAATTATGTCTATAACATTTCTTTGAATTTTAGGTCCCACCATCAATCTGTCATTTAAGGAAGAGCCAAAAAAGGGTTTGAAGGTTGCGTCGAAAACCACCCGCAACTTTGTGGTGGTACTGGATTCCTTAATGACTGCATGATGTGGGATGTAGTAATGGAAAGGTGTCTTCAGTACATCGTAACTTTCCTCGACTGGACTCATCTGCCCGAGTTCAAGATGTTCTGATATACATTTGGAATATTCCTTGTGTAGTGCTGGGTTACCTTGGAGCCTCTTCTCCAATTGTAGAAAGCGCCTAACCGCACCTTGCCTAGACGGACCCATACGTGGGTATTCCCCATCCTTGAATGGCAACCGGACTTCATAACGCCCATCAGGTAAGCGCCTTGTGTTTGCCAAAAAAATGTTCATCACAAACATTGTCTTCTTCAGCTTCATACTTCTCATATGGTTCTTCTTCGACCTCCCAGAACCTTCGGAGTGTTGTGTCGAGATCTACTTGGCTTAGGAAACTATGTAGTGGCCTTTGGACTTCACAGGGTACTTTTCCCAACAGGATCCATCCTAAACGTGTTTTCTGTGCCACGGGACCTGAACATTCGCTCGACCTGAGGACATCTCCAATGATGATTTCGGCGTAAATGGCACTGCCCAGCAGCAAATCGATCTTGGCCGGTAGATTGAAAATTGGATCTGCCAATGGTATTCCTTCTAAGTGTTGCCATTTGCCAAAATTAATTTTCTGGACCGGGTGAAGCCCAGTCAGGGACTTGAAAACTAATGCTCGCATTCTACCTGCGAAATTTGAGGTCAACGACTCAAAGGTAAGATCCACTACCTTGTGGGATGCTCCACTGTTGACCTTTCCCAGCCCATTAACTTCGACAAATGTCCTCCTCGTCTTTAGGTTTAGCCGTTGAACTGCCGCTTCAGTAATGAAGGATGCCTCCGATCCAGGGTCCACTAGAGCCCTTAAAGTCAAATTACCGCCTGCTGCGGTCTTCACGGCTACTAATGCTGTAGCTAACAACACCTGATCATTTGTATGGATGTGATAGTTGCTGAGATGGGAACCCGTAGATGGCTGCTGCTCGACATGCGGTTGGAACTCCGGCGCGTTAGGACTACTGGCGTGTGTGTCTGCGGATACCTATTGCTGCTAACGTGTTGTGTTTGGTTGTGTGACAGTGTTGGGACGATGTGCTGTTGGTGTGTCCTGGATTATGCCGAACATCATCAGCAATGTATGGTGGCGCTGTTTGCAAAAGTAGCAGCACTTAGCGCTGGGACACCGCTGCTTAAAATGGCTTTAAGCTAAACAGTTCTCGCAAACCTTAGCCTTGTACACTGCTTGGCGTCGGCGACCTACGTCCATCTGTAAAAAATTTTTACATTCCCTAAGTGAATGTTGTCCCTTCTGACACATCCTACAACTTATTTTATCTCTGTGTGACTGTTGTGTATGAAATACGTGTTGAGCCCTGACTAGACTTGCTGCTGACCGTCGACTGCTGATCAAGCACCTCAAGTGAGCGAAAACGACATTCTAAAAACTCAAAAAATTCTTGTAATGAAGACAATTCCTTTTTAGAACCTAATTTCTCTTCTCATAGCTGCTGTGTTGTCGTTGATAGCTTCTGGACAATAATATAGATGGGAATTACATCCCAATGTGTGGTTGGAAGACCTAAATTTTCTAAGGATTGAATGATTTCCCTAGATGTATCTAATAGACGTTTTATGGTTTCGGCTGAATCTTTGGTAGTTGCTGCTTGCCCAAATAATAATTTAAATTTTGTATTAACCAACACCCTTTTATGATCGTATCGTCCAGGCTCGTTTGTAGTTCCGCTTATCGATCGCCAGGTGTTGCAGTAGTCTTTCCGCTTCACCACTCACATTGGACTTGAAATAGTGAAGTTTCTGGACGTCCGTCAGCGAAGGATTTGTGTGAATAAGGGACACAAACAAGTCATGGAACAACCTCCAGGTTTCATAACCACCAGCGAAGTTTGGAATGTTGATTTTCGGCAGCCTTAGGTCGATGTGACTGTGGTCCTTCCCAGGGTCATCATTTGTGTTGGACGTCTTTGCTTTGGCAGTATCATCAACAGAGCCGACTGGTTTTGGCAGTTTGTCGATGGCGTAAGCCCTATAGTCGTAATTTTCTCGTTTTAATCGATTACTATCCGCTTTTGTAAAATTCTCCTGGTCCTTCTTTATTCGTAGAAGGACATTTTTTTGCAGTTGGCCGAACGACATTCTCCCCAGCAAGAACCCAACAAATTTAACAAAAGGAATGAAAAAAAAATCGACTTACTGCGCTTTATCCGCCAAAATCGCTTGGAATCCCACGAATGTCTCGATTGGTGTCGTCTCTGGGAGTTTATCCACTGGATGCTTTGGTTGCTGGTGTTCGCTGGAATCTCTTCAAGTCCTTTTGTATACAGTTTATTTTAGCCTATTCGCGTGGTCACACAAATAACTTTAAATTCGCAATAACAATATAAAAAAATATTTCAATAAAAAAAAAATTGTTTTATTCGATCCGGCTAGAATGGATTAAAAAACGTTAATTAGCGGATGCTACTGTCTTTTATCACTTTAACTGCAACTACTATAAAAATAAATCCGTACAAAAAAAAACACTTCTTCTTCTTTTCACGTTATAAAATTCTATATATTTTTCAGAGTTGAAAACTTATTTTTATATACAAGTTCATATATAATAATTTTGACAGCCGACGAAAGCTTTTCGTGGAGCGCTGATGCTGATGGATGTATGTTCTCTGACAGGCCATTAATTCGGTGACGTCATCATGCCCGGAACAGCTACGTATCCAATGCTATCTCCACTAAAAACTCTAGTTAGACTTGGATTGATTTTCGACAAGTGAATTTATTTACAAAACTACATTAGCCTAAATACTATTTTACATTACAAATAAATCGTGGAAATAGAATTATGGGAATTGAAATGTGGGAGATAACAGGTGCATGATCGTAACCAGACGAAAGGTGATGCAACGTCTGGAATTCGGGGGCTAGTTGTACTACTGTGAACTTGCGGTTGCGGTATTGTACTGATCATTCGTTATTGACATTTTAGTAGAGCACGTGAATGTTGCAAGTGTTAAGTGTTACTTTGCCAAAATAAAAGATATTACTTCGAAATTATTATGACATCACAAGGCACAGGTGTACTTCAGATTTACATAATTTAGTTTTATTTCGAGTGTTTATTGTGTTTGGAATAATTTGTTGAATTTGTTGGGTTAAAGTTCATCTAGGTGTGAGCTTAAGCTTTGTTTTTTATGTCCTGTTATTGTTCATAGTGTCCTCTATCGTGCCAACTAAAACAAGTTGCACAAATTTGCACTCTTCTGAGTAAACACTAACTATTTATATGGAAATTTTTTAGTAAAATTTCTGAAAATATCGAATATTTTTGCTTTAGGTTTAGGCAGTCCTGATATATTTTTATCAAGGAGGTTTTTATATGACAAAATGAATGTGTGTGGTGGAAAAAACTATTCGTGATCGGGCTTTGTTTTTAAGGAAATATCTGGAAATATGCTCAAACTGTCCAAAATCCAAAATAAATGAGCTGCGTGATCATGTATCTTATTTTGTGTCCGATTTTAGAAAGAGGTGGTCAAGTTCGTATAGATTGAGAGACAGATTTTTGTCAAGCAGTTCTTCTTGGTTAGAAACTTCAGTTTTCCAAATTATAAAAAAGCTGGATTAGGGAGGCCTAAACTAACTTTGAAAACCCAAGATATGCGGTCTAATTATTCTACAGGGGAATTGTGTTACGCGACGCAAATGCGTCTACGTTCCTCAGGCAATGTTTATGCTTCCAAATTAATGAAAACAAATTACCGATTCAACACTTAACGATGGAACATAAAATAGGATGGTTTTAAATCAAATTAAACCTTTTGAACCCATCTAGCTTTCACCAGAAGAAGCTTTGTCTATGTTTGTAGATGCTCAGCTTACAACACATCAATATAATATCATAAAAAGTAAAGACAAGGCCCGATTTCCTTCGTACAAATGTATTTAACGAGCCAAAAAGGATTGCTGTCCTAACAGGGCATTGATTGCAATCACTGACTGGTTAGCAGAGATTCAGCTCCAATGGTCGATGGTAAAGTATGTAATGCATTGACAGATACATCTTCGACATCTTCATATGTGGACTAACATCAAAGCAATTTAATAATATTGATAAATATTGATATTGTGTAAAAACACAAAAATAATATCCGAGTTCAGATTAGAATTCGGCATTTTTGTACTTCATGTTTGGATACGATATTTTGAATGCCTATTAAATTTAGCGTACAAATTGCCCTTACAAAAATGGCTGGCTCGAGACGTAAAGAACAAACAGATTGTCGAATCTACAAACAGAGCCATTAAAGATAAATTTAAATCTCAGCTTGGTTTGATTGTGGACAAACCCAAATCTAGCTATGGGAATAATAATGATGGAAATACTGCCAGACGTTTCTTTGAGAATGCAGAAGTATCAAGCAGCATTACTGGTATCGATGTTGAGCTTATTACAAGATTTCGGGTTTTATTAAAAGCCATGGCTAGTGGATATTCTATAAACCTGCCACTTTTTTAAGCTTATGCCTTGGAAGCAGCTCATCTGTTTGTTGACAAATATTCCTGGTATCCAATGTTTCCTACAATGCATAAGATATTAATTCATGGGAGCATTATTACAAAGAAGGCTCTTCTTCCTATAGGACAATTAAGTGAGGAAGCGCAAGAGGCTAATAACAAAATGTTAAAAATATACAGAGAATGTTTTTCGCGCAAATTTTCTCTTGAAGAAACCAATGAAGATATACTTCACCGATCGTTATCACAAGTATGCATCAACCAAAAAGACGAGAACGCCATTTAGACTGACGTTAAATCAGTTTTTGTATCCATTTTTGCTCATTTTTAGTCTATTATTAAACTTTCTGATTCCTTTGTTAAACATTTTGTAACAGTGAATACATGTTTATATCTTTTAAATAAAAAAAAAAACAATCTCATTTAATTTTATAAACAATTTGCATATTATATATATATATATTCGTATTTTATCGCTACGCATTTTATTTAAATCACTTAATTTCCCACGCTTTTCCTAATTACCTTTAAATGAGTACATTTGACTAAAAAAAACCTAAGAACAACTGAACATAATTTTTGCCAACTTTGCATACCATCGGCCTCACTGTGCGGCGTTGAGATCCTGGAGCTCAAATACTATGTTTTTCGGCTTTAGAGCCTTCTTTGTCTTCGTTCTTTGGTAGTCAATGGAGTATTGATATACATATGTCATGATGAGTTATTAAATTCGGCAATGTTTGTTGAGTTCAAAATCATCATCATCATCACGGCGAATGATGAATTCATTATCTTTATTTATTTTCTGGAGCATATCTTGGAGTGATTCGTGAGGTGGTAGTCCTAATAGTTGTCAAGTTGATACAGCAAAGTTCGTTGTGTAGAAATTGTGAGAATTAATAGTCATCGTTGGTTGTTTGATGACACAATTTTGAGCTAGTTTTAATAGTCCTACTCGAATCAATTTGGTGCTAAGTATGTTAGATCCACGTACTATTGAAAGAGTTTCTTCTTGTTGGAAGGCGAATATCCAGTGATTCGGGTTGCGTAGCTGAATCCATATTTTTCCTGGACTGTCGGTCTTGAGAGTGCAATAGGGCGATAATTGTTTTCTGTGGTTGAGTAAATGTATTTCACACTGATTTTCCGTAGAATGAGACATCCTTGTTATTCAATTTGTGATACTGGAAAATATTGACCCCTATATGGACTTATGGCAAGAAACGGTGTAGATGGTTGTATGAATACGAAGGAGTCCTTCTGTTGAACTGGTAATGATATCACTTTGAATAGTTGGAACACTTGACTACATAATGGTGGTAGCTTGATGAGGAATAGAATCGAAGATGATGTTACACGGGCCTTAACTTTTAATAGCTCGTACAACTTTTGTAGATTGTACTCGTCGTATCCAGGAAGTGTTAAGCCAGCTGGTATTGCTTTCCGAATTTTGTTGATTTATTTCAATAGCTGTTTTGGTGATAATATTAGTGAACTTATTCTTCCTTGATGGGTGTCCGTAATAGTATTAAGGATTGCTAGTTGAGTTTGCTGAAAGCTGTCCATTAGCTTCGTCTGGTAAATGGCAACGGAGTTAAACACTTGCACTTCAATTACTGTGTGGTTAAGGTTGTCGACAGCGTGATCAGCTTGGGTCAACTGCTGCTTTACTACCCTGAATTGCTCCCTAATTGAAGACATAGATTTATTGAGAACATTGGCTGTCGATTCAACAATAGATGTTTGTTTTTTGCTTAATTCTAGTAGGTGTTCTTCGTTCTTGTTTGCCTTTTCGATGTTATCTTCAATATAATGCGCATAATCTTGGTCATGAATACCAAACTATTTGAATGTTGTTGCATGGTTTCACATTTTTCTTTTAATCTATTAACGGCTTCTTTGAGCCCTTGACACTCCTGCCAATAGTTAGACATGTCGAAATAAACGAAGAGATTCCAATCATCAGTGATTAGACCAGCTTCCCTAGGTCTTCAAAGTATGTCCCAGGGTTGTCTGAGAAAATTTTAACTTCTACTGGACTTGGTATTGTCGTTTGGTCCGTGGTGTAGTGGTAACATCATCGCTGGTCACGCTTCTTCTACTTATTTCGCATGAAATAAATAAAAAAGTCGATCAATTGCGAAAGCTAAGTCAACTTTACCGCGAAGGTAAAACACTGTTCGTAGAGTGGTCAGATGGCTAAAAATGCAACTTTATAGTGATGATAACATCAGGAGAATGGAAAAAAAATACTGTGATTCATGAGCAACGACAATAATAGCAAAACAAAAATGGTCCCCAGTTATCTGGACACTACACTTGGAGTTTACAGGAACTTAATACCACGTGAGTGTCAAACCACTACACCAAATCATTCTTTCTTTCTTATTGCCCGTGCCCTGCAAATTCGGCACACTCAAATTATAAAAAAAAAAAAAAAATAGAATTAGTAATAAACCTATTAATAGTATTTTTAGGGGACTTATTTTTATCTTTTGTTTCGAAGACGATTCTGGGTGTTTTCGTTTGAGGATTGGAATATGATCGATAGTATTGTAATATGCTGGCTACGGCTCGAGTAGATAAAACGATATTCTGTGAAATTTATTTCTTTATTTTCTAGTCTATAGAACAATTCAAGTTCACACTATACTATTCTTTGCAAATTCTTTTCTTACAAGGTCTCTTTCCTCTCAAATCACTTTATCTCCTTTCAATTACTTAATTCACAAATCCAAACTAATTACTTTTTCTTGTTTACTCTCAACTTTCAATTTATCACCAAATTACAACTTCGCCCATTATCACTTTTCCAATCTCTTCGCCACGGTTCTAAACCAACTGTCTTTTTTTTATCGCCATCTGTCCTTATATAGCAGAAGTTTCTGATAGCCAGAAACTTCTAGCAAATTCTTCGACCACTGGAACAAGAGAAATAATTCTTGCAGTTATAATTCCCTTTTATCCCTGATATTATTCGTCTCTTTCGTTGACATGAGCTGTGGAGACTTCGTCCCAGACACGAACCTCGAATGAAAGGACAGTTCGAACCAAAATTCTGCCAGAATGAAGTCACTTCGGAATTTGTTGCGTCATATTTTTAGGGGGCGTAGTTATTATTATGCTACTCTGCCCCCCTCTTAGACATGTTCGTCCCGAACAAGTGCATCCTCATTTCGGCCATTGTATCGACTCAGTCGGTCCACATGAACCACTTTCATTTTGGCCCTCGGTCCTCGCTGGATGCGGTGGACAACATCGTTGATGCGGGTTACTATTCTGTAGGGACCTTCCCAGTTCCGCTGTAATTTAGGTGATTTCCCCTTTTGGCGATGGGGATTATACAGCCACACCAGATCTCCTTCCTGGAATCCTGACGTTGTTGCCTTGGCATCATACCTGGTCTTCATGCGGTCGCTCGTCATCTTAATCTGGCTTCTGGTCCTTTGGTGTATGTCCCTAAGCCTTTCCCTAAGGTCCGCCACGTACTCTTCTTCATTTCTGGACTCATTGGTAGGAGATCCAAATTTCACCTCACTGGGTAAACGAGCTATTCCACCAAATAAGATTTCGAACGGCGTATGTCGAGTAGTGCTATGCACGGCACTTCTATAGGCCATCAAAAACAAGGGAATCTGCCGGTCCCAATCCCGTTGGTAGTCACCTACGACCTTCGAGAGATGTTCGTCCAAAGTCCTATTGAAACGCTCCACCATACCGTCCGACTGTGGATGAAGCGGGGTTGTCCTTGTCTTTTTGATTCCGAGTAGTTGACACATCTCTTGGAAGATTCTTGACTCGAAGTTCCGCCCTTGGTCAGAATGCAATTCCAAGGGCACACCGAATCTGCTAACCCAATTGTAGACGATCTGCTCCGCCACGGTTCTGGCTTCCTGGTTAGGGATCGGAAACGCTTCCGGCCACTTACTGAAGTAGTCCATCACTACGAGGATATACCGATTACCATTGTCGGTTTCCGGAAAGGGTCCTGCGATGTCAATGGCGATTCGTTCAAAAGGTGCTCCCACGTTGTATTGGTGCATCTTACCTCTAGTTTTGATTCTCGGACCCTTGCTAGCTGCACACACGTCGCATTTTCTGCACCAGTCTTCGATATCTTCCTTCGCTTTTAACCAATAAAAACGTTCTCGTACCTTTTCTAGCGTCTTATTCACTCCCAAGTGGCCTCCGGTCGCCCCGCCATGCATTTCCTGTAACACCTCCTTGACCCTCGTCCGCGGTACGACAAGCTGCATTACAAACGACTTTCCGTCGGAGGATTCCCATTTTCTTCTCAGAACACCTTCTTGGACATGGAGGGAGTCCCACTGCGCAAAATATGCCTTTAAGGTCGGGCTTCTGTGAGAGATGTCCTGATGATCCGGTTTCTCCATGTTCTCCTTCCAGGCCAGAATCGGCTCGATATCCGGGTCTTCCTTCTGAGCGTTCCGGATCTCATCTACGCTCCAGCCGGCGATAGGTTCGGCTCTCATTCTTTGGATGGAAACCAGCTCCCGTTCTTCCTGACGCGCACAATGTTTACAATCCGTTCTGCATGGTCTCCGGGACAGTGCATCCGCATTAGAGTGGAGTTTTCCTTTACGATGCTGTATTTCGTAGTCGTAGATTTGCAGCCTTTCGATCCATCTTGCGACCTGACCCTCAGGACTCTTGAACTGTAATAGCCATTTTAAGGCTGCATGGTCTGTGCGAAGAACGAACTTCCTCCCGTAGAGGTATTTGTGAAAATGCTTCGTAGCCAAGATCAAAGCTAGAAGTTCCCGCCTTGTCACGCAGTAGTTCCTTTCTGGCTTAGAGAGCACCTTGCTGAAGTACGCAACCACCTTCTCTTGGCCGTCATGCACCTGGGAGAGTACGGCTCCTACCCCGACATTACTAGCATCTGCATCCACAACGAACGTTTCCCCGGGAGTGGGGTAAGCCAGTATCGGGGCATCGCATAGCCTTGAAGCTCTTCTCGCACTCAATTGACCATTTGAATTGTTTTCCCTTTTCCGTCAACTGGTGCAGGTTCTTTGCGATCCCGGCAAAATCCTTCACGAACCGTCTGTAGTAGGTGGCTAGGCCCAGGAAGCTCCTTAGTTGGTGTTTGTCTTTGGGGACTGGCCAGTTTTTCACCGCTTCGACCTTCTCCGGATCGGTTCTCACTCCTTTCGCTGAAATTATGTGTCCCAGGTACTTGACTTCCGCTCTAAACAGGGCGCACTTCTTGGGGTTGAGCTTCAGGTGGGCACTTCGAAGCCTTTGAAACACATCCCTTAGATTGTCTCGGTGTTGCGCAAACGTTTTTCCTACGACGATGACATCATCCAAGTATACCAAACAGGTTTTCCATGTTAACCCTTGCAGGACACATTCCATCAATCGCTCGAAAGTCGCCGGAGCATTGCACAGCCCGAATGGCATTACCGTGAATTGCCATAGCCCATTTCCTGCGGTGAAGGCGGTTTTCTCCCGGTCTTCTGGATGGATCTGTACCTGCCAGTAGCCACTCTTCAAGTCGAGAGTGGAAAACCATCGGGCTCCTGATAGTGTGTCTAGCGTGTCGTCAATCCGTGGCAGAGGGTAGCTGTCTTTCTTGGTGACGTAATTGAGCTGCCGATAGTCCACGCAGAACCGCGTGCTGCCATCTTTCTTCTTAACCAGTACAACCGGTGATGCCCACGGACTTTTGGAACTTTCAATCAGACCTTCTTTCTCCATTGCCGACACCATCTCTGCAACTTCTGTCTGCTTTGCCAATGGAAGGCGCCTAGCAGGCTGACGAATTGGTCTAGTATCACCAGTGTCTATTCGATGTTGTACCAGGTGTGTTCGGCCGTATTCTCCGTCCTGTGAGGCAAATACATCAGCGTACTCATTGATAAGATTCTCTGCCATTGTTCGCTGCTCCTGATTCAGCTCACTGGACTGGAGAATCGTCTCTCTCACTTCCGCTGTCCAAGGTGATGGGAGAAGTTTCGGAGCATCACGTTCAGATATTGTTGCGACGGCGGTAATCGGCGTGCATTTTCCAGTCACCTCCCCTCGCCTTAGTTTGACAGTGTGTGGTCTTGCGTTCAAAACCCTCACTGGAACCATGGTGTTCTTTGGTTCGACTAACGTCTTTCCCACGATGTAGTCTTGAGAATTCTTCTCTGGGTCTGGTTCTACTATGTAGAATCGGTGGCTCCCAAGATCACCTTCCAGCTTCGTCCAAATGATTGTCTCTGAAGACGGCGGCAAAACTTCGTCTTTGCTGATGACTGTCCTGAGAGTTACGGCATTCTCATTTCCGTACACCATCGGAATCTCCACATTTCGATACCTCAGTACTTGCATCCCGATGTCCAAGATTACTTCATTTGCTTTCATGAAGTCTACTCCGATGATGCACTCGTCGCATATATCTGCCACCAGAAACGCATGGGAGAACGTCAGTCCTGCCAGAGTAATCGTAAGACGAACTTCTCCAAATACCTTCGCCATTTCCCCTGTTGCAGTCTTCAGGCAGTAGCTGTTGGTGTTGTGCAGCCAGGAGCTTTTGACGATATCTCTTCTTACAATGGAGGCAGTGGCACCTGTGTCGATGGTGGCTACGCACTTCTTCTCGTTGATTAGTGCCTCCACTGTCAGGCTCTTGTTAACCCGTTTGGTTTGCGAAACTTGAATGGTGGTCCTGGGGGCCTCGATTCCAGTAACCAACTTCTGCCCCGCGAAGTTGGTCCTTACGCATTTCCCGACTGCTGGTTTTGGGAAGTCTGACTGACAGCCAGATGCTTCCTCTCTGCTTCTCCTACTTCCGCAATGTGAACAATTTCCTCGTCTAGGTGCACTCCTGCACTGCCGTTGTAGGTGTCCGGTTTGGTTGCAATTCCAGCAACGGATTTGACTTCCGCGAGCTCTGTCTTCATCCATGACGGCTGTTCTCTGGCATGAGCATTCCACGACGGACATTTCCCTGACACGGTGTATTCCCTGGTATGCTTGGTCCGCAGCCTTCATTGACAAAGCGAATGCCAATGCCTCGGGGAGTGTTCGCTTTTCAGCCATCCTTACAGCCATTTGCAGTTGTCTGTCCTCTATGGCCTGAATAAAAGCTTCCACCGCCATTTCGTTGATAAGCTCCTCACCGTCTTTAGGGTATGAAAGATGGGCTAGTCGCTCTATATCCGCTTGCAACTGTTGGAGCGTTTCCCCCCTTTTCTGGACTCGACTACGCAGCTGAACCCTGTACACCTGCTGCATGTGTTCATCCCCAAACCGCATCTCGATAGCCTGAACCAGAGAGTCGTAGTTCTGCTGTTTATCTTCCGGGATGGTCTGCAAGAGCTCCGCAGCTGGACCCCTCAGTGCAAGCGTGAGTGCAATAGACTTCTCTTCATCGTCCCAGCTATTGGTCATTGCGGCCGCTTCGAATTGCCTCTTATAAATTGGCCATGATGTTTGACCATCGAAGATAGGAGGCTGCATCTCCTTTCTTCTCAGACCGTCAGTGGAATATTCCCGTGCTTTCTGTCTCTTCACGTTGCTGAGCTCCTTAGCAAGATTTTCGACTTGCTTTTCTACTTTTTCAAACTGAGTCTCTATCTTCCCGAACTGAGTTTCATGTTTCTCAAAATTTTCATCGAATCTAGTTTCGACTTTTTCGAGTTGCGTCTCGACCTTCTCGATTTTCTCTTCGATCACTTCGAATTTGGATTCCAAGTTCTTGTTTTGCTCATCAAGTTTACTTTCCAGAGCATCTAGAGAATTCTTTTGTTCGTCTATAGCTTTCTTTTGTTCGTCCATTGCTTTCTTTTGTTCGTCCAGCTTAAGTTCTAGAGAATTCCTCTGGTCGTCCATTGCTTTCTTTTGTTCGTCCATCTTAAGTTCTAGAGAGTTCTTTTGGTCGTCCATTGCTTTCTTTTGGTCGTCCATTGCTTTCTTTTGGTCGTCCATTGCTTTCTTTTGTTCGTCCAGCTTAAGTTCTATAGAATTCCTTTGGTCTTCTATTGCTTTCTTTTGTTCGTCCATGACTAACTTAAGTTGCAGGAGCAGACTTGTTATACCCGGGTCGGCTGCTGTACTTGCTGGTTCCTCTTCCACGTCAAACTCTACGTCGTGCGGATTTTCACCTTCCTGCGTTACTGCTTCTTCCAGACGAATCAGCAGGGCATCTTTTCCCCCAGTTGTGTCGAGGTTCCGCTTACTGAGTTCTGCCTTTAGTTGAGTTATAGTTAGTTTTCCCAATTTGCGACCCATTTTGCGCAACTAATTAACTCAACACAGAAATCGTTTTTTTTTTTTTTTTTGTGCAATTTCACACCACGGAAATAGTTATTCACAGAATAAGTTTTATCCCGCTTCTGACACCAATGTAATATGCTGGCTACGGCTCGAGTAGATAAAACGATATTCTGTGAAATTTATTTCTTTATTTTCTAGTCTATAGAACAATTCAAGTTCACACTATACTATTCTTTGCAAATTCTTTTCTTACAAGGTCTCTTTCCTCTCAAATCACTTTATCTCCTTTCAATTACTTAATTCACAAATCCAAACTAATTACTTTTTCTTGTTTACTCTCAACTTTCAATTTATCACCAAATTACAACTTCGCCCATTATCACTTTTCCAATCTCTTCGCCACGGTTCTAAACCAACTGTCTTTTTTTTATCGCCATCTGTCCTTATATAGCAGAAGTTTCTGATAGCCAGAAACTTCTAGCAAATTCTTCGACCACTGGAACAAGAGAAATAATTCTTGCAGTTATAATTCCCTTTTATCCCTGATATTATTCGTCTCTTTCGTTGACATGAGCTGTGGAGACTTCGTCCCAGACACGAACCTCGAATGAAAGGACAGTTCGAACCAAAATTCTGCCAGAATGAAGTCACTTCGGAATTTGTTGCGTCATATTTTTAGGGGGCGTAGTTATTATTATGCTACAGTATTATGTTTATGTATTGGAAGAAACCGGCCTTTCAGTTCTTTTGACAGATCTTTAAGATTGCTAGTAGATTCCTTTGGCGTGTTTTGCTGAATCTCATAACGCAGGGGGCAGACCTTAGCGATGGATCTTCTTATTTCTTCAATTGAGGTCCTTAAATCGACTACTCGAGCCATTTTGTCTTGTCCTGGAATTATCTTGATCACTCTGCCCAGTATCCATTTCAGGGGAGGTAGGTTATCCTCCTTTATAAGTACAAGTGTTCCTGGTTGAAGAGCTTCTTGAAGATGCTTCCACTTATACCGTTGCTGGATCTCTTGCAGATATTCGCTGCTCCATCTACGCCAGAACTCCCGGTGTATTGATGTTACCAAATTCCATCGGGGTACGTGAGTGATGCTAGACGTCTTGCAATCAGGATCAATGACAGTAGTTAGTGATGCACCAATTAAAAAGTGTCCTGGGGTAAGAACTTCTAGATCATTTGGATCCGTGGAAATAGAGGGTAATGGTCTCGAATTAAGGACTGCTTCTATTTGCACTAGGCTTGTGGTAAATTCTTCTTGAGTTAATGCTGCACCAGAAAGTACTCTCCTTATGTGGTGTTTAGCCGACTTGACCGCGACTTCCCATAAACCTTCAAAATGTGGGGATCTTGGAGGAATCGGTTTCCAGTCGATGCATTTTTTGGCACAGTGATTTCTAATGCTGTTCCTTCCTTGGTAAAAATCTTTGAGTAGAGTTGAGTTTATTTCGGGCTCCGATAAAGTTTGTTGCGTTGTCCTAAAATATTTTAGCTGGGCAACCACGTCGCGCCACGAATCTTTTTAATGCTCCAATAAATGCTTGCGTCGTTAAATCTGTTACCAATTCCAGATGCACGGCTTTTGTCGCCCTTGTTGGTCGTTTGCCCCGTATTTTGTAGTGGATGTATACTGTTCCAAGAAAGTCCACTCCAACATTTATGAATGGTCTTGAAGGTTGAACTCGTTCTGGTGGTAAATTACCCATTAATTGCTCGACACTTCTTGGTTTTGCTTTGAAACAGCGTATTCAGTTGTGTACGATAGTGTGAGCTAATTGCTTTCCTCTCAAAATCCAGTAGTTCTGCCTTGATATCGCGAGTAATGCTTGTGGACCTGCATACAGATTATCGTAATGCTATTGTGCCATTAATAATCTCGTGAAAAAATGTGAGTCTGGTAGAATCATTTGATGTTTGGCTTCGTATGGGAGAGCCGAAGCTTCTAATCGACCTCTTACTCTAATAATGTGTTTATCATCCAGGAATGGTGACAAGGAGCTCAAACGGCTTTTGTCTGATACAGTCCTTGCTTTCTTGAGTGATTTTAGATCTTCTGGAAATGTTGCTTCTCACAGGTATTTAACTATAACTACGAGTATCTTTGCTGCTTTAAGTTCCTGCACTAAGGGAACGTTGTCCAAAAGCCGGTAATATTTTGCTCTTTTCAAGTTAATAATAAAACATACAACGTATGCCATTATTTTCTGCAGAGTTGGAAACGAATTTCGATGGTGGATGCGTGCGAGAAAATGGTAGCTCATGATTTTAGTTTGTGTTGGTCAGACGAATAGAGAATTTTGTAAAAATGTTGGTCCTTGAAACCATACAGTAGACTTAAGTAGTTGCTCTGGAAACATGCCCCGAGATAAAAGATCAGATGGATTGAGATCGGTCTTGACGAATTTCCATTGACTTTTATTAGTTTCCTCTTGGATGATCAAAATACTATTAGCTACAAACGCTTGCAAGGAAGATTTTGTATGGATCGTTATTAATACAATTCGCGAGTCCGTCTGTTTCCTTAATATCAATTGGTAGACTTTCCTTCACGAACTTTTCCAATTGTGTCATCAGCTTAGCGGCACACAGTTCAGGACGAGGAATGGTTTGTTGTTTGATTGGCTATTCCCGAGATTTTGAGCATACCAATTGTACTCTTATTTCTGCTCGATTATTTGTAGACTTTAAGTAGACCACAGCTCCATATGCTCGATGAGAGGCATCCGAAAATGCATGGAGCTCAATACAAGTTGCATTTGCTAACATTATGTGTCAAGGTACCTTAAAGTTGTTGAGCTGGAGTAGACCCCTTCTGAAGGCGATCCATTTTGTGTACCTCTCCATGGGTAAAGCAGCATCCCAGTCTATTTTGGAGATGCATAGTTCTTGGATAAATATCTAGTGAGTATTACTACCGGATTCACAATGCCTATTGGATCGAAAATGTGAGCAGTATCGGCTAATCTGGATCGCTTGGTAACTCTTGTCATATCCTTCCATTTCGTTTTGATAAGAAATTGATCTGATAATGGCAACCAGGTAATACCAAAAGTTTTGATAGACCCTTCATTTTGATCGTATAGAGGATTCTCCGTTTCACAATCGGCCTTTGATATGTCTGCAAGGAGTGCTGGTGCATTTGTTGTGAGCTAGGTTCGGCCACGGGGGCGTCTTCGGTGCGAGTAAGGAGGACGGCGGCACGCTCGCGGTTGGTCGGCTCAGCTCGTCGGACGGGGTGGTTCTTGTCCACCTTACTTCACACCACCTGCTCAGCATCCAAAATCTCGTGCCATTGTCATCAAAAAAATAAAAGAGAAGAAGGAACTAACTCTACGTTGACTTCGGACGGACTTCAAAAAAGATAGAAAAAGAAAAAAGGAAAATACAAGGGCTTGTGCCCCATGGTCAGACGAAAGGTCGGAAAGGATTACGCGAGCTTACCCTAACTATCCTAAACTAAACCTAAACTAACCTAATGTCTTAAACTAAATCCTAATCTATACCTAACTATCTTAACCTAGCCTAACTCTACTCCCTATCACGCAACTTATCCTTCTCCTTCGTCTCTCCTCGCCAAACGGGTTCACCAAGTACCGGAGGTATGCCTGGTGGAAGCGGCAAAAGCTGGCCTGCCCACCCTGCGTGTTTTGTGACACATCCAATTACTATCTCTCTGGCCAATGAATGCGAGAGATAGCCCGTAAAAGTGCTTCCCAGTCATGTTAATGGTCACGTTGTGTCGTCATCGTTAGTAATCGTCATGTATTGTTATCGTTCATCCACAGAAGGACGGCCTGACCAGCCATCCACACACCAAAAGAAGAAAACCTCGTGCATTATATGCAAATCATACCACTTGATTCTTTTTTCCTTGTATGTAGGTTCATTCCTACTCTATTTATTATACAAATTAAACCTAAAATTATCAATAATGTTAATTCCTAAGGATTTTGCCAAGAATATAAAAATTGTTTCTTTTCAAATAGTAAAGAAGGTACTCACGGTTTCTAGGTCCCCCGTTGTCCTGCCGGCAGCACAAGAAAGGATGTTTTTTTTTTTTTTTTTTTGTTATCCCGCTTTTTCTTTCTCCTCTTAGCGGTGTTCGCCGCGACACAAATCACTTCATATTCTTAGCAGAATTACCACTATTTCAATTTATCTTAACCTATATAGTTGTAAAACAAAATTAATCCAATATATAAATTCACTTAGAAAATTTGACACTATACGTAAATATCTAAAGGGAAATTCAGAAAAATAAATTTTTTCGGACTCGAATAAACCTCGAAAATTTTTAAAAAGAAAATCAAAAAGTTAACTTTAAACTTTTGGGGCACTGCAATTTTTAGCACAAAAAAAATCCACTAGCGACAGTTTCACTTTTTCTTCTTCATACATTCGCACTGTGTCCCACGGAGCATCTCCTAGGTAGCGTTGAATTTTTGTTCAGGAGCACCTCTCCTCGCCGTTCTTTATAGCGGACCACCGCCACCGCTATTACCGTCTGCACCGGTCTTGTCCGGTTGTACCGGTATGCTCCTTGCAACGGTCCTGGCAGGGAAACGGCAATTTGGCAAAATTCCTGCATAGGCCTGAGCTGTTTTTCGGCTTCGACTCACTGCCTATTGACTGAAACCCTGAGCTTTTTTTACCTACCTCTGCGAATTTCTTTTTTCTTTATGCTCCTGCGTACCCCTTTTTCTGTGCAACTGCTTCCCAGCTTGCACGGTCATCAGTCGTTCACAGACTTTCTGAGCGTACGTGTTTCGACTTCTCCTTTAAAATCGTTGTGTTTTTAAGTACAAGATTGGACAATACAATTTTAAGTGCCGAGTTAGCATAGTGATAGTGGTAGTGGTCTATCAAAGAGTCGTTCACAGGCTTTCAAAGAGTACGCACGTGTTTCGGCTTCTTATTTAAAATCAGTGTAATTTCAAGTACGTAGTTAGACGGTGAATTTTCAGGTGGCGAGTTAGCCTATAGGTAGTGGCGGTGTTCTACCAAACCAGTGACCACAGGTTCAATTCCGGACTGGGGAAGATTGAATTCTCGACTTTTTTTTTTCATTTGTACACAATAAGTGAAAATAAAGTAAACAAAAAAAGTGTCAGCGATGGAGAGTGAGCGGTCCGTGCTCCCAGTAGCGGGACCAGTTGGTGGAGTGACAGCATCAGCCGATGCAGTTCAATTAGGCCACCCTGCAACAGTGGCTACCGAGAGTGTGGGGAAAAGGAGAAGAAAGCTGAAACCTTCCCCCAACCTGGTAAGGCGTCCCTCCAAATCAACTTCAGCTGAACAGCTGCTAAGTGGAGCGAGGGAAGGGGCGTCGAGTACAGCAACAGCAACAGCAGCAGCAACAGTTAAGAAGCGGCAGAGGTCGGATAACTCTGTTGAATTGACATATATGTCCGACGGTGGTGAAGGCCGCTACGTAGGAGATGAGAGCAGCAGTTCTCGCAGCTTCCGAGTCCGACGATGAAGACGAGGAAGTTGAAAATATATACAGCAGCAATAATAAACTGCAACAGAGGGTGCGTGAAATAAAGTCCAAGCAAATGGCCAGGAGGGAGAGGGAGCGGCAGCACGAGCTCCAGAGCGCTAAACAACAACAACAACTACAGCAGCAGCCGCCAGAAAGCCAGCGGCAACTACAGCAGCAGGAGCAGCAGCAGCAACAACAGCTGAAAAATAAGCAGCAACAACAACAGCAGCAGAAAACGCTGCAATCAAAGAGCAACAACCGCAGAAGCAGCAGAAAGAGCAGCAGCAAAAACAACAGCAGAAGAAACAGCAGCAACAGCAGCAGCAGCAGAAACAACAGCAACCACAACCGCAGCAGAAGCAACAGCAACCGAAGACGACGACAAAAGCGAGGGTATCGCCAATAAATACCTACAAAATTGAGCTGAAGGATACCATCGAACTTTGTAAGTCGGCCATAGGCAGTAATTTTAGTATTAAAAGATTAAATGAAAATAGGCATGCTATCCACTGTAATACAGTGGAAGAATATAATCAAATTAAAAAAATACTTAGGGACACGACGACGGAGTTCTTCTCCTTCACCCCAAAGGGGGAAAAGCTGCAAACAATGCTGCTGAGGGGGATAGACCCGTCTACTGATCCGGAGAAGCTCCTTGCGCTGCTTAAAGAGAAAGAGTGCAACGAGCTCGAATTCGTAGGGGTCAAGCCATTCACCACAGCTAAGGCAAAAAGGGAGAAGCGGAAACTGCCGTTCTTCCTAGTTCAACTTTCACCCAATAGCAAGCTGGATGGTCTAAGGAGTATCAAAGTCCTAGACTACCAGGTTGTCGCATGAGAAAAATTAAGAAGGAGCGAAAACATTTTACAATGTGTTCGAAAACATTTTACAATGTGTTCGCTGCCAAAGCTTCGGGCATGCCGCGTCGAACTGCGAAATGCAGCCTCGATGTGTCAAGTGTGGAAAGAACCACAAAGCAGAGGAATGTACTCTGGGTAAGGATGGAGCTGGCTCTTAAGCTCTCGTGTGCTTTATGCAGGAACTCGGGACACACCACAAACTATCGGGGTTGTCCTAAGTTCCAGTATATTAAGGAAGTAAATCTGGTTCGTCAGGAGAAGGTCGTAGTGAAACGTCCACCCGCTCCAATTCAAATACAATCCGTGATTGCCCAAGTGACATAGGCGCAAATGGCGGCAGGTCGGGGAAACGCGGAACAGAATAGACCGAAGGTTGCTTCTCAGGCCCCAGTGCCTAGAGCACCGGAGGTTCAAACTGACCTGCTGGCCATCTTGTTCTCTATCCAAGGCAGATGGAGCAGCTTCAGCGTCAGGTGCAGAAGCAGGCGAAGCGGGTGGACCAGATCTACGCACTTCTGCCGGGCCTAACGCACCTTCAGTCGTAATGGGTACGAACATGGAGGAGCAATCCTTGAAGATCCATGCTGTGAATGTGAATTCACTGATTAGGATCGAGCGAAGAGCCGTATTGTTTAACTTGTTAGAAGACCAAACCCCTGATGTGCTTATGGTTAGCGAAACAAAGCTATAATAATATAATTGGGGCACAATAAATACAATATTGTCAGAAGAGACCGACCCAATTCCACACAAGGAGGAGGTGTTGCGATCTTCATACGCAAACAATTGCAATTTAAAGTAATGTACAGCGATGAAGTGCGAAGGTTCCAGGTGCTGGAAGCATATATCGTGTGCATCAATCTCCGTAGTGGAAAGAGGATGTACTTGGTCGCACTCTATGCACCTGAAGCTACTCAATCTACTTTATTTATTTCAGAGCTCGAGACACTTTTTCGATGCCTAAGGCTGGAGTCGGTGGAGAATTATTTCATCATGGCCGTGGATCTAAACGCCAAACATAGAGATTGGGGAAATAACACACCTAATCAATTGGTGGGGTCGGCACAGTGTCGAGTATAAACTCGATTTGAAAGCTACAGATAGTCCGTCGTTTCCTAGATGCTGTTCGACGTACGGTTACAACTGACCGACATGGACCGACAAACTTTAAACTGCCTGCACACATTTGTGTATGACAGTGACCATTGCGGGCTCAGTGCCGTAATAACGATTCCCAACGAAATTGCGGAGTTGAAGGAGTTTGTCCAAACGTACTCTTACAATTATAATTGGACGCGTTGGACTCGCTTCTCCAGACTTTTGACAAGAACACTCTCCTCGAACTCGATCTACCCACCGTCCAATGGGAATTTGTCAAACGAGGAGACTGACTGGTACCTAAAACAAATGGACGAGACAATTAAACGAACTATGTACAATACGATACCTCGGTATCAACATACTGACAACGCAGACATATTCCGAAATGCAACAATTGATGCACTACACCAACGCAAAAGTAGACCGCTGTCGAGACTAAAAACCTTGTACAGACAGTTTACTGACAGACAAAACTCAGAGGTTAGGACGCTGAAGTCGTTGATTAAAAACCTCCAAAAATTAATTAGAGAAAATTACAGACTTTCTGTAAATTTGCATTGGAACAACAAAATTCGGGCTGTAAAATCCAACAACCCGAGTATGTTCCCGCAAATAAATAAAATATTGTATTTCGGAGGAATAATCAAAACGACCTTCCGTGTCTTAAGATCCCCCGAACGACGAACAATGGACGAATACTTATAACAGCAGGTATAGATCCAGATAACGCAGTAGAGGATGACAACTTATTTGTGATCGAAGATCCGCAGGAGAAGGTAGAGACTATAGGAGCGACTTTCCAGGAAGTGTACAAGGTGAATGATACCATTTGCCCGAACCACGACCTGGAAAATCGCGTCCTTGTGCACAACTTCTATCTTCGAAATGATATAGAGCACTGGCGATCCGAGAACATAGGTTTTACCGAGTTCAATGACGATAACATGGCAAATAATGTCATCGCCGATGAAAGGGTACATCCCCCGTATCCAAGCGATCTTCGACTCATTGAGGTGGAAGAAATCTGTAGGAATTGATGGAGTGTCGAACATTGTGCTTCGACATCTCCCTCTAGAAGCGGTGGACATTTACACCACTCTGCTTAACAATGCACTGAATAATGCACATTATCCAGCGCATTGGAAAACAGCAGTGATACAACCCATCCGCAAAAGGGGTAAGGACACCTCCAATCCGGCAAATCTCCGATCGATAAGTCTCCTTCCGAACATCAGCAAGGTATTCGAGAAAGTGATCAATAGAGCCCTGCTTAAGTGGACTGAGACCAATAATATAATTCCGGATACCCAATTCGGTTTTAAGGCGGGGCATGATACAATACATGCCGCGTCCAAACTGGTATCGGATATCCAATGGAACAAAAGCAAGAAACAGTGCAGAGGTGCCTGCCTGATTGACTTGGAGAAGGCCTTCGACACCGTATGGTTAGAGGGACTCTTCTACAAGCTGAACAGGCTGGGCATAAGCAAACCACTGCTGTACATACTTTATAACATGCTCACCAGCAGACAGTTCATCGTCAAAAATGGCAATGTGACTCCTGCTGGAACCCTTCTAATTAAAAACGGTCTGCAACAAGGTGCGGTTAATTCACCGATACTTTTCAACATTTACACGAGCGATCTCATAGGATCACTTCACCATGCCATAGCGTACGCAGACGACTTGATCGCGTACAGATCAGGACCAAAAATCGAGGTCATTGCAATTCTCTTGCAACGAGACTTTGATAAGATTCAGCGATATTGCGATGACTGGAAGTTGAAGATCAACTTCCAGAAATCGGAAACCATTCTTTTTAGGACGCCGTTGTCTGGTGCCTCTAGGGATACCAGAAAGAATTGACGAAAGTTCTCAATCGTTGGACCGCACGGACAGCCACTTGCGAGTCGAAGTGTATTAGAAGAATTATTTCATCATGGCCGGGGATCTAAACGCCAAACATAGAGATTGGGGAAATAACACACCTAATCAATTGGTGGGGTCGGCACAGTGTCGAGTATAAACTCGATTTGAAAGCTACAGATAGTCCGCCGTTTCATAGATGCTGTTCGACGTACGGTTACAACTGACCGACATGGACCGACAAACTTTAAACTGCCTGCACACATTTGTGTATGACAGTGACCATTGCGGGCTCAGTGCCGTAATAACGATTCCCAACGAAATTGCGGAGTTGAAGGAGTTTGTCCAAACGTACTCTTACAATTATAATTGGACGCGTTGGACTCGCTTCTCCAGACTTTTGACAAGAACACTCTCCTCGAACTCGATCTACCCACCGTCCAATGGGAATTTGTCAAACGAGGAGACTGACTGGTACCTAAAACAA
Organism: Pocota personata; assembly: GCA_963082735.1. NCBI lineage: Eukaryota > Metazoa > Arthropoda > Insecta > Diptera > Syrphidae > Pocota > Pocota personata. Next base: position 83,125,551 of record OY720431.1, read on the forward strand.
ATGGACGAGACAATTAAACGAACTATGTACAATACGATACCTCGGTATCAACATACTGACAACGCAGACATATTCCGAAATGCAACAATTGATGCACTACACCAACGCAAAAGTAGACCGCTGTCGAGACTAAAAACCTTGTACAGACAGTTTACTGACAGACAAAACTCAGAGGTTAGGACGCTGAAGTCGTTGATTAAAAACCTCCAAAAATTAATTAGAGAAAATTACAGACTTTCTGTAAATTTGCATTGGAACAACAAAATTCGGGCTGTAAAATCCAACAACCCGAGTATGTTCCCGCAAATAAATAAAATATTGTATTTCGGAGGAATAATCAAAACGACCTTCCGTGTCTTAAGATCCCCCGAACGACGAACAATGGACGAATACTTATAACAGCAGGTATAGATCCAGATAACGCAGTAGAGGATGACAACTTATTTGTGATCGAAGATCCGCAGGAGAAGGTAGAGACTATAGGAGCGACTTTCCAGGAAGTGTACAAGGTGAATGATACCATTTGCCCGAACCACGACCTGGAAAATCGCGTCCTTGTGCACAACTTCTATCTTCGAAATGATATAGAGCACTGGCGATCCGAGAACATAGGTTTTACCGAGTTCAATGACGATAACATGGCAAATAATGTCATCGCCGATGAAAGGGTACATCCCCCGTATCCAAGCGATCTTCGACTCATTGAGGTGGAAGAAATCTGTAGGAATTGATGGAGTGTCGAACATTGTGCTTCGACATCTCCCTCTAGAAGCGGTAGACATTTACACCACTCTGCTTAACAATGCACTGAATAATGCACATTATCCAGCGCATTGGAAAACAGCAGTGATACAACCCATCCGCAAAAGGGGTAAGGACACCTCCAATCCGGCAAATCTCCGATCGATAAGTCTCCTTCCGAACATCAGCAAGGTATTCGAGAAAGTGATCAATAGAGCCCTGCTTAAGTGGACTGAGACCAATAATATAATTCCGGATACCCAATTCGGTTTTAAGGCGGGGCATGATACAATACATGCCGCGTCCAAACTGGTATCGGATATCCAATGGAACAAAAGCAAGAAACAGTGCAGAGGTGCCTGCCTGATTGACTTGGAGAAGGCCTTCGACACCGTATGGTTAGAGGGACTCTTCTACAAGCTGAACAGGCTGGGCATAAGCAAACCACTGCTGTACATACTTTATAACATGCTCACCAGCAGACAGTTCATCGTCAAAAATGGCAATGTGACTCCTGCTGGAACCCTTCTAATTAAAAACGGTCTGCAACAAGGTGCGGTTAATTCACCGATCCTTTTCAACATTTACACGAGCGATCTCATAGGATCACTTCACCATGCCATAGCGTACGCAGACGACTTGATCGCTTACAGATCAGGACCAAAAATCGAGGTCATTGCAATTCTCTTGCAACGAGACTTTGATAAGATTCAGCGATATTGCGATGACTGGAAGTTGAAGATCAACTTCCAGAAATCGGAAACCATTCTTTTTAGGACGCCGTTGTCTGGTGCCTCTAGGGATACCAGAAAGAATTGACGAAAGTTCTCAATCGTTGGACCGCACGGACAGCCACTTGCGAGTCGAAGTGTATTAGAAGAATTATTTCATCATGGCCGGGGATCTAAACGCCAAACATAGAGATTGGGGAAATAACACACCTAATCAATTGGTGGGGTCGGCACAGTGTCGAGTATAAACTCGATTTGAAAGCTACAGATAGTCCGCCGTTTCATAGATGCTGTTCGACGTACGGTTACAACTGACCGACATGGACCGACAAACTTTAAACTGCCTGCACACATTTGTGTATGACAGTGACCATTGCGGGCTCAGTGCCGTAATAACGATTCCCAACGAAATTGCGGAGTTGAAGGAGTTTGTCCAAACGTACTCTTACAATTATAATTGGACGCATTGGACTCGCTTCTCCAGACTTTTGACAAGAACACTCTCCTCGAACTCGATCTACCCACCGTCCAATGGGAATTTGTCAAACGAGGAGACTGACTGGTACCTAAAACAAATGGACGAGACAATTAAACGAACTATGTACAATACGATACCTCGGTATCAACATACTGACAACGCAGACATATTCCGTAATACAACAATTGATGCACTACGCCAACGCAAAAGTAGACCGCTGTCGAGACTAAAAACCTTGTACAGACAGTTTACTGACAGACAAAACTCAGAGGTTAGGACGCTGAAATCGTTGATTAAAAACCTCCAAAAATTAATTAGAGAAAATTACAGACTTTCTGTAAATTTGCATTGGAACAACAAAATTCGGGCTGTAAAATCCAACAACCCGAGTATGTTTCCGCAAATAAATAAAATATTTCGGAGGAACAATCAAAACGACCTTCGGTGTCTTAAGATCCCCCGAACGACGAACAATGAACGAATACTGATAACAGCAGGTATAGATCCAGATAACGCAGTAGAGGATGACAACTTCTTTGTGATCGAAGATCCGCAGGAGAAGGTAGAGGCTATAGGAGCTACTTTCCAGGAAGTGCACAAGGTGAATGATACCATTTGCCTGAACCACGACCTGGGAAATCGCGTCCTTGTGCACAACTTCTACCTTCGAAATGATATAGAGCACTTTAGATCCGAGAACATAGGTTTTACCGAGTTCAATGACGAAAGGGTACATCCCCCGTACATATCGAAGGTGGAGCTCCAAGCGATCTTCGACTCATTGAAGAGGAAGAAATCTATAGGAATCGACGGGGTATCGAACATTATGCTTCGACAACTCACTCTAGAAGCGGTCGGCATTTACACCACTCTGTTTAACAATGCACTGAATAATGCACATTATCCAGCGCATTGGAAAACAGTAGTGATACAACCCATCCCCAAAAGGGGTAAGGACACTTCCAATCCGGCAAATCTCCGATCGATAAGTCTACTCCCGAACATCAGCAGGTATACGAGAAAGTGATCAATAGAGCCCTGCTTGAGTGGACTGAGAACAGTAATATAATTCCGGATAACCAATTCGGTTTTAAGGCGGGGCATGATACAATACATGCCGTGTCTAAACTGGTATCGGATATCCAATGGAAGAAATGCAAGAACCAATGCACAGGTGCCTGCCTGATTGACTTGGAGAAGGCCTTCGACACCGTATGGTTAGAGGGACTCTTCTACAAGCTGAGCAGGCTGGGCATAAGCAAACCACTGCTGTACATACTTTATAACATGCTCACCAGTAGACAGTTCATCGTCAAAAATGGCAATGTAACTTCTGCTGGAACATTTCTAATTAAAAATGGTCTGCAACAAGGTGCGGTTAATTCACCGATACTTTTCAACATTTACACGAGCGATTTCATAGGATCACTTCACCATGCCATAGCGTACGCAGACGACTTGATCGCGTACAGATCAGGACCAAAAATCGAGGTCATTGCAATTCTCTTGCAACGAGACTTTGATAAGATTCAGCGATATTGCGATGACTGGAAGTTGAAGATCAACTTCCAGAAATCGGAAACCATTCTTTTTAGGACGCCGTTGTCTGGTGCCTCTAGGGATACCAGAAAGAATTGACGAAAGTTCTCAATCGTTGGACCGCACGGACAGCCACTTGCGAGTCGAAGTGTAGTCAGATACCTGGGGCTCTGGTTAGACCAATATCTATATTTTAACAAACATATAGATGCTGTTCTTGCCAGAGCCAAATGTGCTTTTACCCTTACAAAGAGACTCTTTTATAGCAAGCAACTCGATGCAAGGGTAAAGGTAATCTGCTGCATGGCCCTCATCCGGCCCATGCTCATATATGGATGTCCCGTGTGGTTCAACGTGGGAGCAAGCTTGATGGAAAAGATTCGGGTGTTTGAGAGGGCTTGCCTTCGGACTTGCCTTCATTTATACAAAACACCAGAGTCCCAGTACATAAAATTCTATCCCAATGAGGTCCTATACAACAGGGCTAACCTAATAAGAGTGGATAATTTCGTTATCAAGCTGATTCGAAGGCACATTGCAAGAGCAATGAGCTCGACGAACAACCTGATCTCTGGGGCTTATTACCCCAATTATGAGTATCACGAGAGAGTGCGCCTTAACGGCTTTGTTCCCCCAGAGGCGTTCCTCTATTTTGATAAGAAGGGTCTGATCCAGGACAGATTGGCGGTATCGCTAATCTTCCACGTTGCTAGGACAGTTGTGGATAGGCGACTCAACTACGACAGAGACGTTGCACACGGCAGTGTGGAGCGTCTCCGGTTTAGTAGGGCGGTATCGGGTCGCGATATTTATGACGTACAACGTCAGTACGGTCATTTCTGGTGGCTAGCCGAAAGAGAGGAAACTCCTTCGTCGTTTCGCCCTAATCCGGGGTAGCCTGTTGAATGTTTAAGGTTGGCTGTACCTTGCCCATGGCCGACTTACATAGTTTAGGTTTAGGTAGTTTAGCTTGTAGGTAATAATTACAAAAAAAAATAATAATAATAATAATATCCACAGCACTTGGATGAAAAAAAAAAAAAAACACAAAAAATAAAAAAAAAAAAAAAAAAAAAAAAAAAAAAAAAAAAAAAAAACAGCCCTCGATAATAAAAAAAAAAAAAATTTACGTAGAAAAATACGTAAGGTAAAATAAGATAGGCTAATTTAGAATAGAAATATATTTTAAGAAAGGTAGTTTAAGATTTATTTTAAGGTAGATTTTTAAGTTTCATATATAAGATCAATCAAAAAAAAAAGTTCATTCACTAAGTTTTTTCTTTAATTTTCTTAGTAAAAGTAAGTAGTTTTCAAGTACGTTACGTCGAAAGACATAGTTTTAAGTATTAAAATTAGCTTAGAGCGCCCACATAGGGCCAGTAAGTTAGAATAAGAATAGTAAAGTTAGTTAAGCTAGTTTTAAGGGTTTTTTGTCTAGCAATTAAGTTACAATGAATTTAATAAAAATGCATTAAAAGTGAAATGAAATGAATTGGTCTATCAAACAAGGGAACCTGGTTAAATTCCCGGTGGGGGAAAAATTAAATTCTGGACTTTTTTTTTCACATAAAAAAAAAGTGAAATTAAAGCAATAAATAAGTGTTTTGAGTGTTTTGAGCTGTATTAAAACATTATTATTATAATATATAAAATATATATAATATTATTGATTTGCTAAATTTAAAGTAATTCAATTGTCATTCAATTTCATTCAATTCAAGTTGATCGATGTAAAGCAAAGTTTATTTTCTTTAAATGTAAAAAAAAGAAACATAGAATTATACTGTCATTTGTCATATGTAAATGCAAAGAAAACGATGCGAATAAAATTCAATTCCAATTGGAACGTCAAAGAAGAAAGTCTTCTCTTTTTTTTTCGGTCTTTATTTTAGAGTTTCGTAGTAATATATTTCGTCACACAGAATTACATTTCGTTAATATTAAATTAAGGTGACCCCACACGATATATTCATTATCATTATCCAACGCAAACATTTGGTCCATTCGAGCCTAAAAATAAAAGAAAATAAATGTTTACTGTGTGAAAATTTTGTGAAAATTTATATTTATATTTGCTAAGCGTGACATTTTCGTGACTTTTAAAAAAAAAAAAAAAAAAAAAAACCTTTGAACAAAGGCAAAGTGCACAACGGGCTCCTGCGCGTCCAACAGACTACATAATACGGTACGTTATACCACAACTGTTCGGTGTACTGCATCGCATCGTAGAACAGTTTCTTAATACGGTACGACACACCGCAATTGTCCGGTGTACTGCAAGCAATAACGCATCGTGGACCCGTTCACTGTATACAACAACCCATTCCGTACGACGCAACGGAGCGCTAAAAGGAAAGAGCGAGTAGAGTGTGTGTTTTAATAAATAATTGTTCAATTTCTTTCGTGGATTTTTTTTTTCTCTGCGGTGCAATGAGCGCAATGGGAAAACTTTTGAAAAACATTTTGGTGCAAATTCAAAAGGATTTTATAAATTCCAAGAAAAGATCGGAGGCCGATCGAAGCATAAACTATCTCACCGCGAGGATTTCCATATTGGAAAATAATTTTAAAATCTGCTGCGACTACAACAAGGATGTAGTTTCATCGAAGGAAACTGAAGGCCAAGAAGAGTGTGAGAAGCTTTTCGATCAGATTAAGGATCTATACGACGACTATCGGAGTGCAATGATTGACGCCTTGGACAAGTTATCATCGACACCAGCAGCAATACCGGCGGAATCAGCAGGAGCATTATCATCGGCACCAACACAGCCAGCTAAGAACGAAAGAGGAGAAGCTGCGGAAGCTGTGGTGAAGCTGCCCACATTTGCTGGTAGTTACGAAGAGTGGAAGTCCTTCCATGATATTTTTGTGTCGCTCATCCCCGATAACAAATACCTGTCGGAAATTCAAAAACTCCATTTTTTAAAATCCAGTCTAACGGGTGAGGTTGATCGTTTAGTACAGCATTTAGGTATTATTCAGGGAAATTACGAAAGGGCTTGGTTAATTCTAACTTCTCGGTATGATCATAAGCGCATCCTTGTTAACGCGCAGTTAAAACTTTTTTTGGGCAAGAAGCAATTAGTCAGGAAAATTCTATGGGTTTAAAAAAGGTTTTTGATACTTCTACAGAGTGCCGTCATTCGCTACAGAATCTAGGGCTTCCGGTTGAGCATTGGGACTCTACCCTTATTTACACCATGTTGCAGAAACTTCCCGCAATAACTCAACAACTGTGGGAGGAAAACCTGGGGATAAAAAAGGAGTTATCCACATTTATAGAGTTCTCTGAGTTTCTGGAAGCAAGGTTTAGGGCGTTAGAAGTTGTAGTTGAACAGCAGGGGCAGAAGGGTAACAATCAGAGAAATGGATCAGCAAAGGCGAGCATATTCCACATCAGGCCTAAACAAAAGGAGCAATTTGGATGCAAGGTTTGCAACAAAGGTCCTCATTCCCTTAGAACCTGTAACCGTTTTCTGAAGATGAATGTAGGTGCGCGCAAAGCTACGATCAACAAGATTGGGGTTTGCGAGAACTGCCTCGCTTATAGCCACAGTACTCATCAATGCCCGAGTCGAGCGCGGTGCTACTTCTGTCAGCAGCCACATCATTCTCTGCTCCACTACACAAATTCAATCATTCCACCCAATACAAATATACAAAACTCTAATTCATACACACAATACAATCCACACAGTTTAGCAGCTCACAACACATTTTTTTTTTTTACCTTTTCAATTTAATTTCATTTATTTCATTTAAATGGTTTGTACATTAAGATAGAATATTTTTTAGTACTTAGAGGTGCAACTTCAAAACAATTATTTGATTGAAAACTTAGAATTAGATAGAAAAAATTTCTTAAAACTAACTTGAGGAGAGATAGATAGGAGATACATATGGGATTTAATGTTGCACTTTTGAAATTGGAGTGATTTGATATAGCTCCGAGTTCCATAGTCTCACAGTGCGAATGAAAAACAAGCGCGAGGAATTGAGATAATTGCAGCGGTAGGGTATTAGATTGGTGGTTCGTGACGACCGAGTAAAATTAAACCTGTTATACAAATAAGGCGGACTTTGAATTATAATAATTTTATGTAAGAATATACAGTCCCTGGTATTGATATACTGATGCAAATCACAACCTAGTAAATCCCTAGTGTATGCTGATATGTGGTCATATCTACGAATGCCATGGATGTAACTCACCGCGTCATTGAAGGCTACTTGCAATTTGTGCTGGGATAACGAGTCTAGACTGCAATATACAACTTCAGATACATTGTGATGGGCAAGATTAGAGTTGTTACCAGCTTTCGTCGTGTTTCCAGTGGAGTAAAATAAGCACTTAGCCACAGCTTGCGAAGGCATCCGTAGATACGACGAATGACCACGTTGGTGTGATTGTAACCAGACAGATTTCGATTAATTGTGTATCCGAGACTAGTGGTTGATTCAACAGCTTTGATTTTATTACTATTTAGATACAGATCAGGTAGAAGATTAAGGTTAAATTTTTTCTGGGATATTGGAATTACTTGCGATTTAGACGGATTTAATAGTAAACCATTTGCCACTGACCAAGTGTAGATGCGTTTTAGATCACCGTTGATGAGAAAAGCGAGTTCATTAAGGTTGGAGTATAGTTTTGCTAGGTGTAGTTGAACGTCGTCTGCATATAGATGTACTGAAGCATGTTTGCACACAGACGGAAGGTCATTAATAAACATGCAGAAAAGAATCGGTCCTAAGATTGAGCCCTGTGGCACACCTTGTTTGATTTTCATTAGCGACGAACAACTTTCACCCGAAAAAACCCTTTGCGACCTACCGGAAAGAAAACTACTTAACAATTTCACTGCCCTATCACTGAAACCGAAGTTGTTCTTCAGTTTAAAACACAGAATTTTATGATTTTCTTTATCAAAGGACATAAAAATCAGAAACATAATCCTAATCAAAATCTTGTCTTATTTCTTCGAGTAGATTGACCATGGCTGTCGAACAGCTGTGGTCAGCTCTAAAACCTGATTGGTGAGGACTCAGTAACTTATTGATAGACAGATGCTATTATTTTCTCGAAAGCCTTCGATAAGCAAGGTAGAATGGTGATCGGTCTATAGTCGGAAGGAGATGTAGGGTTAGCTTTCTTTGCGATAGGCAGAACTCTTGCATTTTTCCAGACCTGAGGAAAGTCGATGTTGTTATAGACCAGTTTATTACATGGGTAAAGTGGGAGACAATTTGTGGTAAGATGAGTTTGATGAAGCGTATTGGTAGGCCCTCTTCCCCAATTGAATCAGACTTGATAGCTGCAACGCATTGGACAATTTCGTCTTCAGTGGTTACTTCAAAGTCTTCCAGTCTAGGTAACGAATGCACAAGGTTGTCAACCTGATTAAAATCAAATTCGTTAAAACTAGGATCATACCCTAGGAAGGCACGATTTAGTTCATTAGGATCGAGAACGCATTTGGAGTTGAGCCCACTAGAAACACCAATTTTACGCAGGTTACTCCAGAGTTTCTTTGCAGGAAGGGATATATTTAATTTAGACGCAAAATAATTTTTCTTTGAAGTGCGTACAACTAAGGTGGCGTGGTCACGTGCCACTTTAAATGAGGACCAGTTATCATCAGATGGTCTGCGCCTCCATTTACTGTATAGTTTGTTCCTTCTTTTAATAGAACTACTTCGGCAGTAAAGTAAACCAAGGGCATGCTCTGTTATGTATTTTTACTGTTTTAGTTGGTACACATTGATCGAACAATTGTGTAAAAATAGCTTGAAACAACATTACTTTTTCATTTGGATCAGCCCTTGACGGCATTGCTTCCATGGGGGCAGAATAAGTAGCAATTTGAAGGGCATTTAAGTCTATGGAATTGAAATCTTTGAACGTAGAAGTATATGAGAAAATGGTTTTGGACAAATTCACATCATAAGTACAGAAAAGCAGATCATGATCAGAAACATCAAACGATAATTGGTCGCACAGTAAAACAAGAGACGGATTAGAGACAACGATTAGATCTAGAAGACTTGGTAAGCGATTATTAGCAAAACGAGTTGGGTAGGCTGTATTTATTATTTCCATTCCTACTGAAGAAACTAAATCCTTCATTTGAGAGGCAAGAGAGTCATTTTTCAGTAAGTTGGTATTGCTGATAGAGCGCACAGCATTCAGAGATAACTTCAGAGACTTACTGATAATTTCACATTGTAGATTTGATTTACAATAAATCAGTTGTTCCAAATTCTACCCATACATATCAGGTTTCCACAATTAACCCAGAGGCTCCAGTGTTTCTTCCGAACTATGCAGCAGTACCAGGAAGCAGTTAAACCATCAATAACTTTTACACTCAGCCAAATGCAAATGTGCATTTTCTTTTAGCTACTGCTGTTGTCAGGGTAAGATCAGCCAACGGAGAGTATGTAAAACTTCGTGCTTTGGTAGATCCAGGTCTGAAGCAGTAGCTCAAATCTTAGGCCTGAAGAAGCGTCGTACATTCATTGAAGTGTTTGGTCTAGGCATGGTTCTTATCACAATGGTTCTTGTCACAACTTTGTAGATTGGACGCTAGGGTCCCTACACTCCACCTATGAAACTAAGTTGAAGGCGTTTGTTTTCAAAACTCTAACTGGTTTACTGCCGTCCAATGAGCTGTCGCCTAAGAAGTAGATTCATGTAAAGGAGTTAACCTTAGCCGATCCCTCTTACTACAAGCCTGCAAGAAAATATAGCCTGTGAGAGACACTTTGTAAAAACGACCAAAAGGTCAGCGAATGGACGCTACTAAGTATTGTTACCGTTTAAGGAAGGATGTAAATCTGGGCTTGGATCCTCGAAGGAAGGCGCCTTGCGTAGGTTTCATCAGCTGGAGAGACGCTTTGCAAACAACCCTACACTACACAGAGAATATACCAAATGTTTCAGATAATACCTGGAACTTCATCAAATGGTAGAAGTCGATATCCACTCCGACGAAGTCCTCAAAACTCCATTCCATTACTTCGTTCCGCATCATGCAGTGGTTAAGGAAGCTAGCTCTACCACCAAGCTTCGAGTCGTTTTCGATGCTGCTGCAAAGACTTCGGATGGAACCTCGTTGAATGACCATTTGATGATAGAACCTAAAACGCAAAATAATCTTACTGATATTCTGCTGAGATGGAGGACGTACAAGCATACCTTTACAGCCGACATCGAAAAGATGTACAGGCAAATACGGATGAATCACAGCGACACCTACTACCAGCTCATCTATTGGCGTGATGAAATCCATGAGCCTGTGAAGGTATACCTCTTACAGACTGCAACTTTCGGCACTGTGACGTGCAGACGGAGAAAAGCAACATTCCATTGGAACCAGGATTATCCGAGAAGACACGTACGTCGATGATGTCATCACAGGAGCCGATTCGGTGGAGGAAGGTCTGGAAAGGAGAAATGATATCAGACATATGTTATCACCTGCAGGCTTCAAGCTTCGAAAGTGGACGAGCAACACGGAGGAGTTCTTTCAGGATATTCCACCAGATTAGAAAGAGTTAGGTTTTGTACTTCCTTTTGATTCTGCAGAGCCTGTTAAGGCCTTAGGGGTAAGGTGGTTTACACTCGATGATTTATTTTCTTTTCAGAACCTCCAAGCAGATATGAGGGTGGGTCAATAAGACCCTGAAAAATGTAACAGTCTTTTCGGTATAAAAACATTTTATTTTTCAACATAGTCTTCTTTTAGCTCTATACACTTCATCCAACGTTTCTCCAATTTTTTGATGCACTCCAAATAATACGATTTCTCGAGCCCCTCAAAATAAGTGCTTGTTTTAGCGATGACCTCTTCATTCGACCCAAATTTCTTACCTCCGAGCCATTTCTTCATGTTTGGAAACAAGAAATAGTCGCAGGGGGCCAAATCTGGGGAATATGCTGGATGAGGGAGGAGTTCGTACCCTAACTCATGCAATTTTGCCATTACGACTGCGGACTTGTACGCCGGTGCGTTGTCCTGGTGAAAAAGAACTTTTTTTTTCGCTAAATGCGGCCGTTTTTGCTTCAAATCGGCTTGGAATCGATACAGCAGCTCTGCGTAATATGCGCCGGTGATTGTTTTACCCTTTTCAAGGTAATCGATGTGAATAACACCGCGCGCATCCCAAAAAACTGTCGCCATGACCTTATTTGCTGCCAAACCCGCCTTGGCCTTCTTCGGCTTCGATTCACCAGGAGAAGTCCATTGTTTTGACTGTTCCCTGGTTTCTGGTGTGTTGTGGTGAGTCCAGGTTTCATCCACGGTTACGAAACGGCGCAAAAACTCAGCCGAATTTTTCTGGAACATCGCCAAACACACCATTGAAGTTGTCAAACGAATGCGCTTGTTGTCGATTGAAAAGCAAACGCGGCACCCATCTTGCGGAAAGCTTTTTCATGTCCAAATATTTATGTAAAATCAAAATCACTGGGCCATGTGATAAGCCTGTGGCCACTTCAAGCTCACGCACTTTCACTCGCCGATCGTCCATTATCAAACCATGGATTTTGTCGACCATTTCTGGTGTGGTGACCTCAATTGGGCGACCAGAACGTTCGGCGTCACTTGTGCTTGAACGACCGCACCGAAATTGAGTAAACCAGTGGTGAATTGTTCCAATCGATGGTGAAGAGTCCCCATAATATTTGTCAAGCTTTTGTTTGGTTTGCGTGATAGTTTTTTCTCGCAAAAATAGTGTTTAATGAGCACTCGAAATTCACTTTTTTCCATTTTAATGAAAATGCTAGTAGGCTTCTATATAAAATGGCTGCCACGACAAAACTATTTGACAGATCTGTCTGAAAATTTGGGTGCGTTCTTTTGAAAGATGATTCTTGACAAAAAAATTCAATTTAAGGTGACGACACCCTCGTATCTCGGAAGTCACAAAGAGATCAATGCTTTTCACAATAGCAAAACTTTTTAATCCCCTTGGCTGGATTTCGCCGTGCATTGTCAAGGCAAAAATGATGATGCAGCAACTTTGGTGGTGCGGATTGTCGTGGGACCAACCGACTCCTGTTGAGCTCCAAGAAGAATGGGAATCCTTTCGAAAAGAACTCTCTCTGATCGAGAAGCTTCGGTTGCCACGGTGGACCTACACACGAAGCAAACAACGGGACCTGGAACTCCATGGGTTTAGCGACGCGTCGGAGAAAGCATATTGTGCTGTAATTTACGTGTGGAGTTTAGATGAGTACAAAAACAGTCATACTCACTTACTGATATCCAAAACCAAGGTGGCTCCAGCACTCTATTCTTTTGAAATTGGTAAGGATCATTGCTTGGTGTACGAGATTCGTCAACAATTTACGAAAACAACCTCATGATCGGGAACTTATGACATTACCACCGATGGAAATTCAAGCAGCTACATTGAAAGCGGTAAAAGTGGTCCAACACCAGATGTTTCCAAAGAAAATTGCGGCAATAAGGGGTGGTTTGAACAGCAAAATGTTCAACTCCCTCACACCATTTGTAGACATGGAAGGCATTCTTCGAGTAGGAAGTAGATTGCAACACTCTGAGTTGTCTTACGATCAGCGGCATCCAATCATACTCAACCCTACACACCACTTTTCAAAACTGTTACTACGGGAGGCGCATGAAATAACTTTGCATGGTGGAATCCAACAGATGGTTTCATATCTGCGAAGCAAATATGGGATTGTAAATATAAAGAATAGCGTGAAAAAATGCATTCATGACTGCACTGTCTGCTTTCGTTACAGAGCAAAACCCATACAACAGCTGATGGTGACTTACCAGCTCCACGCGTCTGTATCTCGCGACTATTCAATCACACTGGCATCGATTACGCCGGGCCTATCGACGTAAAGGCCTGGAAAGGTAGGGGGTCCAAGACGTTTAAGTCTTATTTTGCCATTTTCCTATGCCTGGCGACGAAGGTAATCCATATCGAGTTGGTTGGTGATATGACCACTCAAACGTTCTTAGCGGCCTTTCGAAGATTCACAGCAAGGAGAGGCCTGCCTTCGTAAGTTTTCAGCGATTGTGGCAAGAATTTTGTGGAAGCCGATTCTGAACTCAATCGATTACTAAAAGCGGCACAACAGGATTGGAAGGAGGTCACAGCGTCGCTTGCCAACAATGGAACGAAATGGAACTTTATTTCACCAGCTTTTCCCCACTTTGGGGGATTATTTGAGATAGGAGTCAAATCTATCAAAAACCACCTTAAGCGAATTATCGGGAGTGAAACATTCACCTTTGAAGAGCTTACCACTTGGCTGTCCCAAATAGAGGCGTGTTTAAATTCATGCCCCCTTTGTCCGTTAACCGGCAATCCAGACGATTTCGCAACACTCACCCTGGGTCACTTTCTAATTGGTCATCCTCTCATCGGAGTACCTCATCCGGATCAGACCGAAAAGAAAATCAACTGTCTAGAACGGTGGCAACGAATTCAAACTTTATCAAGTTTTTTGGAAGCAGTGGAGTTCCGAATATCTCGCACGACTTCAACATAGGCCGAAATGGTTGAAAATTGAGACACAACCCGAAGTTGGAGACCTAGTGCTCATAAAGGATGAACGACTGCCACCAACGAAATGGAGTTTAGCGTGCATAACCAAGAAGCACTTAGGAAAGGACAACCTCACTCGTGTCGTTACGTTGAAGACACAAAATGGAATAGCAAAAAGACCGATAACCAAAATATGCCCTCTTCCCTTTTACGATACTCATACCGATAAAATGCATACCTATGCCTATTACACCCTTTCTCAAAATAGATGCTTAAGCATAATCATCAATATACAGTAAACTCTGACACTCATTCGCACCCACTCTCAAACTCATTCACACACACTCTAGGCGACACCAACAACTCACCCAACAATACACAATTCATTTACAAAATCATTAAAAAACACACTCTCTACTACACTAAATCCCTAAAAAATAACACTCTACACGACACTAAATTCTTATAATTATAAGCTAAAAAAAAAAAATCAAAAAAAATGAAAAAATTTCTTTTTTTTTTATCGAGTATAAATCTTAAAATCGAATATAAAACAATATATATAAAATCAATTATACGCGTCGGCACATCACTAGAAAGATAAATCAACATGCACGTCTCTAACCCTACACCGAAACAATGAATGAAAATTAATAGTAACAACACAACATGAAAATTCAATATTGATAGAAACACTTACATACCTGTAACATCCCGCGCCGATGTAATTATTGCACATTAAGTCCAAATTATTATTATTAAATTGAATTTAATACATAAAACCAAAACAAAACAAAAATAGAGAAACTACCATCGTCTATGACGTACATTCACGGCACTTATAATGAATGGGCAACAACATGGTAACGTAACCGCATATTATGGCTACTGTAGTAAGAAGTCGAACGAGGGTAGAACTTATATCGAATATCTGCAGCACAAAAGGGACAGAAAGTGTTGTCACTTTTATCATCAATTCTTTGTTGATCGTGTTGTTGTACATGTATGCCTATGTTGTCTCTTTATTGATACATTTGTTTTCTACTTTCATGTTAGAATTGGAACAGGAAAGAAGAGAATCAGATGATATGGCAGTTCATATAACTCGACTACCAGGGATGCGTCCGAAGATAAGCACCAAAGACGAATTGCGAACGTACATAGTTCACGGGCCGGGAGAATGTTTTGAGCTGTATTAAAACATTATTATTATAATAGCATTGAATTGTGATTTGCTAAATTTAAAGTAATTCAATTGTCATTCAATTTCATTCAATTCAAGTTGACCGATGTAAAGCAAAGTTTATTTTCTTTAAATGTAAAAAAAAGAAACAGAATTATGCTGTCATTTGTCATATGTAAATGCAAAGAAAACTATGCGAATAAAATGCAATTCCAATTGTTTCGTAGTAATACATTTCTTCACACAGAATTACATTTCGTTAATATTAAATTAAGAAGGTGACCCCACATGACATATTCATTATCCAACTCAAACAATAAGAATATTAATTGATGGAAAGACAGCGACCGCGCTCCCATTAGCAGGCACAGTTGGTGGAGTGACTGTATCAGTTGATACAGTGCAATCAGGCCACCCAGCAACAGTGGCTACCGATGGTAAGAGGAAAAGGAGGAAGAAGTTAAAACCTTCTCCCAACTTAGTAAAGTGTCCCTCCACATCAACTTCAGCTGAACAGCTGCCAGGTGGAGTGAAGGAAGGGGCGCCAACTGCAGTAACAGAAGTAGCAGCAGAAAAAAGCGGCAAAGGTAGGATGACTCGATCGAGTACCAGTATGTCTCCGACGGTGGTGAAGGCCACTTCATTTGAGATGATAATAACAGCTTCGCCGTTCTAGCGTCCTCTGAATCTGATGACGAAGACGAAGAGGTACAAAGTCTGACTAGCAGCTTCAGACAGCTTGAGCAAAGAGTGCGTGCCATTAAAGACAATCAAATGGCAAGAAGAGAGAGGGAGCGGCAGCAGGAACAACAGCAGCCAACAGAAGGCCAGCTGCAACAACTAAAACACCCGCAAGTAAAACAGCAGAAGCAGCAGCAACAAGAGCAACAGCTGAAGAATCAGCAGCAACAACAACAGAAGCAGATTAGTAAGCAGCACAACAACACCAGCAAAAACCACAGCAAAATGTGCAACAACAACAGCAGCAGAAACCACAGCAAAATATGCAATAACAACAGAAGCACCAAAAGAAGACGACTTCAAAGACGAGGGTGCGGCCAATCAACACCTATAATATTGAGCTTCAGGATACCATTAATCTATGTAAGTCGGTCATAGGCGATAACTTTTAAGTTAAGCGTTTGAATGTAGATAGACATACGATCCACTGCAACACTGTGGAGCAATATAAAAAAATTAAAGATTTATTGAGGGACACTACGACGGAGTTCTTCTCCTTCACCCCGAAGGGGAAAAACCTGCAAACAATGCTGCTGAGGGGAATCGATCCGTCTACTGATCCGGAGGCGCTGCTTAAAGAGAAGGTGTGCGACGAGCTCCATTTCGTAGGGGTAAAGCCATTTATCACAGCTAGTGCCAAAAGGGAGAAGCGGAAACTGCCGTTCTTCCTTGTTTAACTCTCATTCAACAGCAAACCGGACGGTCTGAGGAGTATAAAAGTCCTAGCCTACCAGGTTGTTGCATGGGAAGAATTGAAAAGGAGCGAAAACATTTTACATGTGTTCGCTGCCAAAGTTTCGGGCACGCCGCGTCGAACTGCGAAATGCAGCCTCGATGTGTTAAGTGTGGAAAGAACCACGAAGCAGAGAATGCACTCTGGGTAAGGATGGATTGGGAGACAAGAGCCAGCTCTTGTGTGCTTTATGCAGAAACTCGGGACAAACCGCAAACTATCAGGGTCCTAAGTTCCAGTATATTAAGAAAGTAAATCTGGTTCGTTAGCAGAAGGTGGAAGTGAAACGTCCTAAAATAAATGGACTAGACAATTAAACGAACTATGGACAGTACGATACCTCGGTATCAACATACTGACAACGCAGACGTATTTCTGAAAGCAACAATGACGCACTACACCAACACAAAAGTAGACAGTTTACTGACAGACAAAACTCGGAGGTTAGGACGCTGATGTCGTTAACTGTAAATTTACAGACTTTCTGTAAATTTGCATTGGAACAACAAAATTCGGGCTGTAAAAGCCAACAACCCGAGTATGTTCCCGCAAATAAATAGAATATTTCGGAGGAACAATTAAAATGACATTCCGTGTCTTATGATCCCCCGAACGACGAACAATGGACGAATACTTATAACAGCAGGTATACATCCAGATAACGCAGTAGAGGATGACAACTTCTTTGTGATCGAAGATCTGCAGGAGAAGGTCGAGGCTATTGGAGCGACTTTCCAGGAAGTGTACAAGGTGAATGATACCATCTGCCCGAACCACGACCTGGAAAATCGCGTCCTTGTGCACAACTTCTACCTTGGAATGATATAGAGCACTGGCGATCAGAGAACATAGGTTTTACTGAGTTCAATGACGATATTATTGCAAATAATATCATCGCCGATGAAAGAGTACATCCCCCGTACATATCGAAAGTGGAGCTCCAAGCGATTTTTGAATCATTGAGAAGAAAGAAATCTATGGGAATCGACGGAGTGTCGAACATTGTGCTTCGACATCTCCCTCTAGAAGCGGTGGACATTTACACCACTCTGTTTAACAATGCGCTGAATAATTCACATTATTCAGCGCATTGGAAAACAGCAGTGATACAACCCATCCCCAAAAGGGGTAAGGACACCTCCAATCCGGCAAATCTCCGGTCGATAAGTCTCCTTCCGAACATCAGCAAGGTATTCGAGAATGTTATCAATAGAGCCCTGCTTAAGTGGACTGAGAACAAAAATATAATTCCGGATAACCAATTCGGTTTTAAAGCGGGGCATGATACAATACATGCCGCGTCTAAACTGGTATCGGATATCCAATGGAACAAAAGCAAGAACCAATGCACGGGTGCATGCCTGATTGACTTGGAGAATTCCTTCGACACCGTATGGTTAGAGGGGTTCTTCTACAAGCTGAACAGACTGGGCATAAGCAAACCACTGCTGTACATACTTTATAACATGCTCACCAGTAGACAGTTCATTATCAGAAATGGCAATGTTACCTCTGCTGAATTCACCGATCCAACACCGATTCAACATATTGTAATATGGGAGCTACGGCTCGAGTAGATAAAACGATATTCTGTGAAATTTTATTTCTTTATTTTCTAGTCTATAAAATAATTCAAGTTCACACTATACTATTCTTCGCAAATTCTTTTCTTACAAGGCCTCTTCCCTCTCAAATCACTTTATCTCCTTTCAATTACTTAATTCACAAATCCAAACTAATTACTTCTTCTTGTTAACTCTCAACTTTCAATTTATCACAAAATTACAACTTCGCCCATTATCACTTTTCCAATCTCTTCGCCACGGTTCGAAACCAACTGCCCCCTTTCGATCGCCATCTGTCCTTATATAGCAGAAGTTTCTGATAGCCAGAAACTTCTAGCAAATTCTTCGACCACTGGAACAAGAAAAATTCTGATGTAATAATTCCAAGATGACAATCATTTCTTGCAGTTATAATTCTTTCTTATCCGTGATATTATCCCTCTCTTTCGTAGACATGAACTGTGGAGACTTAACCGCAGACACGACCCTCGAATGAAAAGACACTTTGGAATGGGCTGGAGGAGCGTAGTTATTATTCTACATTATTGTAGCATTTATTTAGGCGATGTTACAATATTGTAGTATGCGAGCTACGGCTCGAGTAGATAAAACGATATTCTGTGGAATTATTTCTTTATTTTCTAGTCTATAGAACAATTCAAGTTCACACTATACTATTGTAGCATAATAATAACTACGCTCCCTAAAAGTATGATGCAACAAATTCCGAAGTGTCTTTTCATTCGAGGTTCGTGTCTGGGATGAAGTCTCCACAGCTCATGTCAACGAAAGAGACGGATAATATCAGGGATAAAAGGGAATTATAACTGCAAGAATTATTACATCAGAATTTCTCTTGTTCCAGTAGTCGAAGAATTTGCTAGAAGTTTCTGGCTATCAGAAACTTCTGCTATATAAGGACAGATGGCGATTGAGAAAGGGGCAGTAGTTCTTAAACTGTGGCGAAGAGATTAGAAAAGTGATAATGGGCGAAGTTGTAATCTTGTGATAAATTGAAAGTTGAAATTGAACAAGAAGAAGTAATTAGTTTGGATTTGTGAATTAAGTAGAAGAAAGGAGATAAGTGATTTGAGAGGAAAGAGACATTGTAAGAAAAGAATTGCGAAGAATAGTATAGTGTGAACCTGAATTGTTCTATAGACTAGAAAATAAAGAAATAATTTCACAGAATATTGTTTTATCTACTCGAGCCGTAGCTCGCATATTACACTATTCTTCGCAAACTCCTTCCTTACAAGGTCTCTTTCTTCTCAAATCACTTTATCTCCTTTCAATTACTTAATTCACAAATCCAAACTAATTACTTATTCTTGTTAACTCTCAACTTTCAATTTATCACAAAATTACAACTTCAGCTGTTATCACTTTTCCCATCTCCTCGTGCGGTTCAAAACCAACTGCCCTGCCTCGATCGCCATCTGTCCTTAAATAGCCGCATTTCTTATAGCCAGAAACTTCTAGCAAATTTTTCGACCACTGGAACAAGAAACTTCTGATGTAATAATTCCAAGATGACAGCTGCAGCCAATAATCTCTTGTGGTTATAATTCTCTTGCGGTTATAATTCTCTCTTAATTCTGCGACGTCGTCTTAGCCATAATCCGTACACGAGCCTCGAATGAAAAGACACTTCGGAATGTGTGCATACTTTTTGGAGCGTAGTTATTATGCTACATTATGTTACAATATATACGAGCGATCTCATAGGATCACTTCACCATGTCATAGCGTACGCAGACGACATGATCGCGTACAGACCAAAAATCGAGGTCATAGCACTGCTCTTGCAACGTGGCTTCGATAAGATTCCGCGATATTGCGATGACTGGAAGTTGAAGATCAACTAATTTGCTACATGGCCCTCGTTCGGCGCATGCTCGTATGTGGATGCCCCGTGTGGTTCAAGGTGGGAGCAAGCTTGTTGGAAAAGATTCGGGTGTTTGAGAGGAATGACAGCTATGAGGGCTGACGTTTGTAGTATTCTGTTACCTGAGTAAGCAAGAGTGAAATCTTGCAGAAATGGCTTTCAGGCTAATGCTACAAGCGCCTCCATCCCGTTAAAACCTTGGCAGGCCTAAAAGTACGTTCAATGTTTCGTCACCATTAAGTTGGTGGTGTAGGTCCAGATGTAACATTCCTGGTTAGCACCGATCCGGCTCTGGCACAAAACCCCATAAGGGCTTGTGTCAACCCTCGCATGGCCTCACTGCTTGCAAAGACAACCATGGGATCCTTAGGTGACTACACATTCGAACATTGATAGCGGCTTTGAGTGGGGATCCACTAGAAATGATTACAACAAAAACAAACAAAAACACCGGAGAAATTGAAGTAGAGGAGAATGAGGAGAACCCCTTCCAGAGGGGATCAAGGATGCTGAGGTCACCAATTGACCAAGTAGCAGCATCACAAAGAAGTGCGGAACGACGCGAGTCACCCGCAATACGAAAGGTGACGGTCGAACCACCAACCCATAAAACTGATTTCCACAAGTTAGGTGAGCAAATTAGAGGTCTGGTAGAAATGCTGGAAGATGGCAAAAGGCGTTCAATCCACCAAGCGATGCGAGATGCTATTGAAAGCATCAGAGCTCTCTACGAGCTCTCGGCGATTCAGCTACACGATGAGGAAGCAAAGCAAGTGATTCGCCGGAACAACTCGTCGCAAACTTCGCCATGGCTAAAAACAACATCTGAACCCAAGAGAAGGCAAGTTGCAGACGACGAACCCCCGGAGCCAAAACGAAAACAGCAACAGCCACCGAGTGGCGCGGCAGACAACGAACCACCGAAGCCAAAACAGACGCAGAAAAATACATCAAACGATGTTGCAGGCAAAAAGCGCTCGGAGCCAAAGCGTAAACAAAAACAAACTGCATTGATAAACACCAAGGAGAAGGATGAGACCACCGGCGTAGAGACCCCAGTGGTCAGACCTAAGAAAAAAGTTACAGCCACAAACAAGAAGCTAGCGGCAGGAGAAGAAGAATGGGTAAATACCACCAAAAAGAAGATCGCCAAAAAGAAGCAACAAGAGGTCAAAAGACCTAGACCTGACGCTATCGTCATTAAAGCGACGGGGTCCCTCTCATACGCGGAGATACTACGCAAGGTGAAGGCAGACCCCAAACTGGAAACAGTGGGAAAGGCGGTAACTAAAATCAGGAGGACACAGAAGGGAGACCTTCTTATACAATTCAAGGAGACGGGAAATAAGACAAACGAATTTAAAGGCGTCATTAGTGAAGCTCTAGCAGAGCAAGCGAATGTAAGTTCGATTACGCATCGCACTACCCTTGAGATCAAAGACATCGATGAGGTCACGACTATAGACGACGTAATCAATGCAATCGAAGCCCAGTTTGGAGTGAAAGTTTCACCGGCAGATATTTTGTCCCTGCGGAGGGCGTACGGAGGAACACAAACAGCAACGATCAGCTTTCCCGCAGTAGACGTAAGAAAGCTGTTAGAAGCAGGAAGGATTAAAATCGGCTGGGTTAACTGTCGCATGCGCGAACGAACCCTCCTTAAAAAGTGCTTCAAATGTTTAGAGTTTGGTCATCTTGCCTGGCAATGCAAAAGCGAGGAAGACCGCTCCAAGCTATGTAGGAGATGTGGACGAGAAGGCCACATAGCGAAGAATTGCAACAAGGATCCATCCTGCATGTTCTGCAAGAAAGACCACCCGGACGCCGCGCAGCATGTAGCCGGCAGTAGCAAATGCCCAGTATTTCGGAGAGCTATTACAAGCAAAATACCATGAAGATTCTACAGATAAATCTTAATCACTGTAGAATAGCACAGGACATCCTAGCACAAACGGCCAAGGACGAAAGCGCTGACGTTATTATGATCAGTGAACCATATAAATGTCCCGAAGAGAACAACAATTGGATCTGCGATAAGGCAAAACAGGCGGCGATATGGATGTGTGGACGCTATGCCTTTCAAGAAACAAACGACCAAACAGTCGGCTTCGTGCGGGCGAAAATAAATGGGATCCATTTTTATAGCTGCTATGCCCGACCCAGTTTGACGGCCAGCGAGTACCAACTAATGCTGGATAATCTAACCACGGATGCGCTCCAGAGAGCCCCAGTGGTTATAGGAGGAGACTTCAACGCGTGGGCAACAGAATGGGGCAGCAGGCTCACCAACACCAGAGGACAGGTCTTATTGGAGACATTCGCTCCCCTAGCGATAGGCATTGCTAATAAGGGCCGGACAAATACTTACCGGAAGGCTGGAGTAGGGTCCATTATTGACATCACCTTTGCGAGCAACTCCATCCTGAAAACCATAAAGTGGAGGGTCAGTGAGGAATATTCACACAGCGACCATCAGGTGATAATACTGGAAATAAAAGGGAAAAAACCAGTCCAGCTCCCAAAACTTACTGGCCCAAAATGGAATGACAGATCTTTCGATAAGGATGCATTCGAAGAGATGTTGAACGGTGATCAAGCTCCAAGCGGAACAGCGGAGACCCTCGCTCACCACCTCACAGGCACCATCACCACAGCGTGCGACGCATCAATGCCTAGGAGAGCAAACACCAGGAACACATCACCGTGTTACTGGTGGAACGAGGAAATATTCGAACTCCGGGCAAAATGTCTGCAAGCCCGGCGTAAAGTCCAACGATCAAGAAGGAGGGCGGATTTCCAACAATGCCTGGACACCCTTAGACTGGCGAGACGTAGCTTAAATAGAGCCATTAAGGAAAGCAAAACTGCATGCTTTAAACGTCTCTGTCAAGAAGCCGACATCAACCCATGGGGCTCGGCATACAGAATGGTGATGACAAAATTAAAGGGCTATAGGACTCCTCAAATAACATGTCCGATAATGCTGAGATCCATAGTAGAGTACCTCTTCCCTCAAAGTCCTGCTGCTATGTGCAATATTATACGAGAAGTCAATCCAGAAGATATTCCTTTAATTACTCACGAGGAACTGCTAAGGGCATGCAGCAAGATAGGTGACAACAAGGCTCCGGGACCCGACGGCATCCCGAACAAGGCAGTAAAGGCAGCTGTAACAAAAAGACCAGACCTCTTCATAACTACAATGAAGCAGTGCCTTGAAGAAGGAACCTTTCCCGAAAAATGGAAAACGCAGCATTTGGTCCTACTGCCAAAAGGAAAGAAGCCCCCAGGAGAACCATCATCCTATCGCCCAATATGCCTATTAGACACCATGGGAAAGATCCTCGAGAAGATAATCTATAATAGATTACTCGCAGTAGTAGAAGAGAAAGGAGCCCTCTCAGATCACCAATTTGGCTTCAGAAGAGCACGATCTACTGTTGATGCCATAAGAGCGGTAGTCGATATCGCCAAAAATGCCATCGAAGGAGAAAGATGGCTCTACGGCACAAAGGAGTATTGTGCAGTAGTAATGCTGGACATTAAAAACGCATTTAACTCTGCGAACTGGTCGTTTATTAGAAGGTCACTTGCCAGGATGGATACGCCATATTACCTGCTACGGATAGTGACGAACTACTTCAACAACAGAAAGCTGAGGTACAATACCGATGAAGGCGTAAAATACTACAACGTAACTGCGGGAGTTCCACAGGGATCGGTTTTAGGGCCACTATTGTGGAACATCATGTACGACGGAGTACTACGATTAGCGTTACCTGGGGGAGTAACGATAATTGGATTCGCCGATGACATTGCAGTCGTGACAGTAGCTAAACAGATCCGTGCAGTAGAATCAGCTACAAATGAAGCAATTGCCCGGATAAAAGATTGGCTAGTATCCGCCGGACTAGAACTAGCTGACCATAAAACAGAAGCTGTTCTTATAACCAGCCGGAAAACTGTCGAATTTGCCAACTTTCAGGTTGGTAACCAAACCATCAGGTCGAAAGAGGCAGTTAAATACCTTGGAGTAATGCTGGACAACAGGCTACGGTTTAAAACGCATGTTGATTTTGTTACCAAAAAAGCATCGCAAATGCAGGGAGCTCTCTCGCGTATCATGCCTAACATCGGTGGACCTGGATATGCTAGAAGGATTCTACTCTCTAGAGTTATCACCTCAGTTCTGTTATATGCCGCCCCAGTCTGGGCGGAGGCACTGAGGACGAAGGAGACCAAAAGGAAACTATCGTCATCATACAGACTCTGTGCGCTACGGACAATCAGCGGCTTTCGAACCATCTCTGACGAAGCTGCATTTGTCATAGCTGGAATGGTCCCCATCGATATTCTCGCAGATGAAATGCTGAGGATATATAACAGAAGAGCATTGAGTCATCACGACGCCACTGGTATCAAGGTGATAAAAATTGAAGAAAGGGCAGCGTCAGCAGCTATGTGGCAAGCTCGTTGGGCTAATACAACAAAAGGCAGATGGACATACAAACTTATACCGACAATCCAAGATTGGATAAGTCGAAAGCATGGAGACTGCAACTACCATCTAACGCAGTTCCTGTCTGGCCACGGTGGCTACCGCAAATATCTACACCGATTCGGACACGACAACTCACCATCCTGCCCGGAATGCCCAGGTGAAGATGAGGATACGGAGCACGCAGTGTTTTACTGCACACGTTTCACGGCATGGAGAATTACTCTGCCAAGTCCGTCATTACTCCTCGACCATATGTTACGGTTGGAAGAAAATTGGATGGCAATATGTTCTTTCGTAACAACTCTACAAAAAGAGCTGCGGAGAATAGAAAAGCTAAGAAGAGCAGCAGAAGCAACAGAAGCATCAGAAGCAGCAATACAAGAAGCATAGCATGAATTGCTAACCAGCCCCGCGAAGTAATACCTAACGGCAGTCCCGCGGGGAGAGTGGTTGAAGTGTGTAGGGTGTGTGTTTAGTACGTAGGCGTATTCCTGGCATCGAGTACTCAGGTTTGCGAATCGTGCATGCTAGTAGCACTCGGGCTACTAGTATCTATGAAGATTACACATCCCTGGCGCAATCCAAAAAAAAAAAAAAAACACATAAAAGTATAGAGAAAAAACACCACAAGAGGACAAGCTGGCGAGCGAATACTGTCTGCGGGTGGACACCGCAGAGTGGCAGGTATGTTGTTTTTTCATCTTTTGTTGTTCGTTGCTTTTTTTATCTTAAATTTTATTTCAAATTGAGCAAAAAAACCCACCCCTGGAGTGGGGTGTGTGTGTGTATAAGGGCCAGCGCGTTCTTATAGGAAGGGGACAATTGCCTGGACGATTGCTGAGTTTGCTGTTGCGGGTGGATACTATAAAGTTCCAGGTATTGAAATTTCTTTTTCTTTTGCTGTTGTTGCTGATCGGCACAGCCGAGACAGCCACAGCCCCTCGTAACACATTAGCACACCATTTTCGCTGATGAAATTTTCCTTCAAGTAAACCCTTAAGCTCCATCTGCATCTGAAGAGCTTTATTCAGATCGTTGTTAGACGTTAAGATATCGTCCATGTATACGTATTATATATATCTTGTTGTATGATGGATATATCGGCTGTGTATACATATGTATGGATTCTGAAGCGCAGAAGACAAAGGAAGGCTGGTCCAAAAATATCGTTGAGTGATATATTTGTTGACGTTTTTGAGGATCCATCGAACACTACTCGTAATACTACCCATCCAAGTAATTACCCCTATTGCGGAGATCAATTGTGAATTGATAGTTGATACTTGTCAATTAATTTGTTAAAGCGGTATTGCGTGAATCAATTATCAATGAATTATTGTGAAAGTGTAGAAATTACCAATTTGAAATTGCTAAAATGGTATTGTGAAAGTCAATTGTCAACAATTTTATTGGAAACCGTCAATTTTCCTATCAATCGCAATTTCGGTGTTGATGAAGGCGATACATATATAGAAATGTAAGTATTTTTAAGTTTTAAGAGTTGGAAATAGCACTATTCTTTGTTTTCATAAGGGCTAAAATAGTTAGCAATAAAAGGCAACTCAATAGATTGGTTAAGTTGATGGAGCAGAGGCATGATATAGCAAAAGGGTTTTGCTCAAACACTGGTGCGCAATCAAAATGGGGACAATTTGCGCCAGAGTTAAATAGCTTAGGACCACCGGAACGAGATTGGCAAAAATGGCAAAGAGTAAGTTCTTCACATTTACAAGAAACTTATTTTTCTTATTTTGAATTTTAAATTATACCTGTGTTTAGGTATGGATCGACCTAAAGTGCAAAATAAAAAAGTTCAAAACAAAATAGAGATATCTGCAACTGGTGGTGGTCCAAACAGATTACATTAGTATAATGATATGGAAGAGGCTGTGATTCAAATCCTTGAACTAAATACTTGCGTGAACTCTCCTGGTGATGAATTTGGGCCTAACGAATCTGATACAGCGTTACTAGGGAGCTCTAGTCAGCGAAGTTTGCCATACGATGTCGCCCAAACCGTAGACAAATTATATTTATATAATTATTTTGATAGGTTTAAATGTTAAGAATGAATTCGAATTTTTTTTTTCGTTTTTTAAGGGTTATAAATAAACTTTTAATTTTTCATTTAACTTACTTTATTGTTTCTCATTTAAAATATTTACATAAATCGTAGGATCGTATCTCTTTTCGGGAGTGCAATGCAATTCCCTCGCTCTTAACAAACACCTGAATCTGTTTTTCAGTACACCAAACGTTATTTCCACAATGTTTCTTCCCTGTGCATGCTTTTTGTTGAATCTTGATTGTGGAGATCCTGTTTCAGCATTTCGGTAAGGTGTTATCAGATATGGAGCTAAGGGATAACCACCATCTCCTATTATAAACAAAATCGTTTAAGGTGGGAAATTAAATTTCAATGAAATATTTACCACGAAGACGCAAATCATTACACCCGTTTCGATAGTCTTCTACGAATTTTGCCTTTAATGAAGACGTATTCCGTATGCTGGAATCGTGAGAAGCCCCAGGATGTTTCGCATTAATGTATTTTATATACATCAAATGATCACACATGTGAAATAATCAATTTAGTTAATTTTCTAATGCAAAATGTTTGAAAGTACTTACTACCATTAAGACTATAAAAGCATTTTCTATTATAATAAAGGTGCCGTATCTCTTTTTTGACAATTTTAATGTGCGTCTTATCCAAACATCCTATTACATTCTAAATACCACTTTTCTGAAAAAATATATTTTTGCCATCCGCTTTTCTTCTTCCGTGTATTCGAATTTTATCCATTTTGGGCATATGTGATTTTCCATTCATTAAATACTTCATTTAATATTAAGGAGACTGTTGGCTGCGCAAGATCAAGGTTGAAGTCATTTCCTATACTCAACTGGTAGCTCCCTTGCGCGCAGAATCTAAGCAGGGCTGCAAGTTTTAAGATGTTCGGTACTGCTCTTTGACTTCTGCTTGGTCGGAGTTTCGGTTCAATGTCTTCGAATAAGTCAACAAATGCAACTTTGGATAGCCGGAAGTCTTCTATAAAGCTGGAATGGAGCTAGAATAATCTTCACATTTATTCTCTTAACAAGAAATCAATTTTCTTCGATTTTCCAATTCCAAAGGATTAGATGCATCTCTCAAATTCCTCCGTATCGCAGCCAATGGCACATGAACAGTCTCGTCCATATCATCATCAAAAAATAACTCAACTGATGACATAATTAAATAAGACACTAGACAACGAACAACACCGCTGTGTATCAGTTATTAAATTATTAAATATGGTGTATTGTAAAATTTCTAGCAAAGCTCGTAATTCTCACTTTTTCAAATTAAAACTGTTTGAGAACTGTCAAACTTGAGTTCGCATTCACAATAGCTTTATTTTTTGTTTAATGTTCACAATAGCTCATATTTTTTTCAATTGTTTTTCACAATAGCATTATCAATTTTAATTGACATATTTGTCAATCGTCAATCGGTTGATAAATGATTTTCGCAATAGGGGTGAATGTGTTCTATAAAGTGGGCCATTCGTTATTAATTTTAATTTGGCCTACCGACAGTAGCTCAGGACAAAGTTCTGCTCCGATGAGAATATCAACTTCTTGGGGTTGGTTAAATGTTTGGTCTGCCAATTTGATATTCTTCGCTAATAGCAGCAATTGCCTACTGTCGATATATTCACCCCTATTGCGATTGTCAATTATCAATTGGTATTTGGTATTTGCCAACCAATTTCTTTAATCGGTATTGTGATTGTCAATTATCAATGGATTGTTGATCCAGTGTCAATTTCTATTAATTTTTGATTGTGAATACTAAAATCGGTATTGCGAGTGTCAATTGTCATTGACTTTTCTGTCATTTTGCATCTGTTTCTTTCAACTGGAAATAACTAGTTGTTGAAAAGAAAATAAATTTAATAATTGAGATATAACACGGGATTGCAATAAAATGTTCGGTTTTCTCAGTAAAGTTTATAGTTTATTTAACTGATTTGATAATTTTTCACAGGGCTAAAATAGTTAACAACAAAAAACAAATGAGCCTGCTAGTTGAGCTGATGGAGCAAAACTTAGACGTTGAAAATTTGATTGTGCCCCAAAACAGTGTCGCAAAAAATGGGTTGATATTGCAACAGACCTGAACATCCTAGGCCCACCGTCGCGCGAATGGCAAAAATGGCTGCGCACAATTTTATAATGTTGGGAACTGATGTGCATCTTATTGGTGTATTAATCTTGGCTTCTATTTCAGATAAAATATAAGTAAAAGCTGCCTTCGACAAACGAAAATTTGATATAAAGCTGAAAAGGAATAGAAAGAAGATAGGTATGTTTTCGATGGAATCGATGGAGTGTCGAACATTTTGCTTCGACATATCCCTCTAGAAGCGGTGGACGCCACTCTGTTTAACAATGCACTGAATAATGCACATTATCCAGCGCATTGGAAAACAGCAGTGATACAACCCATCCCCAAAAGGGGTAAGGACACCTCCAATCCGGCAAATCTCCGGTCGATAAGTCTCCTTCCGAACATCAGCAAGGTATTCGAGAAAGTGATCAATAGAGCCCTGCTTAAGTGGACTGAGAACAGTAATATAATTCCGGATAACCAATTCGTTTTTAAGGCGGGGCATGATACAATACATGCCGCGTCTAAAATCTAAGATACCTGGGGCTCTGGTTAGACCAATATCTATATTTTAACAAACATATAGATGCTGCTCTGGCCAGAGCCAAAGGTGCTTTTGCCCTTACAAAGAGATTTTTTAATAGCAAGCAACTCGATGCAAGGGTAAAGGTAATCTGCTACATGGCCCTCATTAGGCCCATGCTCGTATATGGATACCCCGTGTGGTTAAACGTGGGAGCTAGCTTTTTGGAAAAGATTCGGGTGTTTGAGAGGGATTGCCATCATTTATACAGAATACCAGAGTCCCAGTACATAAAATTCTGTCCCAATGAGGTCCTATACAACAGGGCTAATCTAATAAGAGTGGACAATTTCGTTATCAAGCTGATTCGAAGGCACATTGCAAGAGCAATGAGCTCGACGAACAAACTGATCTCCGGGGCTTATTACCCCAATTACGAGTATCACGAGAGAGTGCGCCTTAACGGCTTTGTTCTCCCAGAGGCGTTCCTCTATTTTGATAAGAAGGGTCTGATCCAGGACAGATTAGCAGTGCCGCTAATCTTCCACGTTGCTCGGACAGCTGTGGATAGGCGACTCAACTACGACAGAGACGTTGCACACGGCAGTGTGGAGCGTCTCCGGTTTAGTAGGGCGGTATCGGGTCGCGATGTTGAGGACGTACAACGTCAGTACGGTCATTTCTGGTGGCTAGCCGAAAGAGAGGAAACCCTTTCGTCGTTCCCCCCTAATCCAGGGTAGCCTGTTTGAGATTTAAAGTTGGCTGTTCCTGCCTTTGGCCGACTTACATAGTTTTAGGTTTAGGTATTTTATATATAGTGTATAGGTAAAAAATAAATAGCACTTGATAAAATAAAAACAAAAAAAACAAAAAAAAAAAAAAAGTACGTACATAATTACGTAAGGTAGAGTAAGATAAATTAAGGTGGAATAAGATAGTTTAAGATTTATTTTAAGGTAGTTTGTTAAGTTATATATATAAGAATAAAAAAAAAAAAATGTTCATTTACTAAGTTTTTTGTATAATAATTTTCTTAGTAAAAATTAAAATTAAAAAGAAAAACTAAATAAAAAAACAATTTTCAAGTTTGTTACGTCGAAAGACTTAGTTTTAAGTGTTAGGTTTAGCTTAGAGCGCCCGCATAGGGCCAGTAAGTTAGAATAAGAATAGTTAAGTTAGTTAAGCTAGTTTTAAGCGTTTTTTTTTTTGTCTAGCAATTAAGTTATAATGAATTTAAAAATAAAAATGCATTAAAAATGAATGAAAATGCGCAGACGTGTTCCGGGTTTTATTTAAAATCGCAGTGTTTTAAAGTAAATAATTAACAGTGAAACCCCAAGTGGCGAGTTAGCCTAGAGGTAGTGGTGCTGAACCGTGAACCCACGGACTTCGGTTCAATCTCCAACCAGGGAAAATTGCAATACATACTTTTTTTCATAATTTGTACAAAAATAGTGAATAAAAACTAATAAATAATAAGAAACAGGTGATGGATAGTGAGCGGTCCGCGCTCCCATTAGCGGGGCCAGCTAATAAAAAAATATCAGGCGATGAGGCAGTGACATCAGGCCACCAAGCAGCAGTGGCTGCAGATGTTACTTCTAAGGGGAGAAGCAAATGAAAACCATCTCCCAATTTGGTTAAGCGTCCCTCCACATCAGCTTCAGCTGTACAGCTGCCGGGTGGAGCGAGGGAAGGGGCGCCGAACACAACAACAGCAGCAGCAATAGAAAAAAAGCGACAAAGGTCGGATGACTCTGTCGACTTCCCGTACATCTCCGACGGCGGGGAAGGCCGCTACGTAGGAGACGATAAGAATTGTTTCGCAATTCTGGCATCCTCGGAATCAGATGACGAAGACGAGGAAGTTCAAAGTCTGACTAGCAGCATCAGACAGCTAGAGCAGAGGGTGCTTGCCATCAGCAGAAGCAGCAGCAAGAACAACAGCAGCAGCAACAACAGCAGCGGAAAACGCTGCAACAACCGCAGCAGCAGCAGAAAAAGCAGCAACAACCGCAGCAGCAGCAGAAAAAGCAGCAACAGCAGCAGCAGCAGAAACAGCAGCAACAACCGCAGCAGAACCAACAGCTACCGCAGACGACGACAAAAGCGAGGGTACCGCCAATCAACACCTACAAGATTGAGCTTATGGACACCATTAAACTATGTAAGTCGGCCATAGGCAATAATTTTATTATTAAACGGTTAAATGAAGACAGGCACGCTATCCACTGCAATACAGTGGAGCAGTATAAAAAAATTAAAGATTTGTTAAAGGACATGACGACGGAGTTCTTCTCCTTCACCCCGAAGGGGGAAAAGCGGAAAACAATGCTACTGAGGGGGATAGACCCGTCTACTGATCCGGAGACGCTCCTTGCGCTGCTTAAAGAGAAAGAGTGCAACGAGCTCGAATTCGTAGGGGTCAAGCCATTCACCACAGCTAAGGCAAAATGGGAGAAGCGGAAACTGCCGTTCTTCCTAGTTCAGCTTTCACCCAATAGCAAACTGGATGGTCTAAGGAGTATTAAAGTCCTAGACTACCAGGTTGTCGCATGGGAAAAGTTAAGAAGGAGCGAAAACATTTTGCAATGTGTTCGCTGCCAAAGGTTCGATCACGAACTGCGAAATGCAGCCTCGATGTGTCAAGTGTGGAAAGAACAACAAAGCATAAGAATGCACTCTGGGTAAGGATGGAGTGGCAGATAAGATCCAGCTCTCGTGTTCCAGTATATTAAAAAAATAAATCTGGTTCGTCAGGAGAAGGTTGTAGTGAAACGTCCACCTGCTCCAATTCAAACACAATCCGTCACTCCTCAAGTGACCTACGCGCAAATGGCGGCAGGTGGAGGAAACGCGGAACAGAAAAGACCGAAGGTTGCTTCTCAAGCCCCAGCGCCTAGAGCACCGGAGGCTCAAACTGACTTGCGGGCCATCTTGCTCTCTATCCAAGGGCAGATGGAGCAGCTTCAACGTCAGGTACAGGAGCAGGCGAAGCGGGTGGACCAGATCTACGCACTTCTGCCGGGCCTAACGCATCTTCAGTCGTAATGGGTACGAACATGGAGGAGCAACCCTTGAAAATCCTTGCGGTGAATGTGAATTCACTGATTAGGATCGAGCGAAGAGCCGTATTGTTTAAGTTGCTAGAAGACCAAACCCGTGATGTGCTTATGGTTAGCGAAACAAAGCTATCCCAGAAGCACAAATTGGGGCACAATAAATATAATATTGTTAAAAGAGACCGACCCAACTCCACACAAAGAGGAGGTGTCGCGATATTCATACGCAAACAACTGCAATTTAAAGTAATGTACAGCGGTGAAGTGCGAAGGTTCCAGGAGCTGGAAGCGTATATCGTGTGCATCCCTCTCCGTAGTGGAAACAGGATGTACTTGGTCGCACTCTATGCACCTGAAGCTACTCAATCTACTTCATTTATTTCAGAGCTCGAGACACTTTTTCGATTCCTAAGGCTGGAGTCGGAGGAGAATTATTTCATCATGGCCGGAGATCTTAACGCCAAACATAGAGATTGGGAAATAACACACCAAATCCTAGAGGGAAAATACTATTCAATTGGTGGGGTCGGCACAGTGTCGAGTATAAACTCAATTTGAAAGCTACAGATAGTCCGTCGATTCCTAGAAGCGGCTCCTATCTGGATCTTATGCTGTTCGACGTACGGTTACAACTGACCAACATGGACCGACAAACTATAAACTGCCTGCACACATTTGTGTATGACAGTGACCATTGCGGACTTAGTGCCGTACTAACGATTCCCAACGAAATTGCGGAGTTGGAGGAGTTTGGCCAAACGTACTCCTACAATTATAGTAGGACGCGTTGGACTCGCTTCTCAAGAACTTTGACAAGAGCACTCTCCTCGAATTCGCTCTACCCACCGTCCAATAGGAATATGTAAAACGAGGACATTGACTGGTACCTAAAACAAATGGACGAGACAATTGAACGAACTATGGACAATACGATACCTCGGCATCAACATACTGACAACGCAGACATATTCCGCAATGCAACAATTGACGCACTACACCAACACAAAAGTAGACTGCTGTCGAGACTAAAAACCTTGTACAGACAGTTTACTGACAGACAAAACTCGGAGGTTAGGACGCTGAAGTCGTTAATTAAAAACCTCCAAAAATTAATTAGAGAAAATTACAGACTCTGTAAATTTGCATTGGAACAACAAAATTCGGGCTATAAAATCCAACAACCCGAGTATGTTCCCGCAAATAAATAAAATATTGTATTTCGGAGGAATAATCAAAACGACCTTCCGTGTCTTAAGATCCCCCGAACGACGAACAATGGACGAATACTTATAACAGCAGGTATAGATCCAGATAACGCAGTAGAGGATGACAACTTATTTGTGATCGAAGATCCGCAGGAGAAGGTAGAGGCTATAGGAGCGACTTTCCAGGAAGTGTACAAGGTGAATGATACCATTTGCCCGAACCACGACCTGGAAAATCGCGTCCTTGTGCACAACTTCTATCTTCGAAATGATATAGAGCACTGGCGATCCGAGAACATAGGTTTTACCGAGTTCAATGACGATAACATGGCAAATAATGTCATCGCCGATGAAAGGGTACATCCCCCGTACATATCGAAGGTGGAGCTGCAAGCGATCTTCGACTCATTGAGGAGGAAGAAATCTGTAGGAATCGATGGAGTGTCGAACATTGTGCTTCGACTTCTCCCTCTAGAAGCGGTGGACATTTACACCACTCTGTTTAACAATGCACTGAATAATGCACATTATCCAGCGCATTGGAAAACAGCAGTGATACAACCCATCCCCAAAAGGGGTAAGGACACCTCCAATCCGGCAAATCTCCGGTCGATAAGTCTCCTTCCGAACATCAGCAAGGTATTCGAGAAAGTGATCAATAGAGCCCTGCTTAAGTGGACTGAGAACAGTAATATAATTCCGGATAACCAATTCGGTTTTAAGGCGGGGCATGATACAATACATGCCGCGTCTAAACTGGTATCGGATATCCAATGGAACAAAAGCAAGAAACAGTGCACGGGTGCCTGCCTGATTGACTTGGAGAAGGCCTTCGACACCGTATGGCTATAGGGACTCTTCTACAAGCTGAGCAGGCTGGGCATAAGCAAACCACTGCTGTACATACTTTATAACATGCTCACCAGTAGACAGTTCATCGTCAAAAATGGCAATGTGACTTCTGCTGGAACATTTCTAATTAAAACGGTCTGCAACAAGGTGCGGTTAATTCACCGATCCTTTTCAATATTTACACGAGCGATCTGATAGGATCTCTTCATCATGCCATAGCGTACGCAGACGACTTGATCGCGTACAGATCAGGACCAAAAATCGAGGTCATTGCAATTCTCTTGCAACGTGACTTCGATAAGATTCAGCGATATTGCGATGACTGGAAGTTGAAGATCAACTTCCAGAAATCGCAAACCATTCTTTTTAGGACGCCGTTGTCTGGTGCCTCTAGGGACACCAGAAAGAATTGGCGAAAGTTCTCAATAGTTGGACCGCACGGACAGCCACTTACGTGTCGAAATGTAGTCAGATACCTGGGGCTCTGGTTAGACCAATATCTTTATTTTAACAAACATATAGATGCTGCTTTGGCCAGAGCCAAAGGTGCTTTGCCCTTACAAAGAGACTCTTTTATAGCAAGCAACTCGATGCAAGGGTAAAGGTAATCTGCTACATAGCCCTTATTAGGACAATGCTTGTATATGGATGCCCCGTGTGGTTTAACGTGGGAGCAAGCTTGTTGGAAAAGATTCGGGTGTTTGAGACGGCTTGCCTTCATTTATACAGAGCACCAGAGTCCCAATACATAAAATTCTATCCCAATGAGGTCCTATACAACAGGGCTAATCTAATAAGAGGGGATAATCTCGTTATCAAACTGATTCGAAGGCACATTGCAAGACCAATGAACTCGACGAACAACCTGATCTCCGGGGCTTACTACCCCAATTACGAGTATCATGAGAGAGTGCGCCTTAACGGCTTTATTCCCCCAGAGGCGTTCCTCTATTTTGATGAGAAGGGTCTGATCCAGGACAGATTGGCAGTGCCGCTAATCTCCCAATAGGCGACTCAACTACGACAGAGACGTTGCACACGGCAGTGTGGAGCGTCTCCGGTTTAGTATGGCAGTTTCGGGTCGCGATGTTGAGGAAGTACAACGTCAGTACGGTCATTTCTGGTGGCTAGCCGAAAGAGAGGAAACGTCGTTTTCCCCTAATCCAGGGTAGCCTGTTTGAGTTTTAAAGTTGGCTGTTCTTGCCCATGGCTAACTTACATAGTTTTAGGTTTAGGTATTGTATATATAGTGTATAGGTAAAAATAAAAAAAAAAAAAATAAATAATAAAAAAAAAAGAAAAAAAAAAATTAGTTTTTATCACAGCACTTCGATAGAAAAAAAAAAAGCACAAAAAAAAAAAAAAAAAAACAGCACTTGATAAAATAAAAACAAAAAGTACGTATATATTTACGTAAGGTAGAGTAAGATAGATTAAGGGAGAATAAGATAGTTTAAGATTTATTTTAAGGTAGTTTGTTAAGTTATATACATATATGTGTTACACCCATTTCCTCCCACGGTACTACACCTATATTTCGTCTGCATCCATGCTCACTGCAAAACCATTTAACCGCAGGAGACGAGATAATCAGCAGTAGCAGCAGAGGATAACAGTCGTAGCGGAAAATTAGCAACAGCACTCGTATGGTAGTATGACGAACATATGGACTTACAGTGGTGAAAGAAGAAAAAAGGAAAACCTCGCCGAAGAAACGGAGTCAGTCATCAGCTAGCGGGCGTCAAGACACAATCAATAAAGAAGAAAGCATTACATATTGATTAAGGTGTTGTGGGTTTTTTTCTTTTCTTTTCTTTTACTCTCTTGGTTCTGGTGCAGTTCATCCTTGGCAGTCTTTTTACAATTTCAGAAGTGGGATTGAACTCAACGGAGATTCTGATAAGGTGAATACAGTGACAGCGGTTTATTTTTTTTTGTCCTATGTGATCGAGCAGAAGAACTGTGAAGCTTCATTAGACGAGATTCTGGCGTGTCGGCACTTGTGTTTGCACGCTAAAGGTAGATCGCCACATTCGGCCACGAGGTAGTAGAAGGAGATTGGGCTGAAGACAGTGACCCTTCACAAAATCAACTACAGACCAAATGGAGAAGAAGAATTACTGTGACTGGACTCGGGACCAGCTGAGAGAGGAATTGAGAGCTAGAGGACTGGACCAAGGTGGACTGAAGGAAGACTTGCTGCAACGCCTGACCGAAGCCGACGAACGCGAAGAAGAGCTTGAAGGCGAGAGCGAAGACGAAAGTGTTTGCGATACGGCAGAGATCGATATAGCAAAGCAGTTGTTAGAATTACGTGCGGAAGTGAAACGTTTGAAGGAACAGACGATGAGTAGAACAAATAAGTCAACAGGGCAACGAAAAGAAGCTAGCGACAGCAAGAAGGAGAAAGAGGCGCAGAACGAGAAGGAACCAGGAGGAACTGGATCAACCAAGGAAAACTCCCACTCTAGAAACATGTACAGTGTGAGGGACGTAGCGGATATGATTCCGGTATTTAATCCGAAAATCCCAGTAGGATTATCATCAGCGACATGGAGTAAGAAGCTAGAAGAGTTAAAACACATCTACCAATAAGACGAAAGGTTGGTGATGATGGCAGCCATATCGAAACTAGCTGGAGCAGCCAGGATTTGGAGTAATGGTGCGATGCATTCGTCGATAGGGAAATTCTTGGGGGACCTTGCTGTTCATTTTCCAGCTACAGATGACGAGGTGGATCTTCACGATTTACTGCGGACCAGAAGACAGAAACCTCATGAAGACATAGAAGAATTCGTATATGAAATGAAAACCATTGCGTCGAGAGGGAGATTGGAGGAGCGCACGCTAGTAAAGTACATCGTGCAGGGAATATCGGACAGAGAGTGCAGAGAGTCGTTTAGGGCAACACAACCAGAATCGGTCCAGGAAGTCCTGAAGCGGTGAGATGGATCGTCGGACTACGGATCGGCAACAGGCCAGCACCGATAGCGGATCATCAAGAGACTTCTCGACAGCGCGAGATGGGGCGTCATGGAGCTGGACGTGTAGTGAACGGAGCGAATGAAATCAAGTGTTTTGGTTGCCAACAACCAGGACATATCAAAAGAACTTGCCCAGCATCGGGGAATGAAGTGAGCAGACCCGGCGTAAGTGGAGCTAATAGACCCAGTAGACAAAATCAGGTGCTGCTGCTGGAAGACAAAGGCGAATACATCAAAGAGGTAGAGGTGAACGGACACACAGTAACGGCGTTCATAGACCTAGGTAGTGACTGCGTTACATTGACCCAGTCAGTTGCAGACGACGAAGGAATCAACTAGAAGTGGGATCAACGGTATTTAAGTTGATTTGGAGGAGGGGGTGGAAAACTCTCGGGAAAGTGTACACAGAGGTAAAGGTGGACCCATTAACTAGGTGGTGCGAGGTGTTGATTGTGCCGGATGGGAGTCAGCCATACGACATGATAATCGGGAGGAAGCTGTTGGATCAGCCCAACGTCAGAGTGATGAAGACTTTTAAGGCTATGGAAATTCTGGATGATGCGATGAAGTCAGCCGATGTATTATTGGTGAGAGAAGAACATACTGAAGACGCGGGATGGGAGCAGCTATCACTGGATGAGCTAAATGTCGGAGATGTGAACGAAGAAAGCCAATGAAAACTCGGATCCCTCGTCAACCAATTTCGCGACTGCTTCGCGAAAAACGAGAATGAGCTGGAAACATTCCGAGGAGGCGAGTGTTCAATTGAACTCGCAACGAAAATACCTGTTTGTATTCAACCATTTAGAATCCCATTTGCAAAGAGGACGGTCGTAAAGGAAATGGTGGCGCAGATGCTAAAAAAAGGAGTAATCAGACCATCAATATCGGACTACAATTCACCGATTGTGCTAACCAAGAAGAAGGACGGCAGCGAGCGGTTCTGCGTGGATTACCGGGGGCTGAAAAAGTAATGATTAAGAGAAAATTTCCGATGCCAGCCGTCGATGAAGTATTGGCATCCTTGGCAGGGAATACATACTTCTCAAACCTAGACTTGGCTTCCGGATACCATCAGATAGTCATCGAAAAAAGCAGTAGGAAGTACACGGCGTTTTCGACAGATGAGGGCTCCTACGAGTTTAATAGGATGCCATCCGGGCTGATAAATGCCCCTGCACATTTCCAGTCCGTGATGAACCAGTTGAGGGCGAAAGTGGGACGAGAAGATATAGCCGTATATCTCGATGACATCATCATACCAATCAAGACAATTGAAGAGGGAGTGCAAAAGCTTCGGAGATTCCTAGAAGTTCTGAGGGAGTCGGGACTAACTCTAAATGTGAGCAAATGCGCGTTTTTGCAAACGAACATAGAATTCTTGGGCTACCGAGTAAGCGGAGAATGGCTGCAACCAAGTAAGCAGAAAACGGAAGCCATTCACTTGTTCGCAACGCCAAATGATGTTCACTGGATTCTTCCGCAAGTTTGTGGAGAAGTATGCGTATGTGGCCGCACCATTAACCGACGAAGGGGATACTTACAAACCCTCCAGTGTTGTCGTTGTTCGATCCAGGATGCAAACACGAAGTACACACAGACGCATCAGCAATTGGTGTAGCAGGAATTCTACTCCAAAGAACAGAGGAGGACAACAAACTTCGCCCGGTACTCTATTTCAGCCGCAAACTGACAGAAGCCGAAAGGAAGTACCATTCATACGAGTTGGAAGTCCTAGCGATCGTGGAGAGCCTGGATCGTTTCCGACTATACCTACTCGGAAGAGAGTTTAGAGTGGTAACCGATTGTGAATCGATTGTGGCAACACAAAATAAGAAGTAGCTAGTACCTAGAGTGGCCAGATGGTGGCTAAAACTTCAGGAGTTCGAATTCGAGGTAGTCCACCAACCAGGAAGGCGAGCCGGATATGTAGATGCCCTCAGTCGACAGCCTGTTGGGGATGAGCGTCTAGTGGAGGAGGCTTCTTCATTCATATTAAATATTAAGATAACCGAAGAAGACTGGCTAGCTACCATGCAGTGGTAGGATCCGAGATTACGGGAAATAATCACCACATTAAGGGCAACGGATACAACGAAGAAGAAACACTTGCAGAAAGACTACACAACTAAGGGATACCGATTATTCCGGAAGGTGAAGGATACCGAGAGATGGGTAGTACCAAAAGCCGTACGATGGAGGATTAGAAAATTATGCCACGACGATAGTGGGCATATGGCCGAGGAAAAAACACTTGACAAGATTAAAAAGACGTTCTGGTTTCCGCAGATGAGGAGGTTTACGAAGAGCTATCTGAAAGCATGTGTGGACTGCGCATACGTCAAGAAGAAAGGCGGCAGGGCTGAAGGGGAGCTCCAAAGCTTGGAACGAGTTCCCTTGCCCTTCGACACGATACACCTCGACCATTTAGGACCATTCACCAAGGGAAGGGCGGGGCACAAGGCACGTACTCACGATCACGGACAACTTCACAAAATACATTCTGCTACGTGCAACGAAAACAACAAACATGAAGGGAGTGATCGACGTACTAACCGACATGTCAGGTTATTTTGACATGCCCCGGAGAGTAATAACAGACAGGGGGACCGCGTTTACGTCGGCGGCATTTGAGAGATTCTGCATGGAGAACGACATACGACACATTAAAACAGCCGTGCGTACACCGAGAGCCAACGGACAGGCGGAGCGAGCAAACCGAACGATATTAGATGCACTGAAGTGCGGTCATGCCGCAGGCAAGGACTGGGCCAATCAATTAAGGAGCATTCAGTGGAGTCTGAATACGGCGAAGAATGCAACTACTAAAGCCAGCCCACATGAACTTTTATTCTCCTATACACCAAAGGATATTCAAAGAAGCAAGCTCCTATTGGAACTCGGAGAGAACAAACTAAGCGAACCTGAAGCGATGAAACGGCGCAGAGTCCAAGCACTAGCGAACATCGTCCGGGGTCAAAAGCGTCAAAAGGAGTGTTACGATCGAAGACACCGAGAACCGAGGAGATACGGGGTAGACGAGTTAGTGCTGATTGAGAAGGAGCAAGCTGCAACGGGAGAGTCACAAAAATTGGAGCCAAGATATAAAGGGCCGTACGTCGTGACAAAAAGTCTGCCGAACGAGCGATACGTGGTGGAAGACATACCACAAATGCAACGTACACAACGGAGGTACAGCGCCGTGATGAGTGCCGACAAAATGAATCGTTGGTGTGAGCTTCCGAATGACGCGTCCCTGGGAATGAACGATAGTGCTAGTGAGGACGATGAAGAGGACGAGTGGGCGCCCTCTGGAAGTCCCGAGGGCGGGACCTAGGCCAGGATGGACGAGCTGCTACACCCATTTCCTCCCACAATACTACACCTATATTTCGTCTACATCATGAATCAAGCACCTTACTGGGTTTATCTCGTCAACAGCCGCCCACGCTCACTGCAAAACCATCTAACCGCAGGAGACGAGATAATCAGCAGTAGCAGCAGAGGATAACAGTCGTAGCGGAAATATAGCAACAGCACTCGTATGGTAGTATGACGAACATATGGACTTACAGTGGTGAAAGAAGAAAAAAGGAAAACCTCGCCGAAGAAACGGAGTCAGTCATCAGCTAGCGGGCGTCAAGACACAATCAATAAAGAAGAAAGCATTACATATTGAATAAGGTGTTGTGGGTTTTTTTTTCTTTTCTTTTCTTTTACTCTCTTGGTTCTGGTGCAGTTCATCCTTGGCAGTCTTTTTACATATAAGAATAAAAAAAAAAAAAGTTCATTTACTAAGTTTTTCTCTAATAATTTTCTTAGTAAAAAATTAAATTAAAAAAAAAACTAAATAAATAAACTATTTTCAAGTTCGTTACGTCGAAAGACATAGTTTTAAGTGTTAGGTTTAACTTAGAGCGCCCGCACAGGGCCAGTAAGTTAGAATAAGAATAGTTAAGTTAGTTAAGCTAGTTTTAAGCGTTTTTTGTCTAGCTATAAGTTTAATGAATTACATAATAAAAATGCATTAAAAATGAAAATGAAAAATGTTATGCCTTCAGAGTAGAGTTGTCTTAGCTTTCGCAAGTGATCGACTTTTTTATTTATTTCATGCAAAATAAATAGATGATTCTTGACATCAGGATTCGGACCGAATTAGCTGAAAACATAGTTTGGAAATCAGCTTTATTGCGATTTCCCGTTGCCTTCTAGAGATGGTAGCCCACTCTGCCAGGATGTTTTTTATTGGGGTTGTAGGATAGGCGTTGATGCTCCTCCCTGCAGCCTTGTGGTAAGTAGATTTTAGGATGTGCACCGTAGATTTTGCACAGTTGGCATATAGAAATAATCCATTATCGATCTTACTTAAGGTGAGTAATTTAATTAAGTAGAATAAAGTATTAGTATGGACATTTATCTTCTTACTAGCTAGGTAAGTAATGATATTAGTACGTACAACTAGATTCTTCTTTAATTGTATACAATTTGGTTTCCAATTATATCTTTTGTTGAATTACTTTAAGGTCAGTAACACTTTCTATGATAATATTATTTACATTTAAACTAGGTTGTACGAGTAGTTTCCGGCAAACTTGTAACATTTTACACTTTTCTAGTGAAAGTTTCGCTCTAAAGTCTTCCGACCAGGCCAAGATATCTTTAGTTACGTTTAGTAACTCTATTTTTATTCTTTCTAGATCGTTGAATTTACATATAATGAAGACGTCATCTGCGTAAATGCAATGATCTAGGTGTTTATGTTTTTGTATTATATTATAAGACTCAATTCATCAAACGCGATGATGAACAGAGTCACCGATAGTGGGGAACCTTGTGGAATCTCATTGTGCAGAGGAAAGATTGGAGAAAAGGAGTTGTTAGCTTTAACTATTAGTTTTCTATTGGATAGAAATGATTTAACATATTGGTCGATTTTTCGGCCTATACCCCTTTTTTTTCAATTTGTTTAGTACAAGGTGTACACCTACCCTGTAGAAGGGTTTTTCGAATTCTAAAAAAGGATAATCGCATGATTACGAGAAGAAAGCACTTTAGAAATGTATGAGTTGATATGCAGTAAGGCGTCAGTACATCCTCTGTTTGGTTTGAAAGCAACTTAATTATTGCTTAGAAGTTTTGTTGGATTCGAGAAACCAAGACAACCGTTTGGCAATTATTTTTTTTTCCAAAACTTTGGACATGCAAGGAATCAGTGAGATTGGTCGATATCCGAAGACATTGTTTAGGTCCTTTTTTGGTATGGGTATAGGTACATATTACTGCTGCTACCTCCCAGTTTTGGGGAATAGTCCGCGTCTTAAAAATAGTACTATATAATTGTAAAAGTCGAGGTTTTATTGAACCGGGAAGGTTTTTTAACTTTAAGTAGGATATTTTATCTTTACTTGGTATTTTACCTTTGAGTGCAATTAAGCAGCTTTCTAAATCTAAGAGAGTAATGTCCTTTTCTATATGTTTTGTGGATGAACTGATGGTAAGTTCTGGTAGTTCAACGAAACGGATGGACTTATGCAGTAAAGCAATATCTCTGTTGATATTGGTAGAAGGTGATCTAATGTGATAGATATTTTAAGATGTTGGATTGAAAGTTAAGCCAGTCGGCTGAATCTATTTTGAATTCGGGTTGGAGTGTAAAATAGGTTTATTAGGGCCCAGCTGGATAGAAGAGATGATCGGAAAGTGATCGCTGTTGTGTATACCGTCGAGTATTTGCCTGGAAGTAGCAGCAGGTAATGTCTATGTGAGTGAAGGTTTTATGGGTCGAGAAGTGTGTAGGAGAGCCATCGTTTAATAAGATAAGGTTGGAGTTTATGAAAAAAACCTTCTGGAATAGCTCCTCTACTGGTAGTAGGCGAGCCTCAGACAACGCTCCACGAATTACCATCACCTACGATAAATAGTCTGACCGAGAAAATGTCTGATTAGGTAAAATATATAAGGAAATAATCGTAAATTTTGAGGGGTAAATCGATTTCAAAGACTAAAGTTAATATGTTTGAGTTAATTAGGATTTGTTTGTGCGGAGTGTTCTTATTGATTAAGACCCCAATACTTTGTTTCCAGGTGTAGTTTGTGGGGACATTTTCAAAGTACCCTAAATATTGTTTTAGTGTTATAGGATTGGATTTGAAGGGCAGTGTGTTTCCTGTAGGGATATTAATGGTGGTTGGTGTTCTTTAATGAGAATGTTAAGTTACAGTTATTAGCATAACCTTTGATGTTCCATTGCAGAACATTTTATTGCGGTAACCCATTAAAATTGTTAGAAAAGTCTTGAATGCATTATAAAGAATTATAGTGCAGTAAGACAAAATTTCTAGACATCCAAAAGTAAGCCGCCGATGTATATGCTGGCGGTGAAGGGCGAAAAGTGAACCAAAAAAGGTAAACCTTCCGCCATTCATCCCCAGCATACGCACCGACGGCTTGTTCCGGAAGAACAATATTATGTATCATGGGGATCAGAATGTTTTACGAAATAATTGTCGTCTGATATCAAATATTGTGTGAGTGAGGTGAGAGGTGAAGTAGGTGTAGATTGTTGGTTGTGTTGTAAGCGTATTGTGAGGTAAGTTTGATTGAGAGTTCGAATTAGATATCAGTATTAGTTTATTTTGATTTTGTTGGTTTTGCGTTGAGCTGGTGATTAAGGAATTAGTTAGGGAACTCTTAGGTCTTGTTGTACTTTTGAGGGAATTTGAAGGTTGGTAGAAGAGAGTTTCTCTTGTGAGGAGGATTGTAAGGTTGTTTGTTTTGAAGTCAAGGGT
The DNA here is from genome assembly GCA_963082735.1 of Pocota personata. NCBI lineage: Eukaryota > Metazoa > Arthropoda > Insecta > Diptera > Syrphidae > Pocota > Pocota personata. The sequence continues at coordinate 83,169,751 of OY720431.1, forward strand.
GGGAACTCTTTTGTTCTGGCTGAATATGATGTTGTGTTGAATAGATGAGCTTGGTATTGCAGGTTATATCTCCGCCTGGCTTCTACCATGCTGCATTTATTTTTTGTTTTTATTTTAAGTATTTCTTTATTCTGGATGCATTTAGTGCACTCTGTTGAAAAGGAGGGATGGTTCTCAGAACAATTGGCACACATAGCACGTGTGCACTCCGACGGTGGGTTTGGAGGGAAGTTGCAGTTGACACATGCCGGATTGCCTGTACATCTCTTAATTGCATGGGCAAGTTTTTGACAATTGCGGCATCGCAAAGTTACCTTTGCAGTTACCTATCTCGACCGATATGGTACGAGTCAAATCTAAAAATCATTAATCCTGTCGCCTGTGGTTGCCCATTATCAGTTTTTGTGAACTTGTACACATCAGTGACTTTTTATGAACTCATTTCTGAAACGATTTCTTTTTCTGTGATATTACTGAGACAGGGTGCATAGACTAACCTTTGCAGCAGTTAAGGCTATCGTGAAGTTTAATGAACGCTGAGCACTGGTTAACGGGATTCGTAATTTTACAAAATTTATCAGCAATTTGCTGATTTTTAACGAGGATGAGTAAGTTGCGTAATATTCTCGTATTCAGTGCTAATCGCGTCTATTGCCTTTCGCAGCACGAAGGCACTAACAGATGTTAAAGGCTTAACTGGATTATTGGGTGAAATTAGGATGAATCTGGGGTTCTTTGCTGCTGGTCTTGGAAGATGGGGAAAGTCCCCAAGATGGGAATGTGTGACTTTAGACTTTTTTGCCCGCGATTGAGGTGGGGGAGATTCCGCCAATGCTTTAAACCGGTTCTCAGTGTTATTAAAGGGCTTGGGCATGAGTAAGAATGCGGTGCGCACGCTACAAGAGCTAGACGATGACTGAATGTTATACCCCAAAGCATACTGGCAGACTTGCTTGCTTTACCTCCTCGCGGTGGTCCCCGGGCAACTGCATGTATAAATCCTTATACATGTAGGCCAAAATTGCAAGCGCGAGATTGTCTTATGCCTAGGCTAGGTAACCTGGGCCAGCAACCCGCGTTACCAAAACTTTAACCGCTACGGAAACCTACACAATGCCTCGAATAAGGACTGATAACACGTTGACGACCTTTGGCTATCGTTGGGAGCTGTTCATAATGCAACACCCAACAGCGACATTGTCATTGTGATGGGGGACCTGAATGCTAAGGTAGGCTGCGACAACGAAGGGCTCAAACATGTTATGGGACGGCACGGACTAGGCAATCGCAATGACAACGACGAAAGGTTTGTTGACTTTTGTAACGCAAATCGTCTTGTCATAGGTGGCACCATGTTTGAGCACAAAGCCTGCCATAAAATCAGTTGGATGTCAACTGACAGGCAAGCAACCTCCAACCAAATTGAACATTTTGCCATCAGTCGCCGTTTTAGAAGTAGTCTCCTAGACGTCCGAAACAGACGAGGTGCCGACATGAGGTTGGTACGAGATCACCATCTTATGATAGCTACTCTCCGATTACGCACTGCTGCCGTTCGTAGATCTAACGACTCAAGAATACCTAGGTTCAACGTAGACCGACTGAGAGTTTCCTCAGTGCGCCAAGAATTAAGGGACCATCTCTCACGTGGAGTGGAAACAATTAGCAGCCAACTGCCCGCCACCATCCAAGACCATTGGTGAGCTGTGAACACTGTTTTCACATCAGGTGCTGAAAGGATTGTCGGTCGATCGGAGGGAAACCATAGGGCGTGGCTTTCCGAGGATACCTGGAGAAGGATCAACGAACGAAAACAGCTAAGAGCTTGCAGCAACTCCAGCAGCAAGGAGCATCGAGCTTGAGTCCCTATATCGAATGAAGATGAGAGAAGTACAGCGTAGCGTGAGACGTGACAAGCGCAATTATATCAATGCCCTGGCTACGGAAGCAGAAGAAGCCGCAGCGAGGTGCAACAGCAGAACCGTTTATAGAATCACTAAGGAGCTTATAGGTGGCCGAAGCTCTACTCAACACCCAGTGAAAAGCTTAGACGGTTCGTTGCTAATATCGGATGACGATCAACTGAAGAGATGGAAGTAGCATTTTGCAGCTTTTTCAAGCTGCGCCAACAGCATCGGCAGAGCTACTGTTCCCACTTGTCGGGAGAACATACGAAGCCGAGAGTTTTCCGGATTAGTGGAAAAAGTGAATGATCGTCAAGCTACCTAAAAAAGGCAACCTAATGCAATGCGAAAACTAGACAGGTATCTGCGTGCTGCCTGCTGTGGCCAAGATAATAGCTAGAATCATCCTGGAGCGAATCAAAGAACACCTTGAAGATACACCCGACGCCGAACAAGCAGGTTTCCGCTCTGGATCCTCCTGTGTCGACCGCATCAACACCCTGCGGATCATCATTGAGCAATGTGTTGAATATTGATCACCACTTCACCTGTTCTTCACCGATTTTGAAAAGGCGTTTGATAGTGTCAATTGGGAATTTATTTGGCGTGCCTTGCGCAGGAGAGGCAATAAATTAATAGCAATTATAAAGGCTACATATGATGGGTCCACATGTCACGTTTTGCACAGAGGAAGGCTGTATGAGGAATTCTAAGTCCAAAGTGGGGTTCGGCAAGGCTGCATACTTTCACCAATACTGTTTTTATTGGTGATTAGCGATGTGCTGAATGCGGCCTTATCAACAGGAAATGGAGGAATTCGATGGACTCTCACATCTGAACTCAAACACCTCGACTACGCCGACAATGTATGCCTACTGTCAGAATAATGGACCTTCACCAAATGACAGCAAATGTGGAGAGGGTAGCAGACGTCGTTGGGCTGAAAATTAACTCGGCAAAAACAAAAATGATCAGCCTAGGACCAAACTCATCAACTCACATATGCATTGCTGGACAAACGGTTGAGAGAGTAGGGAGTTTCCAATATCTTGGGAGTATTGTCTCAACCGATGGCGGAACCGAACTGGATATAGCCAGCCGAATAGGTAAAGCAAAATCTGCGTTTGGGATGCTATCCATAGTTTGGCGAAGTAATGCAATTAGCTTAAACACCAAACTACGACTGTTCCGTTCCAACGTTAAATCCGTGCTGCTATATGGATGCGGTACCTGGAGAGTGACCGTCACTATTACGAGGAAGCTGAAAACGTTTGTCAATAGGTATCTACGCTACATCTTAAGGATATTCTGGCCAAACCGTATATCTAACGAACAGCTTTATCAGAGAACGGGCCATGAACCTATAGGCACAACCATACGACGACGAAAGTGGCAGTGGATCGGTCACACTCTCCGAAAGGGTGACAGGTCCATAGCTAACCAAGCGATGGAAAGGAACCCGCTATCCCAGAATGGCAGGATACGCGGCGGTCCTAGAAGTACGTGGCGCATAACAGTTGAGAAGGATGCACGAAAACTGGAAAAGAGTTGGGGAGAGCTGAGGCACATTTCCAGAAATCGCACACGATGGCGCGTAGGCGTTGTAGAGGCCCTAAGACCCACAAGGGGATACAGGACATAAGTAAAGTAAGTATATTGGCAGACTTCGACTTACCTTCTCTCGATGAAATGTATGAGGAAATGACACTTAAACGTGCCACAAAACTATTTTTTCCCTTCGAGATCAATTATAAACAAAAACACCATCACAGCTTATCGTTTCACATGCCAGAAAAAAAATGCATCTGCAATCTCTCGCATACGAAGCTTGGACTTCTTCAAATTAACATTGTCCAACTACAGGGTCTTCCAAAAGGGACTTCCGAACTTTGACATTTGATAGCGGCCATATTGCTGAAGCTACATCTGCCATTTATTCAGCCTGTTTTGCCAAATCACCATGGATGGATATAGCGTTCAACAACATGTGCAAATAATAAAATTGTTTTATCAAAATGGGTGTTCTGTTACGGCAACGTTCCGCGCGCTTCGCCCATTTTACGGTCGCCATAATCGTCCTTCCGAGAGGACTATTTGCAGTGTGGAGGATAAATTTGAGTCCACTGGTTCAATAAACGATCAACCAGTACGCGTACGTCGACAAAACGCAAGATCTGCTAAAAACATCGCCGCTGTCCGTGAGAGTGTGCAGGAGAATCCGAGGCAGTCACAAGAACTCGGCCTTTCGCAGATCACAACTTGGCGAATTTTGCATCGTGACTTGGGCCTGCACCCGTACAAAATTCAACTGACCCAGAAGCTGAAGGTAAATGACCATAGACAACGATGTGTGTTCGCTGAATGGGTTCTGGAGCAGTTGGAAACTGACCTTAATTTTCATCGGAAAATCATTTTCAGCCCATTTCTGGGTGAATGGGTACGTCTACGAACAAAATTGTCGAATTTGGGACGATACCAATCCACATGAGATACAAGAGCGTCCAATGCATCCCGAAAAAGTCACTGTTTGGTGTGGATTTTGGGCTGGCGGCGTCATCGGTCTATATTTCTTTGAGAACGACGTTGGTCAGGCCATCACCGTCAACGGCGAGCGCTATAGGTCGATGATTACCAACTTCTTTTGGCCTGAATTGGATCATATGGACACCAACGACATGTGGTATCAAGAGGACGGCGTTATGTGCTACACAGCTCACGGCACATTGAAAATTCTGCACGAGTGATTCGAGGGCATGGTCATCTCACGTGGAGGTGATGTGAACTGGCCACCGAGATCGTGCGATTTGACCCCGTTAGACTTTTTCTTGTGGGGTTTTCTGAAGTCGCAAATCTGTGCGAATAATCCACAAACCACAGCGGTCCACAAAGCCAACATAATCCAAACCATCGGTCAAATTCAGACTGATTTATGCGCCAGAGTCATGGAAAATTGGACGTTTCGGACGCGCGCCACCCAGAGAAGCTGCGGGGGACATTTGAACGATGTTATATATCATACTTATATATGGCATCGATAGGCCTTTCAAAAGAATGAAAAATTTCGATGACATCTCACACACATTTTGTTTTATTTAAATTTAAGGATAGAAAGCGCTTAATGAAAGAGCCTTTATATACAATAAACACAATAAAATATAGAAAGTGACTTTAAGCCCATGAACTGAACATATTTATTCACCGACGGATTTAAACGCAAAACCATACAAGTTCCGCAGTAACATCAGAATATGCCTCAGTCTTTTCCACAAGGCCCTCGCATTCTACGAATCACTAAAATATACATATACAGATAGACTTTCGGCCATTCAAGTTATCATGACCTTGAAAAACAGTTCTCCAGCAGTGGCGGTAGTCATCAAACACATTATAAATTACGGGGGTACCTGTACAAGTTAACACACGCGGCCCTCGGCCAGCCAGCAGAGCAGATAACTCAGCATAACCGGACACCGGACGCTAGCACCTTTCAGCCATTCACCCCATACACCGATCATTAACAAACACAGCACTTCCGTCATACGCAACACTCCCGTACATTTACCTCAATCACATTCCCATTCACCTCAATCCAATCTTACGCTATCAGAACCTTTCAGCCATTCACCCCATACACCGAGCATTTCGCTTATTAAGCATATTACAGAAAATGTTAAGTTAGAATTAAGTTATTTCGTAAATAAAGAATCAGTCATAGACTGGAATCCAAAAAGAAAGCTTATTTTCTTATTAACTGGCGCCCAACTAAATTTTCGCGAAGTATTGCGTGCTCCAAACATCTTCATAGGAAGAGAATAGAGCAATAATAATAATTAAAAAAAAAACGTAAAAAACGCGACAAATCCACCAAAGAGAGAACCCAACCATCCAAACTGGAGAGCATGCTGACTTTATTTTTACTGTAAGCTAGCCTAAGAAATAATATTAAGAAGTTAAATTATATTGATTTTTAAAGTGTAACATTGAATCTAAATAGTATAGTGATTACTGTTAATGCATAAAAAAAATAATATTAAATAAAATAAAAGTGAATATGCCTGAAAATATAGTAAATATCATATCATCAGCTGTTGAGGTTGCAGTTGAAACAGCATGTGCTGCAATAGTTAAAAAAATGAGTGATTTGATGGCAGAAAATAAACAGGTCAACGATAGTGTTAGTTTACAAATTGAAGAATTACCAAAAAAAGTAAATTCAGTGCATCTATCCCCACCCTCAGTCGTTTCCTATGAACCCATTTCTTTAAATAAACCAAATGTAACATGCCCAATATCGCTCGATTTGATAAAATCCTTACCAGACTTCACAGGTGAGCGAGCGAAATATATTTCGTGGCGTCAAGAGGCTAAGACTGCAATAGAGTTATTTAAATCATATGAGGGAACGGAAAAATATTATCAGGCTGTGGCCATAGTGCGAAATAAAATTGTCGGATCGGCCGATTTAATACTATCCTCATTTAACACAGTTCTCAATTTCGATGCCATAATTGCACGATTAGATCACACTTATGCAGATAAACGTCCACTGCACGTTTTGTATGTAGGTCGTATGTCCATCTCCGAGTACTTTGACCAAATTGAAAAGAATCTGACTTTGATTGTGAATAAAATTTCCATGGAATACTCAGGTAATGACGAATTAATAAATTCATTAGGAGCGAAATACCGATAAGATGCGTTACGTGTCGTCATTTCGGGTCTTAATAAACCCATTTCCGATATTCTTTTCTCAGCCGGTTGCGAGGATTTGCCCTGTGCGTTAGCTAAGGCCCAGGAACTCGAGGCAAACCAACATAGGTATAATTTTGCTAGAGCTTTCGATAACAGTCTCTATGCTGGTGCCAGATTTAGCAACGCTACTCCACGGAACAACCCTCACTATAGACGAGTAGCTGAAACACTTCCCGTTAATAACCAACAGAAACAGAACCACCAACCAGTGGGAGAAGACGATCACATGAGTGTTGATAACTCGTCGAGATATCGATACAATGCGAGGCGTATGACGCAAACACAAATGCGACCAAACACTTCAAACCACCCTCCCATAGCGGCCACTGGTAAGCAAACCATTAGGCAGCAACCGCAAATGTCTGAAAGTAATAGAATATCTAAACGCCCACGTGAATCTGATAGAATACCCTTAGCAAAAGCTCAGCGCATAAATTTTCTACAACCCAAAAGCATAGACAAAGAACCCAAGAATAGTTGCGAATACGAAACCGAATATGCAAACGAATGCGAAGACGAATATCAAACCTTTGATATCCCAGAATACAGTGATCAGATTCATTTTTTAGAATAATGTCGGCTCTACCCTACGTTGAAAAGAAACTCGATAATAAATTTGTAATGAGAATCCTAGTAGACACGGGTACAGCCAAGAATTATATTAAAGAAACCCCCTTTTTAAAAGCCATCCCCAATAATAAACCTTTTAAAGTCAAGACCTTGAACGGTGACAACACAATAACCCACAAATGTAAAATACAATTGTGTGGTAAAACCATCGAATTTTTTTTCCTTCCTCAATTAAAAACATTTGATGCAATAATCGGGTACGATTTTCTGGCACAAATAAAAGCACAGATCGATACTAAATGTTCCTTGTTAATTTACGAAAATGGTGAAATGAAAATTAAGTTTTTTAAATGCGAAGAAGTAAACAATTTAGAAATCGATACACAAACAGTTCCTGAGAGCATCAGGGATGAGTTTCAAAAATTAATAAAGGAATATTCACAAGTTTTCGCTCAACCCGACGAAAAATTACCTTTTAACACAAACGTTAAAGCAACCATTAGAACATTAGATTCACAACCAATCTATTCAAAGCCAAGACCATACAACATGGCGGCTGCTCCGTTTGTAAATAAAGAAATTAAGAAAATGTTAGATGATGGAATAATACGGCCATCACATTCCCCGTCTAATACCCCCATATTAGTGGTAGGCAAAAAAGGAATGGATGAAGACGGTACTCCCAAGTCTAGGTTAGTGTTTGACTACAGAAAGTTATATGAACGCACTATCCCAGATCGGTATCCAATTCCTGAAAGTTCCATTATTTTATCCAATTTAGGACAAGCCAAATATTATACAACGATTGATTTGAAATCCGGATTCCACCAGATCCTCCTAGAGGAGAAAGACAGAGAAAAAACGGCATTCTCAGTTAACAATGGGAAATACGAATTCTGTAGATTACCTTTCGGATTGAAAAATGCGCCTAGCACATTCCAACGAGCAATCGACGACGTGCTTAGGAGCGATATAGGAATACGCTGTCACGTCTATATCGATGATATTATTATTTTCTCTACATCAAAGGAAACATATTTAGAAGATATTCGCATAATATTTTCCAAACTTCTTAAGGCCAACATGCGAATAGCTCCACAAAAATGTATGTTTTTTAAGAATGAGGTAGAATTCTTGGGATTTGTCATATCTGCTACAGGCATAAAAACCTGCCCCAATAAGGTCAAAGATATAGTTAATTATGAAATGCCAAAATCCCTCCGTGCTTTAAGGTCTTTCCTAGGACTTTCCGGCTATTACCGTCGATTCGTAAAAGACTACGCTCAAATAGTCAAACCCTTAACAACATACCTTAGAGGAGAAAACGGCCACATAGGAACAAACAAATCTCAATTGAATACAGAAGCTATATGCGCTTTTAACAGAATAAAGAACATTTTAGCATCAGAAGATGTCCTACTGTTATATCCCGACTTCCGTAAACCATTCGAGTTGACCACAGACGCTTCATCGCAAGCAATAGGTGCGGTACTCTCTCAAGGTGGTAGACCAATCACAATGATATCTCGAACCTTGAGTAGAACCGAAGAGAATTATGCTACAAATGAGCGTGAAATGTTAGCGATAGTCTGGGCTTTAAAATCTCTTAGAAACTACCTATACGGTGCTCCTAATATCAATATATTTACGGATCATCAGCCACTAACCTTTGCGATATCCGAATATTCTCCAACCTTTCACTATAAGCCTGGAAAGGAAAATAAAGTAGCAGACGCATTGTCCCGCCAACATATTAACACGCTCTCTACTTCAGGACAAACTGTTCACAGTGAAGAATCGCTAACAAAAGTGGTACCCTCAGTAAATAATCCTATCAACTGTTTCAAGAATCAAATCTTTATTACTCACGGTAGCGATAAAAGCAGACAAGTAAAAATTCTCTTCCAAAAACAGGTCAGACATACCATAACATTAGATCAACTGCAGAACTAATAGAAATAATGAGTGATGTTCTTAATGTAGATACAATTAATGGAATCTACTGCAGTCTTGAAGTATTAGGGAAAGTACAGAATAGCCTTATAAACGCGTTGCCTAACGTAAAAATGAAATACGCAAAAAAGTTCGTTCAAGACGTATTTAACACAAATGACCAGAAAAAAAGTTTTGTAAACGAACATATCAGAGCACATAGGGGACCACAGGAAAACTATAAACAAATAATCACAGAATATTATTTCCCGAACATAAAAAAACTATGTAAGGCATATGCCTCTAAATGCAAAATATGTAAGGAAAATAAATACCAACGTAAACAAACTCAACATCCAATCGGTGCAACACCAATTCCCAATTATGTAGGAGAAATCCTGCACTTAGATATTTACAACACAGGCAAAAAATATTTTACTTGTATTGATAAATTTTCTAAATTTGCCATTATAAAGCACATCATTTCTAGAAACTCGGTGGACATAAAAATACCATTAATTGAAATCATCTCTCAATTTCGAGATCCGAAGATAGTTGTAATAGACAATGAAGGTGCTTTTACATCTAATTCAACTCAGGCGTTATTAAAAAAATGAATTTAACATTTCAACGCATTCAGTACCAGCACTCCACAGCCAAAGCAATGGGCAAGTGGAACGATTTCATTCAACCCTTGCTGAAATTGCCAGGTGTACGAAAGGAATTACTTCAGATGTTGTTGAACTGATGCTTCTATCAACCCATAAATACAATAATACAATTCACTCAGTTACAGGTTATAAGCCTTTAGACATTTTTCATGACATCTCCAACGAAATGAAGAACGAAATTACGTCCAAACTCAAAACTAAACAAACTAAAGATCTGAAATACCACAATAATAGGACCACACCAAAAGAATTTAGCCCAGGTGACAAAGTATATCTAAAAACCAATAAAAGATTAGGAAATAAATTATCTAAAATATATACTCAAAAAACAGTACAGGCAGATTTAGGCACAGCTGTAGTAATCGATGGAATACAGGCGCACAAAAATAATTTAAGATGACTCTTTTACTTCCAGATTAACCCAAATATCGATGGGCATAATGAGGATTACTGATTATTCTTCAGCCTTATTTATCCCCAGGCGATGTCACTATCTATCAAGATCACTTTTACCTGAAGCATGTTACAAATTTTTCGGTTATCCAAACTATTATGTCTGACAACATAAACATGTTAAATCAACTGAGGGATGAGAAATGCAAAGAAGTTCTGCAGCAGGACATACACGAAATTGATCGTTTACTTCGATTGCTTAAATCTCCCATTAGAACCCGGCGATCAATAGATTTCATAGGATCTGCAATAAAGTTTATTGCTGGCACGCCTGATCACCAAGATTTCGAAATACTGCAAATGCAGGAAAATGAATTGACCAGGTACAATAACAGACAGATCGACATAAACACCCAAATTCAAAATAAATTAGATGAAATTACAGATAGAATTAACAATATAAATGCTATCAATAGGCACGATACAGTTGATAATCATGAGTTGTTGACCATAATTATGTCAAGAAGAAATAGAATTATAATAGATAATTTAAGTAATAATATATGCTCTTTAATATTGGCAAAAAAACAATATTGTAAATCCTCTCATTTTGAATATAGAAGAAATAGAGTTAATTAAAATAAAAGAAAATACTGTAACCGAATTAAGCGATTTGTTAAATGTCGCCAATGTCAAAATGTATTATCAAAATGAAACCCTAGTATACTTAGTTAAGATTCGCAAGGTCCATAGACTTTATTGGGAGCGCACTAAAACTTATAGCCGGAACTACAACGATTTCGAACTTCTATTAACAAAACAAAATACACTAATTGAAAACAGCAATAAACAAACAAAAATAAATTCTCAAATACAAGACAAAATTAATGAACTAACGAATCAGATCAACGCCATAGTTTCACAACACGGCAATATTAGAAAGTCATCAGAATCAGAATTATTACTTTTGGAATATCTATCTGTAAAAAAATAATAATCTTGTAATTAACCATTTAAATAATATAGTCTTATCAATTGTGTTAGGTAAAAATAACATAATAAATCCTTTAATTTTAGATAATATAGAAATAAGCCACTTAATTGATTCTCAATATCTTCCCGCTAAAATTAAAATACTTCAAAATTTAGATGTAATTAATTGTGTATTAAAAATTCCTAAAATTGAAAATTTGTATGATTTTATCGAAATTTATCCTGTAGTTCATAATAAAACTATACTTAAGCTAGATATAAGTCAGGCTGCAAAATGCAAGAATTACATACAACCCTTAAAAGAATGCGTCTATACGTCAGAAGCCAACATCTGCCAACCCACAACCTCGGAATGCATCATACAGTTGCTAACCAACAATACAGCTCTATGCGCCTCTCAAAACTCATACCATACTGCCTCTTATACAATAGATTGAGGATGGAGTAATAATCCTCAACGATGTACGGAAAACAAAAGTTACAGACCAGGCTCAGATAGAAGTGCAGGGAATATATCTACTGACATTTTCGGATTCTACACAAGTTAACGACGCCGTATACCGAATAAAGAAAAAAGCTGCATATGTCGTACCGCATCCCCCGAAGACTCTTTCTATAACGCACCTTGAGCATGAAGAGAAACTATCGCTGCCATATGTCCATCAGCTTCACATCGACAACACAAACCATATCGAAACATTTAGGAAAGATATTTTGACTCAATAGATTCTCCGGTGGACCACTATTTCCCTAACATCAGTAAGTGTTTGCACACTAATCTTTATTCTACTTAAACGCAACAGGCAAAATATAGTCACCTCAAACCAAATTGACTCCATAATTAAGCAAGTCAAAGGTCGAAACGAGGACGTCTCGAACTTAACAGGGGGAGGAGTTAACACACGCGGCCCTCGGCCAGCCAGCAGAGCAGATAACTCAGCATAACCGGACACCGGACGCTAGCACCTTTCAGCCATTCACCCCATACACCGATCATTAACAAACACTGCACTTCCGTCATACGCAACACTCCCGTACATTTACCTCAATCACATTCCCATTCACCTCAATCCAATCTTACGCTATCAGAACCTTTCAGCCATTCACCCCATACAGCGAGCATTTCGCTTATTAAGCATATTACAGAAAATGTTAAGTTAGAATTAAGTTATTTCGTAAATAAAGAATCAGTCATAGACTGGAATCCAAAAAGAAAGCTTATTTTCTTATTAACTTACACAATGCATCTAGCTCTTCCTACAGAACCCCAACGTTTCTATTTGATGCATACAGCGAGTTAGATCTTCTAAAACTAATCGAAAATAAAATAAAAGCAAATGGTCGGCATATGTATATATTGGATATTGAAATAAAAACGCACCGTGGGTATATTTTACCTTATGTAATTTAGTGATTATATTTTCAAATGTGAATAACGAATTATATTAAAAAAAAAATTGTTCAAGAATACAAGATAATATAAAAACCAATCGTAACTTTCTGCTTAGCTCTTCTCTTTCGACTTCACCCACGCAGATCTACTTTACGACTCCCCCGCTAATCTTTCCTTGTTGCCTTCTCTACCTCTCCTATGCTTGCTTCACCATTCTCATCTCTTCTCTTTAACTTTGCTTATATTTATTGTTTCTTTTCTCTGCTTTTCTAATTTAGCTTAACTCTTCTCTTATCATCTTATCTTCTCTGTCGATCACTTTCTTGTGTTGCCCTATTGGGGCGTCTTGGTGACGACGACAACGTCACTCACAGGTATAAGTTAACACACGCGCACCTCGGCCAGCCAGCAGAGCAGATAACTCAGCATAACCGGACATCGGACGCCAGCACACTTCAAACAAACACTGCACTTCCGTCATACGCAACACTCCCGTATATTTACCCCAATCACATTCCCATTCACCTCCATCCAATCTTACACTATCATCACCTTTCAGCCATTCACCCAATACACCGATCATTAACAAACACTGAACTTCCGTCATACGCAACACTCCCATACATTTACCCCAATCACATTCCCATTCACCTCAATCCAATCTTACACTATCAGCACCTTTCAGCCATTCACCCCATACACCGATTTCGCTTATTAAGTATATTACAGAAAATGTTAAGTTAGAATTAAGCGAAGAATAAATGGTCAGTCATAGACTGGAAATGAACAACGGTTCATGTTGTATTAATTGAACTAAAATAACTGGCGCCCAAACGTGGTAACTCGCGTCTATTTTGCATAAATAAACTCCAAAAGTTTTTGTAAAAAACAAGAGAGTTGGTGTTAATTTACAAATCCTTATAAAGGATAAATAAAGGAAAACACGAAGTACAGATCCGAGTAACCCTTCTCCCATCACCATCATATCCGGACCAAAAAAAAAAATCATTTTCTCATCACGGGACTCGTAACTCCTCATCGGAAAGGACTATTAAGGATGGCAACAACAACAAAAACAACATAATAAGGACAACAACCAACAAGAAGGCTCAACACAAAGGATGCAGATAGAATGATATTTTTGTAAGTAAATAAAAAAGAAGTGGAAATTTGTTTATTATTGCCTATTGGAAATATTGTTAAGAATCAAATAGAAAGTGTTAATAGTAAATAATAGTGTTAAGCGTGTAAAGGTACATATTCCAAAATGAGTATTAGAAGAGAACAAATTATAGAACTTGTGCGTGCTACCGTCGAGCTATCACAAAAACAGTTGGCAGAACAAATAAAGGATCTGACATCAGTAATTGAGCAGTTACAACTCCATACTGTCGAATCTTATATGCCTGTATCTATTCGAACCGGTGTTCTTAATCGTAGTGGTTGTCTCGAGTTAATAAAATCATTGCCTGAATTTAAAGGCGACTCCGCCTCATATCCTTCTTGGCGATGGATCTGAAAATTATTATATTGCCATGGGAATTCTTAGAAACAAAATAACGGAGTCTGCAAATGCAACTTTATCCGCGTTTAATACTGTACTGAATTTTAATGCGAACATTGCTCGATTAGACCAAGTGTACTTAGACAAAAGGCCATTACATGTGCTTGAAAATGAACTTAGTATTCTGCGTCAAGGTAACCTATCCATTAGTGAATACTACGATGCAGTTGATAAAAATTTAACTCTCATAATAAATAAAAATATTATGACACTTAGCTGTAACAATGAGGTTATCGTTGCTCTCAACGAGCGTGAAAGGGAAAATGCTTTACGTATTTTCATTTCCGGAGGGGTGCACAGGCCCCGGGGGCTGCAATTTGAACCGGTTACATTTGTTTTTTAAATATTGTAGCATAATAATAACTACGCGCCTATGTCTATGCAGCAAATTCCGAAGTGACTTTCCATTCTGGCAGAATTTTGGTTCAAACTGTCCTTCATTCGAGGTTCGTGTCGGGGACGAAGTCTCCACAGCTCATGTCAACGAAAGAGACGAATAATATTAGGGATAAAAGGGAATTATAACTGCAAGAATTATTTCTCTTGTTCCAGTGGTCGAAGAATTTGCTAGAAGTTTCTGGCTATCAGAAACTTCTGCTATATAAGGACAGATGGCGATCAAAAAAAAGACAGTTGGTTTAGAACCGTGGCGAAGAGATTGGAAAAGTGATAATGGGCGAAGTTGTAATTTGGTGATAAATTGAAAGTTGAGAGTAAACAAGAAAAAGTAATTAGTTTGGATTTGTGAATTAAGTAATTGAAAGGAGATAAAGTGATTTGAGAGGAAAGAGACCTTGTAAGAAAAGAATTTGCAAAGAATAGTATAGTGTGAACTTGAATTGTTCTATAGACTAGAAAATAAAGAAATAAATTTCACAGAATATCGTTTTATCTACTCGAGCCGTAGCCAGCATATTACATTGGTGTCAGAAGCGGGATAAAACTTATTCTGTGAATAACTATTTCCGTGGTGTGAAATTGCACAAAAAAAAAAAAAAAACGATTTCTGTGTTGAGTTAATTAGTTGCGCAAAATGGGTCGCAAATTGGGAAAACTAACTATAACTCAACTAAAGGCAGAACTCAGTAAGCAGAACTACGACTCTCTGGTTCAGGCTATCGAGATGCGGTTTGGGGATGAACACATGCAGCAGGTGTACAGGGTTCAGCTGCGTAGTCGAGTCCAGAAAAGGGGGGAAACGCTCCAACAGTTGCAAGCGGATATAGAGCGACTAGCCCATCTTTCATACCCTAAAGCCGGTGAGGAGCTTATCAACGAAATGGCGGTGGAAGCTTTTATTCAGGCCATAGAGGACAGACAACTGCAAATGGCTGTAAGGATGGCTGAAAAGCGAACACTCCCCGAGGCATTGGCATTCGCTTTGTCAATGAAGGCTGCGGACCAAGCATACCAGGGAATACACCGTGTCAGGGAAATGTCCGTCGTGGAATGCTCATGCCAGAAAACAGCCGTCATGGATGAAGACAGAGCTCGCGGAAGTCAAATCCGTTGCTGGAATTGCAACCAAACCGGACACCTACAACGGCAGTGCAGAAGTGCACCTAGACGAGGAAATTGTTCACATTGCGGAAGTAGGAGAAGCAGAGAGGAAGCATCTGGCTGTCAGTCAGACTTCCCAAAACCAGCAGTCGGGAAATGCGTAAGGACCAACTTCGCGGGGCAGAAGTTGGTTACTGGAATCGAGGCCCCCAGGACCACCATTCAAGTTTCGCAAACCAAACGGGGTAACAAGAGCCTGACAGTGGAGGCACTAATCAACGAGAAGAAGTGCGTAGCCACCATCGACACAGGTGCCACTGCCTCCATTGTAAGAAGAGATATCGTCAAAAGCTCCTGGCTGCACAACACCAACAGCTACTGCCTGAAGACTGCAACAGGGGAAATGGCGAAGGTATTTGGAGAAGTTCGTCTTACGATTACTCTGGCAGGACTGACGTTCTCCCATGCGTTTCTGGTGGCAGATATATGCGACGAGTGCATCATCGGAGTAGACTTCATGAAAGCAAATGAAGTAATCTTGGACATCGGGATGCAAGTACTGAGGTATCGAAATGTGGAGATTCCGATGGTGTACGGAAATGAGAATGCCGTAACTCTCAGGACAGTCATCAGCAAAGACGAAGTTTTGCCGCCGTCTTCAGAGACAATCATTTGGACAAAGCTGGAAGGTGATCTTGGGAGCCACCGATTCTACATAGTAGAACCAGACCCAGAGAAGAATTCTCAAGACTACATCGTGGGAAAGACGTTAGTCGAACCAAAGAACACCATGGTTCCAGTGAGGGTTTTGAACGCAAGACCACACACTGTAAAACTAAGGCGAGGGGATGTGACTGGAAAATGCACGCCGATTACCGCCGTCGCAACAATATCTGAACGTGATGCTCCAAAACCTCTCACATCACCTTGGACAGCGGAAACGAGAGAAACGATTCTCCAGTCCAGTGAGCTGAATCAGGAGCAGCGAACTATGGCAGAGAATCTTATCAATGAGTATGCTGATGTATTTGCCTCACAGGACGGAGAATACGGCCGAACACACCTGGTACAACATCGAATAGACACTGGTGATACTAGACCAATTCGTCAGCCTGCTAGGCGCCTTCCATTGGCAAAGCAGACAGAAGTTGCAGAGATGGTGTCGGCAATGGAGAAAGAAGGTCTGATTGAAAGTTCCAAAAGTCCGTGGGCATCACCGGTTGTACTGGTTAAGAAGAAAGATGGCAGCACGCGGTTCTGCGTGGACTATCGGCAGCTCAATTACGTCACCAAGAAAGACAGCTACCCTCTGCCACGGATTGACGACACGCTAGACACACTATCAGGAGCCCGATGGTTTTCCACTCTCGACTTGAAGAGTGGCTACTGGCAGGTACAGATCCATCCAGAAGACCGGGAGAAAACCGCCTTCACCGCAGGAAAATGGGAATCCTCCGACGGAAAGTCGTTTGTAATGCAGCTTGTCGTACCGCGGACGAGGGTCAAGGAGGTGTTACAGGAAATGCATGGCGGGGCGACCGGAGGCCACTTGGGAGTGAATAAGACGCTAGAAAAGGTACGAGAACGTTTTTATTGGTTAAAAGCGAAGGAAGATATCGAAGACTGGTGCAGAAAATGCGACGTGTGTGCAGCTAGCAAGGGTCCGAGAATCAAAACTCGAGGTAAGATGCACCAATACAACGTGGGAGCACCTTTCGAACGAATCGCCATTGACATCGCAGGGCCCTTTCCGGAAACCGACAATGGTAATCGGTATATACTCGTAGTGATGGACTACTTCAGTAAGTGGCCGGAAGCGTTTCCGATCCCTAACCAGGAAGCCAGAACCGTGGCGGAGCAGATCGTCTACAATTGGGTTAGCAGATTCGGTGTGCCCTTGGAATTGCATTCTGACCAAGGGCGGAACTTCGAGTCAAGAATCTTCCAAGAGATGTGTCAACTACTCGGAATCAAAAAGACAAGGACAACCCCGCTTCATCCACAGTCGGACGGTATGGTGGAGCGTTTCAATAGGACTTTGGACGAACATCTCTCGAAGGTCGTAGGTGACTACCAACGGGATTGGGACCGGCAGATTCCCTTGTTTTTGATGGCCTATAGAAGTGCCGTGCATAGCACTACTCGACATACGCCGTTCGAAATCTTATTCGGTGGAATAGCTCGTTTACCCAGTGAGGTGAAATTTGGATCTCCTACCAATGAGCCCAGAAATGAAGAAGAGTACGTGGCGGACCTTAGGGAAAGGCTTAGGGACATACACCAAAGGACCAGAAGCCAGATTAAGATGACGAGCGACCGCATGAAGACCAGGTATGATGCCAAGGCAACAACGTCAGGATTCCAGGAAGGAGATCTGGTGTGGCTGTATAATCCCCATCGCCAAAAGGGGAAATCACCTAAGTTACAGCGGAACTGGGAAGGTCCCTACAGAATAGTAACCCGCATCAACGATGTTGTCTACCGCATCCAGCGAGGACCAAGGGCCAAAATGAAAGTGGTTCATGTGGACCGACTGAGTCGATACAATGGCCGAAATGAGGATGCACTTGTTCGGGACGAACACGTCTAAGAGGGGGGCAGTGTAGCATAATAATAACTACGCGCCTATGTCTATGCAGCAAATTCCGAAGTGACTTTCCATTCTGGCAGAATTTTGGTTCAAACTGTCCTTCATTCGAGGTTCGTGTCGGGGACGAAGTCTCCACAGCTCATGTCAACGAAAGAGACGAATAATATTAGGGATAAAAGGGAATTATAACTGCAAGAATTATTTCTCTTGTTCCAGTGGTCGAAGAATTTGCTAGAAGTTTCTGGCTATCAGAAACTTCTGCTATATAAGGACAGATGGCGATCAAAAAAAAGACAGTTGGTTTAGAACCGTGGCGAAGAGATTGGAAAAGTGATAATGGGCGAAGTTGTAATTTGGTGATAAATTGAAAGTTGAGAGTAAACAAGAAAAAGTAATTAGTTTGGATTTGTGAATTAAGTAATTGAAAGGAGATAAAGTGATTTGAGAGGAAAGAGACCTTGTAAGAAAAGAATTTGCAAAGAATAGTATAGTGTGAACTTGAATTGTTCTATAGACTAGAAAATAAAGAAATAAATTTCACAGAATATCGTTTTATCTACTCGAGCCGTAGCCAGCATATTACAATATTGTAGTATGCGAGCTACGGCTCGAGTAAATAAAACGATATTCTGTGAAATTTATTTCTTTATTTTCTAGTCTTTAGAACAATTCAGGTTCACACTACACTATTCTTCGCAATTCTTTTCTTACAATGTCTCTTTCCTCTCAAATCACTTTATCTCCTTTCGATTACTTAATTCACAAATCCAAACTAATTACTTCTTCTTGTTCAATCTCAACTTTCAATTTATCACAAAATTACAACTTCGCCCATTATCACTTTTCTAATCTCTTCGCCACAGTTTAGAAACTACTGCTCCTTTTTGATCGCCATCTGTCCTTATATAGCAGAAGTTTCTGATAGCCAGAAACTTCTAGCAAATTCTTCGACCACTGGAACAAGAAAAATTCTGATGTAATAATTCCAAGATGACAATCATTCTCTCTTGTTCTCTTTTATCCGGGATATTATCCGAGTTGTGGTGACTAATTTCAGACACGAACCTCAAATGAAAAGGCACTTCGGAATTTGTTGCCTGTTCGAGGGCGTAGTTATTATGCTACATTATGTTACAATATATAAAATTTACAAAACGGATTCGTTCGTCAGTCCAACGAATTTATTTACAAAGTTTACCAGCATTAACACTGCTTCACAGTAAGTAATCAGACATTAAGGGTGGCCGTGGTGTAGTGGTAACATCATCGCTTGTCACGCTATTGATTCACGGTTCGAATCCTGATGTCAAGAATCATCTACTTATTTCACATGAAATAAATAAAAAAGTCGATCACTTGCGAAAGCTAAGATAACTCTACTGTGAAGGCATAACACTGGCAGTAGGGTGGTCATATGGCCAAAATGCAACTTGATCGTGATGATGACATCAAGAGGACGGAAAAAAAATACTGTGAATCATAAGCAACGACAATAATAGCGAAAACAAAACAAAATACTCCCCAGTTATCTGGACAGCCACCCTTGGAGTTTACAGAAACTTAATACCACCTGAGTTTCAAACCACACCACTCTGTCTTTCTCTCTGTCTCTTCCTTTCCACAAAAACGCACGTGTTCTAAAAAAAAAAATTAGTATAAGGGTATTCATATCCCCTTTCACACGTACAAATTATAAAAAAAAAAAAAAAAACATTGCTTGTGTTGCTTAACAACAAAATCCAATGAACGCTGCTCCCTAGTATGCAACTATATTTTATCAGAAATGACAACCCTGTACAGCACACTCAAATTATAACACAGTACACAACATCTGCATTCGAAAATACTTTTTTTCTCTCTTCTCGCTGGAAGGTAAAAACTATGAAAGCAATTCAGATGTTTCACCTCATGAGGATGACATTGATAAGGATTAATTTGAGATCGAACGCGTACGGAGCAATTATATCTGCAACAAGTCCAGTTTGCCCAGTTCTAGCCGATTGTTACCACTTAACCCTTATCTGGAGGAAGCTGGCCTCTTGCGGGTGTGTGGTCGTATTGACAAAGCATCGGTACCACATGGTACAGGCATAACAACTCGAACTATTAAAATATATATTACAGTTTAGACTGGAAGTTAGTCTGCCTAACATAACAATAATGCTTCGTCTTTTTCTCACAATTGCAATAAGTAATGCCGGCTGTGAGAGGAGTTTCTCAAAATTGAAGCTTATTGAAAATTATTTAAGGTCCACAATGAGCACTCTAAGGCTATCTAATCTGTGTATCATGGCTATAGAGCAGGAAATCACAGAGACCATCGATACTGAAGGAATACTAAGAGATTTTGCCCTGATGAAAAGTAGGAAAATAAAATTTTACAGAAGTTTTCTGCAAATAAATAAAAAAGTTTCTTGCAGTTTTATTTTCGTTTACGAGACTTGTGATTTTCGGAAAAAGATGTTCGTATGTAATTTAAAAAGAATGTAGCATTTAGGCAGGTTAAATTCCAATGAAAGTTCCTGCTGTTTTCACGACCGGCATATAGTATGATGCGAGGTCAAAAGGTTTCGTCCTTTGCAGACGACGAATTGAATTGTTCGCGTCAAGTAGTTGAATGATGCTACGGTTACAATGGCCGTGAACACGATCTTTGTGTTAACGAGCAAAATTTGTTATCTCTTCGACGACGCTGGGAATTCCCAGTTCCCGATGAATATCTTCGTTACGTACATACCACGGTGCGCTAACGATCGTTCTAAGAACTTTATTTTCAAAAGTTTGTAGGATGTTTCTATTGCTTTTCCTGGTACAACCCCCTAGTTGTAGACCATACGTCCACACTGGCTTTAACACTTGCTTATAGATAAGCAGTTTGTTATGTAGGCTCAGCTTCGAATGTTTTCCGAGTAGCCAGTGCATTTGTCGGTATTTGTTTTCGAGCTCGTCGCGTTTCTTTTTTACGTGCGATTTCCATTTAAGCTTAACATCTAGAGTCATTCCTAGATATTTTGCTTCGTTCGCGTACGGTATTTGAGCCGAATTTAAATATACGGGTAATCTATCCACTTTTTTGTAGGTAAAGTTTATGTGGGTAGATTTGCTTTTGTTTAGCACAATACGCCAAGAATTCGACCAAGCGTGGACTTTATTAACAGCATGTTGAATCATCTTTTGTTGGTTGGGATGGAGGTGTTCTTACCATTCTACGACTCTTTATGAAAGGGTAATCCTTTAGCAATAAATGGTTCCCTCAGAACCCATGGAACCGACCTCCGAAGAGGGTGGATTTACCAGTTTACCTGGCATACCACCTGGGGTATTAATTTCTTCTGTTTTGTTCATTACATCATTTTTTTAACTTTTGTGAAAAGTTTAAACCTTTTTGGATTTAAGTCTATGACAGGCATGCCTTACCTCCGGTATATTCTAGTCCCATATCCGGAAGGGGATTTACTGTTTAAATTCAGCCGCCCCTCTGGGGTCAGACGCTGACCAGTGTGCCGCACAATATGCATCAGACGCTCCTGGTTTTATGGGTTTAACCTTCAGGTTCATCTTTCAGTTATAAATTGCAAAGAATAGGTTAATTCACAATGCCACAAGAAGTCTGATTAGAAAGTTCCGAACTAGGTAGAGAATTATGTTATGATAATTCTTACGAAATTCAGTCAAATAATCAATCTAATGACGAAATCAATTTTTTAGGGTAAAGTCACTCTTGCCATTTATTACTAAAACTGCAATAAATGGACAAGAGTTGCGAATTTTAATCGACACAGGAACTTCGAAGAATTATATTAAAAAGCATAATTTTCTGAAAGGAGTATGTTCAGTAGAAACCCATTTCATGTTAAGTCTGTCAATGGAACTAATCTAATTACAGAAAAATGCAAATTTAAAAATTTTTTTTTTAATGAAGGTGGAAATCTCGAAAGACGCAGAGGGGTTAGAAACTCAAAGCAGTGTGGGACTCTAACCGCACTAAAAACACATCCTTGATCATGACCAATCAAAGAAAGATCGACAAATGATTTTATTTTCAACGTATAGTTGCGTTTGAGAGGGTATTATAATTTAAATACGTGCTCTCATAATTGTCAGATTATAAGTTCATGAGGTTTTGTTCTTCTTAATCTACGAATATTATTTCGTATATTTAAGACGTCTTCTATTGAAGGATTTATATGCATCTGCAGACGCACGTTGTGATGAATTTCGTTGATTTTAATTTCTTCCTTTACCGGATTAATCTGCAAATCACGACGCAAGTCAATATTTCTAATGTACCATGGGGCATTTACTATTCCCCGAAGAACTTTATTTTGAAAAGTTTGCATTATTTGTACATTCGTTTTTTTTGTACAACCCCATAATTGGACACCATATGTCCAAACAGGTTTTAATATCTGGTTATATAATAAGATTTTGTTCTCAATGGACACTTCTGAATTAAGTCTTAACAACCAATAGAGTTTTCTATATTTAATATTTAACTCCTCTACTTTCTTTTTCACATGTTCTTTCTATTTCAGTTTAGCATCCAGATTCATACCCAGATACTTAGCTGTGTTAGAATAAGGAACTATTTGATCATTAATAACCACAGAAACATTCGTTATTTTTTTATTTGTAAAGTTGATATGGGTGGACTTAGACTCATTAAGTTTCATTCGCCATCGTTTCGGCCAATCACATATCTCGTTCACTGAGTGTTGCTGTGGCCACGCATCCATCAGTTGCTAGAAGAGCAGTGTCGTCTGCGAATGTGGCTAACATGGTATCATTCGCATGTGGAATATCACTAATATATAGTAAATATAGGGTAGGGCCTAGAACACTTCCCTGTGGAGCACCTGCTTTTATTTCTTTAAGTTCAGAATACGCTGAACCACAGCGTACTCTAAATAATCTATTAGCTATATATGACTTAAGTATCTCATAGTATTGTCTAGGTAGATCCCTATGTAGTTTATATTCCAAGCCCTTTTGCCAAACTTTATCAAAGGCCTGAGCAACGTCTAGGAGTATTTTAGAACAAACTTGTTTTTCTTCTAGTGTTTTTTTTATAACATTAGTTATACGATGCACTTGGTCTATTGTCGATTGCTTATTTCTAAACCCGAACTGATGTATGGGAATAAGCCTTCTTTGCTCTATGATTCTATCCAGCCTTTTAAGAAGCAGTTTCTCGAAAATTTTTGATAATATCGGTAAAAGCGATATTGGCCTAAATGAGGTAACTCTGATAGGGGTTTACCTTGCTTAGGTATAACAATAATTTCTGCTATTTTCCAGTGATGTGGGACATATCTTTGTGTAAAACAGGCATTAATTATAAGCTTGAGTTTTAACAATTCTACGAAGGGTAGTTCTTTCAGGATTTGGGCAGTTAAAAGGTCGTAACCTTTTGATTTTCTACTAGATAGTTTAGAAATACATGTGCTAATCTCTCTTAGCGAAACATAAGTGACTACGTCTTCATCTATTTTATCAGAGAATTCTAGTTCATTTGCCACGCTGGAAATTTGCCACTGGAAAAGGTTTAAACACATTTGTTAGGTGCTCCGTAAAAAGTTTAACCTTTTCTTTTGGGTCGCCGATCCATTTCCCTTCAGATGTTTTTAACGGGGGATCCTGCGCTTGAGATCTCTTTAAATGATTGGCAGCCTTCCAGACGGAGTAGTCTGTGTGTGTATTAACATGCCGTTGACCATCAGAATTACGGGTGTATGATCCGGCGACAGATCATCACTGTTTTCAACTTTTACTTCTTTTCTATTGATTCCTTTCATTATGAAGAAGTCAATAAGATCTGGTGTTTTTGCTGGGTCAGATGGCCAATAAGTAGGCGATCCAGTCGAAATAAAATCACAGTTAAAATTTCGCCCGGCTTCGTAAAGCTTCCTGCCTTTAGTCGTTATTAATTTTGACCCCCAGTAGGTGTGTTTTGCATTGAAATCACCTCCAATGATAAAG
The DNA here is from genome assembly GCA_963082735.1 of Pocota personata. Classification (NCBI taxonomy): domain Eukaryota; kingdom Metazoa; phylum Arthropoda; class Insecta; order Diptera; family Syrphidae; genus Pocota; species Pocota personata. The sequence goes on from OY720431.1 coordinate 83,193,992, forward strand.
CTGTTGCCTAGAGTTCGGAAGAGGTCATTAAGATCTTCCTCTGTCGGCGAATACTTGGGTGGGCAGTTCAGTTTGGACCTGCGAACAGTACGGGTGTCTAAAGAGTCAATTGTGAGATTTCACTTTAAAATGAAATTTGTACCGAGAAAATTGAGAGAAACTCAATATCCAAAATTTCGTGTGGTGATTGTAAAAGTTTTTATCACGCATCTTGCGTCAACATCCTACAGCAAGATATCGATTATTTTAAAACGAGTGGTGTTTCCTATCGGTGTGATAATTGCTCACCGCTTAGGCATAAATTACATCACATGCATAACCCATCGAAAGACTTAAACACGTTTAATTCTAAAACATCTAAGCAACCAACCTCTCTACACTTAAAAGTTAAAGAAAAAGGTAGTGATCATCTGCAAACTTCATCTTTCGATACAACCACCAGCGAGCAAATAGATGAAGAGTTCACTCCTCGTATGGTTTATGAAAAACTGGCAAGCCTGGAGAAGATTAATAAGCAGTTCCTTCTCTCGATTAATGAGTTGCGAGCTGAAAATGTTGATCTTAAATCTAAAATTTCGCTGTTGGAAAGTCGACTCTGGCAGCAGCAGAAACAACTAAGCAACTGCATTGAGATTACTGGGGTGCCCATCGTCAATGATAAAACTGCGAAGCGCAGTGAGTGTTCCCGATGATACGATTAGTGATTGCTATGTACGAAAGGTTCGGAGAGAAAATCAAAATAATAACTCTGGCTCTTCAAGTGAATCTCACATACCAGTCATCTGTCTAAGCCTTTCTGATTTCTCTCTCAAACAACATATTATGAGAGAGAAGGTAAAAAAAGGAGCATGCAGACTTCTGATTTATTTGCCAACGGTGGTGATTGCGGTGGTAGGAGCGGTGATGGTGGCAGTGGCAATGGAAGCAGCACAAAGAGAAGATCGGTTATATAAGTTAACACCACAAATGTTACAAAACACATTCGCCATGTGTAACCCAATATTCGCCTCGTGCTTGACACAAAAACACCTGCAGCAATAGCAACAGTCGATAACAACCACGCTCCACATTCATGCTGCTGAGCCAGCGTCTGGAGCTAACGCAAGACGATACCCTATCCCAATCCCATTGCAAAATTCCCACATTCCAGCACGTATTATTTAAGTGAACATAGGTGATAAGTTTCTTTATGTTAGTTTTGTAAGTCAGTTGTTTTTTTGAATTTTAATAAAGAAGAGGCTTCTCCTCTAAAGGAAAAAATATTTTTTTTACAAATTAAACAAAGTTTTTTTTAATTGGCGCCCGAGCAGGGACCCGGTACGAGAGTAGTCACGTCGCGATTTAATACGATTTTAACTAGTTTAAATAGTTGCGAAGTAGTTACGCGCGTAAGCCGACCTAAAATAGCTCGCCGTGAGTGACCAAAGAAGTGAACTTGGAAAAGAACATTAGTGCTCCCAGTGCCGGGTCCGTCAGCGACATCACCGGAAATCTTTAGATCGAAGGAACCACGTAAGCGTGTTGAAGGCGATACCGCAGTAGCCAAGCAAGGCAAAAAGGAGTTTATCAATCAACCGACGTGGGATGTTCGCCGCTTTAGTTCTGTAAGGATAATTGTTAAGATTATTTAAGTAAGAAATCCAGTGAAGTAGAATATAAGAATAATCAATATTTAAGTAAGAAATCCAGTGAAGTAGAATATAAGAATAATCAACATTTAAGTAGAAATACAGTAAAGTAGAATATAGGAATAATCAAGTGAGACATATCACCCATTACTAGTACTAATTAAGTGAAACATATTAATATTAACCACATCTAAAGCTAGACGTGTCAAGTTCAGTTCCTCTTAAATTTTTCTTAACTCTGAGTATACCAAAATGCCCGACCTCCATTCAGGAGTATCCACAAACCCCAGCAACGAACATTTCTTTGAACCAAATCCACCAAATCCACCAAATCCCCCCAGTAGAAATGTTCCACCAACGAACAACCCCCCGAGAATTTCTCTGGGCGATCAGAATCAAAATAACTCTTTCCAATCTACAACATCCCATACTGATGCAAACCGAGAGGTTGGGTCGACTTCCGCCTTAGACACCCTTATTTTGTCAATAGTAAATCGGGCCCTAGAGACCAAGGTTCCACCCCTCATCCAAAATTGTTTAAACCCCAATGCTGATTATTTCGCTGGCACAGACCAGGCAATCGCTCATGAACACATAAATCAATTGAATGACATGGATAGAATTCCGGACGTGGTCCGATGTCTTAAGACATTTTCCGGAGACCCAGAAGAGTTTAGCTCCAGGAGGAAGAGCGTTGAGCGCATCCTTGAAGTTTATGAACCCCTAAAGGGCACTCCCAAATACTACGGGATTTTAAGCGTGATACGCAATAAAGAGTCATATAATACTCCGCTCGATTGGAAGTCGATATCAAGGTGTTTAGCTATGCACTACGCCGATAAGAGAGACGTAACCACATTGGAGTACCAAATGGCATCTCTCATACAAGGAAATAAAACCGTGCAAGAGTTCTACCAATTGGTGTACACACATCTCTCTCTGATTCTTAATAGAGTATCTTGCATGGACACGAGCCCCGACGCCATGCGCCTCTTGACCCAGACGTATAGGGACAAGGCACTAGATACATTCATACGTGGGCTAAGAGGGGATTTGCCGCGCCTTCCTGCCATAAGAGAGCCGCTAGATTTACCTCACGTGCTAAATTTATGCCTTAAGTTGGAGAACCAGAGTTATAGGACAACCCATGCTTACAATAATCAGGCAGCTCCAAGAAAATCACAAGCGCAACCCCCTCGTGCTGCGCCACCGCGTAACTTATACCACAACCAGCCTGCTTTTGCATTTCGTGGCCAATCCTTTACACCACAATTTGGGAATCAAGACTACCGACCATCTTTTTTGCCAAGGCAGCCACTCGCGCTCCCAGCGAATCCGATCATTAAATCGGAACCAATGGGTCAAAGTCAGAGTCACCAAATCAGGCATCAGCCAAATCGATTCCCACCAAGAGGACAAATGCCAGTACCCCATCAGTACGTACCCCAACACTACGCACCAAGGTCACAGCAGGTCAGTCGATTCACACCAAGGGGACCGACACCCGTACCCCAGCAAGGTACATCAAGGCCAAACCAAATTCACCAGAATAATTGGCAAACAAATTTCCACATAGATACAGATATCTATCGTGATTATAACCAGGCCACAGAAGACGAGACGAACCAGTATGAACCGACTCTAGAAGAATACATTCAGCCCCTAGAGCAAGCAGATGATACCAACCACACCGAGGCTAGCCTGATCGAGGACTTCACCACCCTGCATTTTTTAGGCTAACGGACTCCTCGTTACCCTACATTGAAGGGAAGACGAAGAGTGGCAAAATAATGAAAATCCTAATAGATACAGGCTCGAATCGAAATTACATCCAACCGTCGCTTGTCGAGAATCCCATCCCAAATAATGAATCCTTTAACGCGAACTCAATAGGTGGAAGTACCAGAATCACACACCATACCGAAACAAGTCTCTTCGGCCTTAAAGATCCAAAGATCAAATTCTTCCTCCTACCCACCTTAAAATCTTTCCATGCGATTTTAGGCAATGATAGCTTGAAAGAGTTGTCAGCAGTCATTTATGCTAAAGAAAGCTACATGTCCATTCTTGTCGGACCTAAAATCAGAATCAAACAAATGAAAATGCAGTCAATCAACTTACTAAGTTCCAAAATCAATTCTATATCCGACACCCAACAAATAATCGTCGAATCGCTTGTTGGGAATTTCCCCAAGCTATTCTCCGAACCTGATGAAAAGCTAACTTTCACCACAAAGGTGGTAGCCGAAATCCGAACAAATACGGATTCTTCTATTTTTTCGAAATTTTACCCTTACCCCATGTCGCTCAAAGACGAAGTCGAGAAACAAATTACCAAGCTTCTTGAGGATGGCATAATTAGACCATCCCGATCACCTTATAACTCCCCTATTTGGATAGTATCCAAGAAACCCGACTTTTTTTTTTTTTTTTTTTTATAATTTGCGCGCGCCAAATGGGATATGAATACCATTAAATTATTTCAGCGCACGGGCGTTTGCAGAAATTGAGAGAGAGAGAAAGGAAGATTGGTGTAGTGGGTTTGAAACTTAGGTGGTATTAAGTTTCAGTAAACTCCAAGGGTGGCATCCAGATAACTGGGGAGCTTGTTTGTTTTGCTTTTTGTCGTTGCTCATGATTCACAGTATTTTTTTCCCTCCACCTGATGTCATCATCACGATCAAGTTGCATTTAAGCCATATGACCACTCTACTGCCAGTGTTATGCCTTCGCAGTAGAGTTGACTAAGCTTTCGCAATTGATCGACTTTTTTATTTATTTCAAACGAAATAAATAGATGATTGTTGAGATCAGGATTTGAACCGTGAACCAAGAGCGTGACAAGCGTTGATGTAACCACTACACCACGGCCACCCTCCCACTCCGCGGGAAACAAACAATATCGGCTAGTGATCGATTATAGGAAGCTCAATTCGGTCACGATCGCGGATCGATACCCGATCCCCGAGATAAACGAGGTCCTATCTCAACTGGGTAAAAACGCATACTTCACTGTGCTTGACCTCAAGAGCGGATTTCATCAAATCCCCTTAAAAGATTCCGATATCGAGAAGACGGCTTTCTCCATAAATAACGGAAAGTTTGAGTTTACTCGACTACCGTTCGGTCTTAAGAACGCACCGTCTATATTTCAACGAGCTCTCGATGATATTCTTCACTAGCATATCGGAAAGATATGCTACGTATACATCGATGACATTATTATATTCAGTAAAAGCTAATCGGAGCATGCTGAGCATTTGAGGCAAATCTTTTACACCCTCAATGAGGCTAATATGAAAGTCCAGCTGGACAAATGTGGTTTCTTCCAACGTGAAGTGGAATTCTTAGGATTCATCATATCCCAAAGTGGTATTAAGTCTAACCCAGAGAAGGTAAGAGCAATAGTCGATTTCCCACAACCCAAGACGTTGAAGGATCTTCGTTCTTTCCTTGGCCTTTCAGGCTATTATCGTCGATTCGTTAGGGACTATGCAAAAATTGCAAAGCCTCTATCATCCCTCCTCCGAGGAGAAGAAGGTCGAATTTCCAAAAATCTTTCCAGCAAAAAGCCAATTTACTTGAATTCTGAGGCTGTCGAAGCCTTTAACAAAATTAAAAGTTCGCTTGCATCGCAGGATACTATGCTCGCGTATCCTAACTTCGACAAGGAGTTCGAGCTCACTACGGACGCATCCAATTTCGCTATTGGCGCAGTCTTGTCCCAAGACGGACGACCAATAACATTCATATCTAGGACTTTGAGCAAGGCGGAGGAGCATTACGCCACAAACGAAAGAGAAATGTTGGCGATAATTTGGGCCCTCGATTCGCTAAGGAACTACCTATATGGTTCTGCTCATGTCAACATCTACACGGACCACCAACCCCTTACATTTGCTCTTAGCAATAAGAACAACAATAGTAAGATGAAAAGGTGGAAGGCGATCCTAGAGGAGTATGATTATACTCTCCAGTACAAACCTGGTAAATGCAACGTAGTTGCGGATGCTCTGTCACGACCACCACAGGAGTCTCAGATTAATTCCCTAACGCCAACTCAGCATAGCAGCGAAAGCTCGTCGGAGAATCTAATTCCCTCTATTGAAGCTCCGATAAACGTTTTCCGGAATCAGGTAATCCTCAAATTAAGTGATGTGACTCAACATCAGATGCAAATCCCATTTAAAAACTTCCGAAGACATGTTATTGAGGAACCTGAATATACTAAAGAAAAACTCATATCCATCTTTAAACGATTCTTAGACCCAAGAGTACTAAATGGACTGATAGCCCCAGAGAGAGTTATGGGCATCGTTCAAGAAATTTACCCTTTGTATTTCTCGAACTACAAGGTAAGGTATACCCAATCTTTTGTTGAGGACATTTCCTCCACGGATAGACAAGAAGAGATAATTATCGAAACTCATAACAGAGCTCATCGTGGTCCAGATGAGAACAAGAACCAAATTATGGAAAGGTATTATTTCCCTAGCATGGCTAAGAAAATCAAACAATTCACCACACTCTGCTCAACCTGCAAAAAGAATAAGTATGACCGTCACCCTAACAACCCCATGCTTGGCGAAACCCCCATACCGAACTATCCCGGTCATACTGTACACTTAGATATTTTCTCCACTGAGAAACACTTAATCCTCACCGCAATAGATAAGTTCACCAAATTTGCCATTGCCAAATTAATTAAATCAAAAGCGATTGAAGATGTCAGACGACCTCTTCGAGAGATCATTTTTCAATTCGGAGTTCCCCAATGTATAATATTCGACAATGAGAAGTCGTTCAACTCAGTGTCGATCCTCTTCATGTTAAAAGACGAACTCAAAATCACTGTCTACACGACACCCCCGTACAAGAGTGAAGTGAATGGTCAAGTGGAACGGTTCCATTCCACTCTAGCAGAAATAATGAGATGTCTGAAAAAGGACGTCATTAATAGAAATTTTGAAGAACTACTCGAAAGAGCAGTTTGTGAATACAACCATTCTTTCCACACCACTACTCAAAAGAGACCAGTTGATCTCTTTTTTGGAAGAACAGTCAATTTTGGACCAGAAGATTATGAGAAAACGCGGTTGAGCAATATCGAGAAATTGGTCCAGAAGCAGCAAAAAGATCTAAAATACCACAATAAGAAAAGAACCGAGATCAAAACGTATACCCCAGGAGACATAATCTATGTAAAACAATGACAAAGCGATATGCGAAAGAAATAGTCGAGGAAAACTCTACAACCACAGTCAAAACACGGTCAGGAAAGATAATCCACAAGAGTCACATACGAAACTAGGATCAGGCAACCTTCTATAAATTAACCCAGCTTAAACTATTTCCACTGTTTTTCCCTTCTAGGCTGTACGCCGTAGGCTGCTTGGCCGATATCCAGATCTTGGACTATTCATCCAGTGAATTAGTTGCGATAGAAACCGGGACGGCAATGATCCAAAATGGCAGCTTTAAAATGATTCATACCATAGACTTGGAACCATGCAAAAGCATAATTAACAACATCAAAAATACAATAGAACACGGCATAAATAAGAGTCACCCTTCCTATCCTTTCCTTTCTCACGAACTTTCGGAAATAGAACATATATTCAATAGGCTCAAACCTAAAAACAAAAACAAAAGGTCATTAAACTTCTTAGGAAGCGCATGGAAGTGGATAGCTGGAAGCCCTGACCATGACGATTTCCGAATAATAAGAAACAAACTAAATAATGTATTAAGAAACAACAATAGACAGGTCCTTATTAACAGAGATGTTATTAATAATATTAATGAAATAACAAAGAAAACTAATGAAATACTAACGAAAATGAAAAATCATGACCCATTCATGAATACCATTATATCCGTTACTCAACAAAAAATTAAGCTAATTAAGGAAGAACTTGTCAACATAGAATACGCCATACTTTAGGCGAATAAAGGAATTATAAATTCATATATTTTATCAATTAAAGAAATTAACATAGCTGAAAAAATAATTAAGAGGGAAAATATCCCTTACGGTAATATTGATGAGGCACTAAATTTTGCCGAAGTAAAAGTTGCCACGAACACAAGTTCGATAATTTATATTATAAGTATACCAAGCTTAGAGTTAAACACTTGCAGTAAACTTTTATTAAAACCCGTAAAGAAGACAAATTTTGTAAACAAATTAGAACATGAACAAATTTTGAAATGCCAAGAAAAAATGTATGGTTTAAAGTTAGATTGTAAGACCTATAATAAATTAGAAATATGTCCTAATCGTAACATATTAGATATTAGTAGCACATCCTGTATCCCTAACCTACTCCTGAATATAAAAGCCAATTGCACCCGCATAAACAACCAACATATTCCCACAGTAGAGGAAATCTTCCCAGGACTCATTTTTCTCAATCGGTTTAACGGCACAATGCAACAAGACCACCAAAATGTATTACCACTAACGGGCACATTCATAGTTAAGTTTCAAAACTCAACAATTACCATAGAAAATAAAACCTACACATCTGATACCGTGATATCCACATTAAAACCATTACCTGCAATCGCTCAATTTTATACAGCGGAGGACACAGAAGAAATGCTATCATTGGAAATGGTAAAAGAACTCCATTCCAGCAACACTGAAGACATAAAAACACTGGAATCAAAACACAATACCATCAAAGCAACAAATATCATATTAGCAATAGCCATAGCCACGATTGCTCTAGCCTTTATAGCAAAAACTGTATGGAAAAAACGCGCAATTCATATCAACGTCAACAATAGACCTGATCCAGAAAACCAAATTGAGATGAAGGAAAACACGCATATGGCAACTCCTTGCCAAGAAACCAGCAAGACCCAAGAAAAAGTCTTAACAGCAAAGCCTACACGAATAAGCCAAATACCTCTTTTTTGAATTAAGGTCAAACGAGGACGTTTGATTATAAGCAGGGAGGAGTTAACACCACAAATGTTACAAAACGCATTCGCCATGTGTAACCCAATATTCGCCTCGTGCTTGACACAAAAACACCTGCAGCAATAGCAACAGTCGATAACAACCACGCTCCACATTCATGCTGCTGAGCCAGCGTCTGGAGCTAACGCAAGACGATACCCTATCCCAATCCCATTGCAAAATTCCCACATTCCAGCACGTATTATTTAAGTGAACATAGGTGATAAGTTTCTTTATGTTAGTTTTGTAAGTCAGTTGTTTTTTTGAATTTTAATAAAGAAGAGGCTTCTCCTCTAAAGGAAAAAATATTTTTTTTACAAATTAAACAAAGTTTTTTTTAATTTATACATAAACGATGCTCTCACTAAGTTTTCACGAGCATTATTCTCTAAAGCGAAGGAGGCAAAGAAGCAGAGAGAGTAGAAATATTTATGGTTAAAAAATAATCGAATTTTAATGACAAAGGTTGATGGTGGGAAAATCATTTCTATAAGATCATTTAATGATCTTGATCAGCTATAATTATTCTCTTTATTTTCTTTTAACTTCTCTTTTTAATGAATTTACTGAATTTTCTCAATTATGATTTTCCTTCCTATAATCTTAAGAGTACGAATACAAGCTCTTTTTTATTCACAAAAATATCCGAAGCTTAAGGGAGAATTTTACTTCATTGGTATCCTATTTGGATTCTTTTGAATGCATTCCTGATTTCGTAGTTATCTCAGAAATTTGGATCTATGATTTTGAAAAAAAATTATTATGAATTCCCTGGCTTTGACTTTTATGCAAACACAAATGAGAATTACGCTGCTGAAGGTGTTGGTTGTTTTGCAAAGCAATGTTTTAATGTTTTTGATATTTCACAATTAGCTTTTCGGAGCGCTGATGTCTTAAGAATTTGCTTTCGTAATAATGGGGAAATCTTTGTCTTGATTTGCGTTTATAGGCTTCATTCCTTCAATGTTTCTATTTTTGTGGAAGAATTTTCAACTCTCTTGGATAACGAAAACTCTAAAAACTTAATCATTATAGGTGATTTTAATATAAATATACTGGAGCATAATGAAGCTATTGCTAGCTATTTGGACTTAGTAGCTTCTCACGGGTTAGTATCTTTCGTAAATGTGATTACTAGGGTAGAGTCAGGTAAATGTCTTGATCATATACTTGGCCGTTTCGGTTCTTCTCCTAGCTACTGCGAAAAGTGCGTATTTGTCTTAAAAATCACAAATCACTGCATGACTGGTCTACTAGTTGATATTTCGTTAGACAGAAATTTATTTACTCCCAATATCCATACCTTTAAAACAAAAATTGATTTTGCAAAATTTAAAATTTGTCTATCTCTTGAGTGTTGGGAGGAAGTATTTGCTGACATTGATCCTTCAAAATCCTACAACGCTTTTAGTGATATTCTTTCCAGGCATATATCTAGTTGCTCATTCGTAATTCACCAAAAGAAGTCAAAGATACGTCATAAACCCTGGATAACGACTGATTTATTACATAAAGTTAGGAAAAAGAATAAACTTAGAGTTAAATGTGTGAAGCAGCCTAATAATCTACACTTAAAATTCCTGTTTGTCGAGATTTATATTATTCAAACCGATTTAATTCAGCCAAACGTAACTTGAGGGATGAATGGCAGTTGGTTAACAGCATCCTCAACAAAACACAAACTGGTAAAAATATAGTGCTGTACGTGATAATGATGATGTTGTGATTTCTGACAATCTTGGGATTGCTAACACCTTCAATAATTATTTTTCAAAAATATCCCAGAATATGCATCTGAGTCCAGTATATTTTGTTTGTTCGGTATGTTATCTTTCTTGTAGGCCTTGCTAACAAAGTTTTGTTTTTATCCCCGTTAATGGCTTAGAATTACTAAAAACAATTGGCTCACTAAAAGATTCTAATTCTACTGGAATAGATGGTGTCTCGAATCGTTTGTTGAAAAATATTGCATGTTTCCTTTTTGATGTCCTTTCTCATATTTTTAATAAAAGTGTTTTTCCAGATGCTCTTAAAAGTGCGGATGTTTTACCTCTTCATAAGAAAGGTGTGACTGATGAGGTAGGTAACTATAGACCCATTTCACTTTTACCCTCAATTAGCAAAATTTTCGAAAAGGTTATGAAAAGCAGAGTGATTATTTTTTTAAATAAAACACAATTTTTCAGTTCGGCTCAGTTTGGCTTTAGAGAAGGTAGATCTACTAAAGATGCTCTGTTAAATTTGTGCTCCCAAATTTATAATAATATTGATAAAAAAAAGTGTACAGCTGGGTTGTTTGTCGATATAGCCAAAGCCTTTGATATGATCAATCATGACATGCTAATATTAAAACTTCAAAATGCTGGCTTTAGGGGTTTTACGCTTAATTGGTTTAGCACTTATCTGAAGAACAGGAACCAAAGGGTTAAAATTCAAACAGTTAGGAGTGATCTCAAGTTTTTAAATCTGGGTGTACCGCAGGGTTCTGTACTTGGGCCTATACTTTTTTTAATATATATTAACTCCCTCTTCAGTTGCCCTTTTAAGGGTCTGTTGACAGCTTTCGCACACGATATTGGCTTTAGTTATGGTTGTAATACTGTATTGGACCTTACATCTGCCTTAAATTGGGATCTTTTTTTGTTGAGAGTCTGGTTTGCGAAGCATAGTTTGCCAATTAGCTCAAAAACTAAGGTTATGTTTTTTAGTCTTTCTACACAAATTATTACAGTACCAGAACTTTTTTACCATGCGCCTGATTGCCTCAAGTATCCACTGTTAACTTGCTTTTGCGATGCAGGATCTTCCACTTTTAATTCTGATGTTTGTTGTAATGATAAATGTTTTCAAGTATTTAGGGCTTGTCATATATGCAAAATTGAATTTTAACAGTCATTTAGAAGTTTTAAGAAACTATTTTCGTGGCACTGTGAGAAACTTCTATTTTCTGCGGAATGTTTGCTCTATCTAACTCCTTTTAAAAATCTACTATGGCATTTTCCACTCAAGATTACAGTACGGGATTAGCTGCTGGGGAGGATCTTACTTTTGCAAATTACGACCTCTTTTAACACTTCAGAAACATGTTTTAAAAATAATTTGTCGGAAAGCTCGTAGACATCCTAGTTTTCCGTTATTCCGAGATTTGAAAATTCTTCCACTTCAACACTTATATTGTTACAAGGTCCTAAAAGTGTTCTTTTTAAGATCTGGTAACACGTCTTTCAGACAGGTTCCCAATTATATTTTACGAGGCAATTCCTTAAATCTGGTCGCTTTACCTTATTTCAGTACAACCGCATTTCGTAACTTTTATAGTGTAGTTTCGTGTCTGTTATTCAATAGATTACCAATTTTTATTTTTATTGCTTACTTCAGCTAATGTATTTGCAAAATGTGTAAAGGATTGGCTTTTCTCCTTTGATCTAAATTATATTGCATCTCTTTTTAGTGTCCTTCAATGATATTTTGGTGAATTATTACACTCCGCTTTCAATGTACTAGTTAAATATTTAAATACTTTCTCCACATCGCTATTTTTTTTTTTTTGTTTTCTCTACTCTGGTTTTTTATTTGTCTCTTTCTTTTCACCTACAATTTTATTGTTTAGTATTTTTTTTCTACAAAAATACCTATTTTTTTTTTTTTTTTTTTTTTTTTTTTTTTTTTTTTTTTTCCCGAGGGTAGGTAAAAAATCTTCATGAAGACACTATGAGGATCGGTAGCGCGTGCTCATAGTAGTGTGAGATTTTTACTCACTAAAAAAACCTCCCTTCGTGATAAATTTCTTTGATTACATACTACAACTAAGTTTTGACTTATCCAGCAGTTTTTCTTTCACGTATTGAGATCGTTTGGCAGGTCCCTTTCCATTGAAAGTTCCTGCTTGTTCCGCAAATTAGGCGCGGTTTCTTGCTATCGCGTTAAGTCGAAAGGTTTAGTCCTTTGTAGACGACGCAGTAGATTCCTCTCATCTAGAATTCGAAGGACTTCATTGTTAACGTGTCCTTGTAATCTGTCTTTATGCTTACGCGCGAAGTTTTTGATTTCATATTCGACTGTCGCAATTCCTAAATCTCTATGGATATCGCTATTTTTAATAAACCACGGTGCATTAACTATTGATCTTAGCACTTTATTTTCAAAAGTTTGTAAAATATTGACATTACTTATTTTGGTACAACCCCAAAGTTGTATTCCATATGTCCATATCGGCTTTAGCACTTGCTTGTATAAAAGCAGTTTGTTCTCTACATTAAGCTTGGAATGTTTTCCAAGTAACCAGTACATTTCTCTGTATTTGGTTTCGAGTTCTTTACGTTTTTTCTTCACGTGCGATTTCCACTTCAGCTTAGCATCAAGTGTCATTCCAAGATACTTAGCCTCGTTTGCAAACGGAATTTGAACCGAGTTTGAAAAGATGGGCAAATTATTTATTTTCTTATAAGTAAAATTGACATGAACGGATTTGTTTTCGTTTAAAGCTAGTCGCCAAATCTTTGTCCATTCATTTACTTTATTCAATGCTTCTTGCAATTTTTCAGTCGATTCTTCGATCGTTTTACCCGTTGCCAGGATGGCAGTGTCGTCGGCAAATGTAGCTAAGACGGTGCCTTCTTCTTGCGGTATATCGCGAGTATATAATAGGTACAAAAGCGGTCCAAGGACACTTCCCTGCGGCACCCCAGCCCTTATTTCTTTAAATTCCGAATATTCGTTTCCGTGTTTGACTCGGAAAAGTCGATTCGTCAAGTATTTTTCTAGAATATTATATAAGTGTTCCGGCAGAACTTGTCGTAATTTATATTTCAAGCCTTCATGCCAGACCTTGTCAAAAGCTTGAGAAACATCAAGGAATATGCTCGAGCAAATCTTTTTTTCTTCGTAAGCTTTTTCAATTAAATCAGTTATTCTATGCACTTGGTCTATTGTTGAGTGCTTGGTTCTAAACCCAAACTGGTGATTGGGAATAAGAGATCCTTCTTCTATAACCGGCTGTAATCGCTTAAGTACTATTCTTTCGAAAACTTTAGACATAATCGGCAGCAGCGAAATAGGTCTATACGATTTTTTATCATTCGGTGGTTTTCCTGGCTTCAGAATCATTATTACTTCCGCGACTTTCCATTGACTCGGAACATATTCTAATCTTATCGCTGCGTTTATAATGTAAAGAAACTTAACTAACGCTTTTCTAGGTAACGATTTAAGAAGCTCTCCTGTGATTAGGTCGTATCCAGGAGCTTTATTCGGTTTCAGTTTCTTTATTTCTTGTTGAAGTTCGGTCAGCCTTGCATTTCTTACTGTGTAATTGTGAAATGCTATATCGGACGCATTATCATTTTCAGCAAGCGCTTGCCCATCAAATGGTTTAAATGTTTCTTCTAAATGGGCGGCAAAGACTTCTGCTTTGTCTTTATCATTCTTGGCCCATTCGTTGTCATTTTTCTTGATTGGGGCCGCTTGTATTTTCGGTTTTTTAATGCTTTTTATAGCTTTCCAGAGCGAATAATTGGAATCTTTGTCCGCTGTTAAGCTTTCAATGCTGGTTTGTATTGTCCGGTTTTTAAAATCAATAATGGCCTTTTTTAGCAAGTTACACAAGCGATTTAAATGCGATTTATGTTGCGGAGCACGAGTTTGTTGCCATTTTTTACGCGCTTTTATCTTCTCCCTTACCATTTCTTTTATTTCCAGTGGATATTTTTGGGCATGATTGATTGGCGTTTTCCTTTGATAGGGAGTATTTTTCCACGCGGCGCGCTGCAGAACTTCAACAAAACGATCAATTTCGATTTCGAGTTCAGAAAACGTCCTAAGTGATACTCTCAGTTCGGTATGTTCTTCAACGTCTTTTTTAAAGCCTTCCCAATCAGTTTTTCTGCTAGTTAGTCTAGCAGGTACATCTTTTTTAATTAGGCGTTCGCTCATCGTTAGAATGATAGGGGAATGATCGGAAGAGAGATCAAAACTTTCATCAATTTTAATACATTTGTCTGGTATTCCTTTTACAACAAAGAAATCGATCAGATCGGGTATTTTGTTGTTATCAGTCGGCCAATATGTTGGTTTACCAGTCGAGTGAAAGTCGCATCTGTGTTGCACGCAGGCGTTGTAAAGTGCTCTGCCTTTTTGTGAGACACATCTTGAACCCCAGAAGGTGTGTTTTGCATTAAAATCACCGCCAATAATAAAATTCGGTCCAAGAGAGTTGAAAATATTTGTAAAATCATTTTTTTCAAGCCTGCAACGCAGTGGACAATAAATAGACGAGACATTGAAAGAGTAATGTCCATTTTTCACGCGTACAGTGCTCACTTGCATTGTTTCAAGCTCTATCATAATCTCTTCAGAGTGTTCGATGCAATCTTTTATGATTAAAGACGATCCGCCTCTGGCTCTTTCCGACGGGTGATAAGCGTGATAGGTACTGTATCCAGTAATGTTTACACGCGATAGTTTCGTCAGGTGAGTTTCACAGATCAAACATATGTCAATGTCATTTTCTCGTAGAAATATTTCTAGCTCTTCTAGTCTTTGTATGAGACCGTTGGCGTTCCATGCAACAATTTTAAGAAGTTTCGTCATGTTCGTTTTGAAATGCTCCTATTGTTAAGCTTATATTCAAGCTTCTCCAACCTGTCGACAATTAGCGTGTTTGTTTTTGTTTGCTCCTCAAGCCTCGCAAGGATAATAGAAAAGACGTGAGATACGGGGTTTTCCGAATTATCAGTGTTCGTTTTTATTGATGTTGATGCTTGAGCACGCGTCTGCATGTCAGAATCTGATGGCTTTTCTTTAGGCGCTTTTACCTTAACGCGGTGTGGAATTTGATCGGTGTTTGATGTCGCAGCTTGAGCGTACGTAAGCGCGCCAGGGTCGGCTCGGTTGTCTCTAGTCACCTTTCTTGCAGCAGTTTTCGACTTTTTCTTATTTACCGGTTTTGAGGGTGAGTTTTCCGGCTTCATAAGTCGATCTCTTCTTTTTTGTAATTCTTTAGCTACTTCACAGCCTCTGTAATTAGCCGGATGCTTACCATTGCAGTTAATACACGCTGCAGGGGTTTTTTTGTTTACACCACACTCTTGACTAAGATGTTTACCGGCGCATTTGACACATCGCGGTTCTTTTCGGCAATATGTTTGCGTATAGTTGAATCCTTGGCATCGTTTGCACTGAGGTATTAACCTTGTATTCTTGCGCATGGGTTCGATTTTGACTACGACATTCAGAATTGTTCTTATTTCGTATATCTTTTCTAAACTCTCAGCCTTATCAAAGGTTAGCATAAAAAGAGGAAGCTCGCGCTTAACCATCGTTTCCTCGCCTTCCAATTTTTGCTTTTCCCGTTTAATTAAGTTTACCGCATCGACGATTTTAAAGTTTTTGTTCTTCAAATCGTGAACAACGTCTTCCTTTCGGCATGAGGCATGAAGTCCTCTAGCTACGACTCGTATCGGTCTTTCAGATTTATTTTCATAAGTATACCACTGGATTTTTTCAGTATTCAGTTTATTAGATACTGAGCGGTAACTGTCTGAGTCCTTTACGTTTACTTTCCATTTGTTGTTGTTGAGCGATGTTACTTCAAAATCGGATAGCAACAAAGGTTTGAGAAAAGAATGCAGTTTATTATAGTCTGCAATTCCGATCACATATATTGGTGGCGGTGGTCGTACCTTATTTCGTGGATTTTCTTCGGCACGCGTGATTATTTTGTCAGGCTGTTCTTTACCTTCTCGTTTATTTTGCGTGTTTTCTTGCCTCGTTAACATTTCGGGCGAAGAGCCAGCTTTTCGTTTTTTGACAGGCCGTTTTTTTAGAATCCAATTGGTTTCCCGACTTAGTTGTTCATCATCCGTTTTATAATCCGTGTTATCGGGGACGATTGAACTCGCAGCAGACTCATTACGAGGTTTCGATGTATCATTAAATGCTTTATTTTCTGCTTTAAGTACATTTAATTCCTTTCTTAGTTCTTCGCAGAGAAGTTCCATTTTACTTAGCCTGGTCCGGAGTTCCATATTTTCGTCCGTTAGGCTTTGAATTTTCGCTGAAGTCCGTTGTTCGTGCGCCGACACTATCGATGTCGCCGGACTTCTAGTTCCGCACGTTTTCATGGTAGATCTTGATGTTGGAGATCTAACTACCCTAGTACCTTTTTTAAAAGGGTCAGATGAACGCAATAAATGGCTGGGGTAGGGGTCACTATTATTTCTTGTATTGTTACTATTTTTTTTTTTATTCTTGTTTAAAATATTGTTGGCTTTCTTGAGAAATAATAAAAATAAATATACATACATACATACATACATACATATGGCAGCTATTTTAAATTCCTTGCAGAGATACTCTGGGATTCTAATCTTTGTTCCCTGTTTGAAATGGGTTTCAGAAATCAGGCAAACATCAATATCTTCATTGCATAGAAACGCCTAAAATTCAGAGCTGTATTGGAGTAAATCGTTTGCATTCCAGGTTGCGACTTTCAGATTTTTAATCATTATTACTTTGTTGATTTTTTCCTGTGGAAACTTCTTTCGTTAGTAGCTCAATTATTTTATCTTGGTTATCCAATCTTTGGATAATAGTAAAGAGCATTTCCTTTACTGATATTTCTTTTTCTTTTCATGTATTTTTAACAATTTCGGAATACGATTTGTTATTTACAGCTGACGTGTTTGTTTTAGAAGCAATTGATCTTTTGTCTACTTTATTGTTTACAACATTTACTTGTTTGTCATTTTTATTTTTGAGCGAGTGTTTTGTTGGTGCTTGCTAGTAGCTTTGTTCTACCTTTCTTGGTATTCTTTCGCGATCGGGCAACCTCTGAAATTAGCTGAGTGATTTCCATGACAGTTGATACATTTCGCTTTTTCATCCTTCTTTAGTGGACAGTCGACTGTTGGATGTTTTCCTTCACATTTAAAGCATGCAAAATCCCTTTTACAATAGCTTTGCTTATGCCCGTAGGCCTGACATCTTTTGCATTGAGGTATTGTGATGGAACTTCTAAGAAGTGGCTCAATCTTGACAACAATACCCATTATTGATCTAATAGCGTATACCTTTTCAGTATCTTCTTGATTGTGAAAGGAAAGCATAAAAAGAGGCAATTTCCTATTTACTACACCCCCCCCCCCCCCATCGTTATCTTTTATTCTTTCTTTTTTTGATTAGGTTTTTGGCCTCCAAAATTTTGAAATTTTTACTAGTCAGGATATAGGACCTCTGGCTACTACTCTCAATGGTCTAGTAGCCTTATTTTCATATGAGTGCCATTGCAACTTCATTTTCGTTAGCTCATCAGTGATTTCTCTACAAGTGTCACTAACAATGACATTTATTTTCCAATTATTGTTGCTATATGATGTGAGCTTGCATGTTTTCTTTGCTTTTTGGTCAATTATTATTTTTAACTCACCAAATCTGTCTACTCCGGAGATCATTATTGGTGGTGGTAATGGCTGTCTTTTTAAGATAATGGTTGCCTTTTCAAGCCTTCTATCCTTAGACTCAGCTTGCGAATTTGCTTGTTTTGCAGTAGCCATACTATCATGTTTTCTTTCAGATGTTTCAGGACTCTCTTCAGCCTTGCGTTTTTTCGTTGGCCTTTTACTTTTCTTCAGATATCCTCCTGTCTCTAGTGCAAGTTCCTCTTCATCTGTGAGGTATTCTTTTTTGTCATCTTGCTGGCTTGATTGGACAGGACATTTATTAGTACAGTCCAACAAGGCAATTTTTACCTCTAGGTTTTTTATTTGTTTTTGCAGGCTTATAACAATCTCTTCTAGATTTTTACTTCCTTTGAGTTCAGCTTGCCATTCTTTGTAATAACTATTTGTTTTTAATTTCGCTAGTGAATCTGATTTATGTTCACTTTCAACTATTCTGGCTTCAGTTCCAGATTTTTCTTTTTGTGCTTTTGGAATGCTTACAATATAGCGCTATCTTTGGTCGTAAGGTTTTTTTTTTTGTGGAGTTCTTGCCGTGACTCCTTCTGGAGTTTTGGAGTGTGTATTTAATATATTGAATACCAGAATCACAGAATCAATCAATCATGGATTTTATATATGTGCGAGAAATGGTTATACCTTCTTTTAAAAATAAAAATTCAAATCCGTACAGCTGTTGGGGTATTCTGACGATATTGATATTATGTCGGGCTCCCAACGTGACGCTATTGAAGCATTTACGGCGATTGAAGAAGAGGCTAGACGAGTTGTCTTAAGATCAATGAGAGTAAAACGAAGTACATGCTATCGACCAGAAACAACTCCGTCGCACACCGCATTGGACAAAATGTCACCATCGACAGCCACAATTTCGAGGTAGTAAAGGAGTTTACCTACCTCGGGGCAAACGTAAACTCCACAATGAAATGGAGGAGAAGACATAACCGAGAACTCTATGAAGACATACAAAGATGTGGATGTAGTCCGAAGGTAAAAATCCGTCGACTACACTGGCTCGGCCACATCGAGCGAATGGATGACAATGCTCCAGCTAAGAAAGTCTTCGAATTTCTGCTCACTGGTTCGAGACGACAAGGGAGACTGAACCTCTGATTTAAGAACCAAGTGCTCGCGGACGCAAGAAATCTTGGTCTTGCCAACTGAAAGCAGCGAGCCAGGGACCGTGAAGGATGGAAAGCAACAGTTCAGGCTCTGACTCTTCAAGGGTAGCAGGCCTACGAGTATTAAGTATCTAAGTGGTCATACCTTCTAAGGCCATAAATACATATATAAATATATCGAATGGTGATATTATCTGATTATTTGGTGATTATTATTTCAACTTCTTTTACTAACAACATCACAATTTAAAAAAATATTTCACATCCATACACTGGCAGAGTTAGATAGAATCAATTGTGTATTAAATTGCGTAAAATATTGGGCCATCCACAAGGTTCGGAGAATGCCAGAGGCATTGTCGAGCTAATATGTGCATTCCACGTTAACGCTCTATGGAACACTAAGCTGACATTTTTCGATGTACTGGTATTGGCAAATTCTATGGGTAGGTTATTTGTTTAGCTTGATAGACGGGAATATATTTCCAATAGATTTTTGTATATGACCAAGCATTTGCATTGATTTCGATTAAAAGACAAACCATTTTTAATTTACGAATTTAGGATGCGTTCAAGATCATTTCATTCATTTTCAATGCATTTTTATTAAATTTCAAATTATTTTAACTTACTCGCTAGACAAAAAACGCTTAAACCTAGCTTAACTAACTTCTTATTCTAACTTACTGGCCCTATACGGGCGCTCTAAGCTAAACCTAATGCTTAAAACTATGTCTTTCGAAGCGTTCAAGATCCTAATTGATGTTACGTGCACAATTTTCAAAAAGACCATTGAAGGCATCTTTGGTAAATTCCAACTTCATCGGCATTGGGTATCTCGTTCACATCATTGAAAAGAAAATGGGGTCCAAAATTTACCCTTGAGGAACCCCTCGTGATATTTATTTATGTATATTAAAAGGCGACGCAATTTATTCACAGTATAATTTGTATGATTAAAACATTTACCGGCACGTCGAAGCTAGATTTTTGGTTTCTTGATCCAGCTACACGCCTGCCTAATATTCATCATCTCCCCCCACGGTGTCTGCTGAATAGCTATTCTATAGTCAACAATTACAATAACCTGAGTTCGCTCCTCAAAAAGTAGGAGACTATTTATTTAGTTTGTATGGAAGAGTACAAAGTAGTACATTTAAGAATTATAAGCATTACTGCCACTTTCTGATTACAAAAAGGATACCATCGAGTGACGAAGAAACATCCAACCATATAAAAATACTAGCCCATAATGATGAACCTAGCAAACATAAAGAGCAGCGATTTACAGATCTGTAACTACACCTGTATAGACGAATCAAAACTGTTCAATTCGTAATCTTACAATAGTAAATATTTATCACAGTCACCGACTAGCCTCTGAACAGATCATGAACAGATCACTTCGTTCTCGTTACATTGTGTGTCTTAATTTTTTGCTACAAGTGTGCAAACCGGTTTTCCCTTGTGAATCTTTTTTTTTTCTTTAAGCTAGTGCCTTGCTCACGTGTTAATATGGCCCTCGGGCCAAATAGAACTAATCGATACAGGGAACTCGACGTAGAACCTGTTTTCGAGAACCAACCAAATATAAAACAAAAAATAAATTACACTTCTTTGCTCAATTTCCCTACCTTGCCAACAAGATCCAACGCTAATAACCCTAAATTTATAATAATTATCTCAAAAAATAAAGAAAATCCCATCTCGTCTCTCAGTCCCTTTTTGCTTAAAAAAGCGATAGACAATATTAGCACCGAATGTGACCAAATATCCCAACTCCGTGATGGTAACCTATTAATCAAAACGAAATCACAAAAAGTTGCAGAAAGATTTCTTAAGGTAAATAATTTAACAAATGCGTGCCCGGTAGAAGTTAAATTGCATGATCGCCTAAACGAATCCAAAGAAATTACCTATGCCCCATGTTTGATTAATGTCCCCGAAACTGAGATAGTTACTGAGATGAAAATTCAAGGTGTCAGAAGTGTCTACAAATATACAACCTCTTCCAACCCCCCAAAACAATTGAAATTGTTTTTTAGAATGCCAAAGTCTCGGAATACATACCGAACCCCATGAGCTGTGGCAATTGCTAGCTCCTTGGCCACACTACCAAACGTTGTAACGGGAACACCAAATGCGAGTCTTGTAATCTTCCACCTCACTCGCCAGATCTTTGCCCCGTATCATGTGCGCCAACTGTTCCTTACCACATCCCTCATCATGTTCTGTTGGAGAAGCAAAACAAATCTATAAAGAACAAAACCCCTCCCCAACACCAGCCCCTCTCGGATCATTTGCTGAAAAAGTCGAGCATAATAATCAAACACAACATAGCGATCCCATAACATCTGGGCCTAAAGCGCACAACCCGCAAACCCCACCAGTAAAACCAACTATCAAAATACCGTCGCTAACAACTAACTCACCTACGAATAACTCAACAAAAAATAAACCAACAGAAACCAACAACAATAACTCTTTACAAAAACCACTCACACGATCCAACACAGAGCAGCCAAATAAAACAGACTTTCAAGCCACTCCATCTAACTCTAAACAACAAGCACCAATAGCCCACCCAAACACCCACATCTGTAACACCCCCTCCACAAACTTAATGTATTCACACCCACAACTACTCTCAAACCTCGCCCATAGCACACAACTGACACCTAGCTTTAACTCAAACCTCATCAAACACCTCTCAATACTCTCTGAATCGTCTTTACCAAAAGAGACACAACCTCTTATCCAAAAAAACAATGACTTCAATTCAGACACGAATGATGATGTCAACATGTAATACTAATACTTACGCCCAAGCCTACGACTCTGCTGGTCCGGAATTGAATCGTCAGTGCTCCTCAGGGAGCATGGATGGTTCAACATCGAGGCAGCAGAGTCAAAATCTTTACAACCTAATCATACCAAACCAATTAATCACACAACAAAACACAAATTACACAACTCAACCTCCTAAAATGCATACTGGAACAAATACAACAAAACACACTTTTGTTGCTTCACGCAATAAAATCTCGTGTATCCAGCCCCATCAAAATATGGCTGTCAGTATTCTACAATGGAATATAAAAGGTTTGATGAACAACTTTAACGAGCTTAATATTTTGATCAAAGAACATAATCCCAGTACAATATCGCTCCAAGAAACGCACCTCCCTTATAATTTCCCCATCCAAACTCTTCCGTCGGATATTTTAAAAATATGCCCACCAACACGACATCCAAGCAAGGCATATGTTTACTAATAAAAAAAAAACATATCACATAAAATACTACCTCTCAACTCAAACCTTCAAGCAATAGCTTGTGAAATTGAACTTGATGTAAAAATAACCTACATTGGCTTGTATCTGCACCCGAAACAAAATTTCCAAAAGAACGATTTAGACAATATCACAAATCAAACCGACTCCCCTCTAATCTTTGGTGGAGACGTCAACTCGTGGAGTGTTTACTGGGGGTCTTCTTTAACTAAATCTAGGGGTGCAGTTTTTGAAGATTTCCTTCTTAACTCTAGCCTCATACTATTAAACGATGGCTCTCCAACTCACCTTTCGACACACAACACATTCACCCACGTAGACATAACTTGTTGCTCCCCTGAACTAATTCCAAGAACCAACTGGAAGATCTTAGACGATCTTCATAATAGTGACCGCTTCCCTATTATAACATCCATTAATATTGGGCACACAACTAGACACAACACTTCTAGCGCAAAATTCAAAACTGACTATTCCAATTGGCCTCTATTCAAGAACAAAATCATGGTATATCTATCAGACAAAAAACCAACCACAAACACCAATAAAGAAGCCGCTTTGATACAAAAAGCAATTAGAACAGCCGCTAACAAATTTGTAACTTCTTTGACCATACTTGGTCGCAATTCTCAAACGATTCAAATTTTCATTCGAACTTCAATATTGCTAAGAGTGTTACCTATACTCAATAATCCCGTGCCACAACATGCAACTAATCCGACCGCTAGACGAAATGAGGAATAAATTTCATTTATTGAATTTGAAATGTGTCTAAGCAAAACCAAAGGGAAAACACCGGGTAGAGACCGTATATCTTATTCAATGTTAAAACATTTGCCCAAAGAAATCAAGATGCGACTTATCAAACTATATAACAATTTACTTGATTCAGCGACTATCCCTCAAATCTGGAAAACAGCCTCATTACTCCCCATTCCAAAGCCAAATAAGGACAACAGTACAGTTGAAGGTCACCGCCTAATCTCTCTGATCTCCTGCACGTCAAAAATATTAGATAAAATTGTCGCTAAACGCCTTCTCTGGCTTATCGATACAAAAATAAACTGATCTCCCCCAATCAAATTGCTTTCAAAGCGAACAGAGGACGTATCGATGCCCATCTTCATATCGATCACTATACCTCGAAAGCTTTGTCTGCAAAAAATCATGTTTCAGTTCTTACCTTAGACTTCGAAAAAGCCTATGATAGGATCGGCATACATATTGTTCTAAGAAAACTGAAAGAATGGGGTATTAGAAAAAAAATATATGGGTATGTAAGAGCTTTCTTAACTAATAGGAAGTTCTACACAAAAATTAATAACCACTACTCCAAACAACACCCCTTGTATAATGGCATCCCGCAAGGATCACCTCTGTCGGTAGTCCTTTTTATTATAGCTTTTGATGAAATAAGCACAATCCTATCGAAATACAAACCTCTAGATCATTGCCTTTATGCAGACGATATCTACATCCTTTGCAAGATCAGCGATCTTAGCAGCTGCAAGACCTTAGTTACAAGTGCCTTAAACGATATCCTAGATTGGTCAGTGGTCTCTGGCGCAAAACTGTCAATAAGTAAATGTAAAATACTCCATGTGTGCCGTAAACATGAATGTCCCCAGTTAACTTTAAATATTAACAATGTACAAATTATAAACGTAGATAATTTAAGTATTCTAGGACTTCTTTTTAATAAAAAGTATAATTGGAAACAACATTGTCTAGATCTTAAGAAGTACCTAGCTGCGAGAACTAACATTATTAAGTACTTGGGTAGTAAAAAAAGCAATGTCCATATTAACACCTTATCATCCATCATCAAAATGCTAGTTTTAAGCTAAATTGATTATGGTTTATTTATATACGGGAACTGTCCAAAAACAACGTTAAATATTGTAGCATAATAATAACTACGCTCCTATGTCTATGCAGCAAATTCCGAAGTGACTTTCCATTCTGGCAGAATATTGGTTCGAACTGTCCTTTCATTCGAGGTTCGTGTCTGGGACGAAGTCTCCACAGCTCATGTCAACGAAAGAGACGAATAATATCAGGGATAAAAGGGAATTATAACTGCAAGAATTATTTCTCTTGTTCCAGTGGTCGAAGAATTTGCTAGAAGTTTCTGGCTATCAGAAACTTCTGCTATATAAGGACAGATGGCGATCAAAAAAAGACAGTTGGTTTAGAACCGTGGCGAAGAGATTGGAAAAGTGATAATGGGCGAAGTTGTAATTTGGTGATAAATTGAAAGTTGAGAGTGAACAAGAAAAAGTAATTAGTTTGGATTTGTGAATTAAGTAATTGAAAGGAGATAAAGTGATTTGAGAGGAAAGAGACCTTGTAAGAAAAGAATTTGCGAAGAATAGTATAGTGTGAACTTGAATTGTTCTATAGACTAGAAAATAAAGAAATAAATTTCACAGAATATCGTTTTATCTACTCGAGCCGTAGCCAGCATAGTACATTGGTGTCAGAAGCGGGATAAAACTTATTCTGTGAATAACTATTTCCGTGGTGTGAAATTGAAAAAAAAAAAAAAAAAAAAAAAAAAAAAAAAAAAAAAAAAAAAAAACGATTTCCGTGTTGAGTTAATTAGTTGCGCAAAATGGGTCGCAAATTGGGAAAACTAACTATAACTCAACTAAAGGCAGAACTCAGTAAGCGGAACCTCGACACAACTGGGGGAAAAGATGCCTTACTGATTCGTTTGGAAGAAGCAGTAACGCAGGAAGGTGAAAATCCGCATGACGTAGAGTTTGACGCGGAAGAGAAACCAGCAAGTACAGCAGCCGACCCGGGTATAACAAGTCTGCTCCTGCAACTTAAGTTAGTCATGGACGAACAAAAGAAAGCAATAGAAGACCAAAAGAAGTCTCTGGAACTTAAGCTCGATGACCAAAAGAATTCTATAGAACTTAAGCTGGACGAACAAAAGAAAGCAATGGACGAACAAAAGAAAGCAATGGACGAACAAAAGAATTCTCTAGATGCTCTGGAAAGCAAACTTGATGAGCAAAACAAGAACTTGGAATCCAAATTCAAAACGATCGAAGAGAAAATCGAGAAGGTCGAGACGCAACTCGAAAAAGTCGAAACTAGATTCGATGAAAACCTTGAGAAACATGAAACTCAGTTCGGGAAGATAGAGACTCAGGTTAAAAAAGTAGAAAAGCAAGTCGAAAATTTTGCTAAGGAACTCAGCAACGTGAAGAGACAGAAAGCACGGGAATATTCCACTGACGGTCTGAGAAGAGAGGAGATGCAGCCTCCTATCTTCGATGGTCAAACATCATGGCCAATTTATAAGAGGCATTATAAGAGATCCACGAAAACTCCTTAATGACCGGCAGTATGGTTTTCGTAGCGACAGGTCCACTGGTGATTTGTTGGCACATCTCACCGAGAAGTGGAACCAATCTCTCCATAACTTCGGCGAAACTAAAATGGTTGCGCTTGATATTTCAAAGAAATTTGACAGAATTTGGCATCAGGCTCTTTTGTCGAAAATGCGTGCATATGACATCGATGAGTCTCTACTTCAATGGATTCGAAATTACCTTTGGGGGCGTTCACTACAAATTGTTTTAGACGGCTTCAAGTATGCAATTCACCAAATAAATGCTGGTTTTCCCCAAGGCTCTGTTTTGTCTCCGACTCTCTTTCTTATTTTTATAAATGATCTCTTGTCTGCAACTTCTAATCCAATCCATTCCTTCGCTGATGACAGTACCCTCAGTTTTTCATATTCGTTCCCTAACTCACATCCTTGCTCTTCGGTCGTAGAAGGGGAACGGCAACGTATTGTAACATCGTCTAAAAGTATGCAACAATAATGTAGAATAATAACTACGCTCCTACAGCCCATTCCAAACTGTACTTTCATTCGAGGTTCGCAATAGCTGACAACGCCACGGATAAAGAGAATTATAACTGGAAAAAATGATTGTCATCTTGGAATTATTTCCAGTGGTCGAAGAATTTGCTAGAAGTTTCTGGCTATCTGAAACTTCTGCTATATAAGGACAGATGGCGATCAATAGGAAAGACAGTGATTTTTAAACTGTGGCGAAGAGATTAGAAAAGTGATAATAGGCGAAGTTGTAATTTTGTGATAAATTGAAAGTTGAGAGTTAACAAGAAGGAGTAATTAGTTTGGATTTGTGAATTAAGTAATAGAAAGGAGATAAAGTGATTTGAGAGGAAAGAGACATTGTAAGAAAAGAATTGCGAAGGATAGTACAGTGTGAACCTGAATTGTTCTATAGACTAGAAAATAAAGAAATAAATTTCACAGAATATTGTTTTATCTACTCGAGCCGTAGCTCGCATATTACATTGGTGTCAGAAGCGGGATAAAACTTATTCTGTGAATAACTATTTCCGTGGTGTGAAATTGCACAAGCAAAAAAAAAAAAAAAAAACGATTTCTGTGTTGAGTTAATTAGTTGCGCAAAATGGGTCGCAAATTGGGAAAACTAACTATAACTCAACTAAAGGCAGAACTCAGTAAGCGGAACCTCGACACAACTGGGGGAAAATATGCCCTACTGATTCGTCTGGAAGAAGCAGTAACGCAGGAAGGTGAAAATCCGCACGACGTAGAGTTTGACGTGGAAGAGGAACCAGCAAGTACAGCAGCCGACCCGGGTATAACAAGTCTGCTCCTGCAACTTAAGTTAGTCATGGACGAACAAAAGAAATCAATAGAAGATCAAAGAAATTCTCTAGAACTTAAGCTGGACGAACAAAAGAAAGCAATGGACGAACAAAAGAAAGCAATGAACGAACAAAAGAAAGCAATGGACGAACAAAAGAATTCTCTAGATGCTCTGGAAAGTAAACTTGATGAGCAAAACAAGAACTTGGAATCCAAATTCGAAGTGATGGAAGAGAAAATCGAGAAGGTAGAGACGCAACTCGAAAAAGTCGAAACTAGATTCGATGAAAACTTTGAGAAGCATGAAACTCAGTTCGGGAAAATAGAGACTCAGTTCGAAAAAGTAGAAAAACAAGTCGAAAATCTTACTAAGGAACTCAGCAACGTGAAGAGACAGAAAGCACGGGAATATTCCACCGACGGTCTGAGAAGAAAGGAGATGCAGCCTCCTATCTTCGATGGTCAAACATCATGGCCAATTTATAAAAGGGACGATGAAGAGAAGTCCATTGCACTCACACTTGCACTGAGGGGTCCAGCTGCGGAGCTCTTGCAGACCATCCCGGAAGATAAACAGCAGAACTACGACTCTCTGGTTCAGGCTATCGAGATGCGGTTTGGGGATGAACACATGCAGCAGGTGTACAGGGTTCAGCTGCGTAGTCGAGTCCAGAAAAGGGGGGAAACGCTCCAACAGTTGCAAGCGGATATAGAGCGACTAGCCCATCTTTCATACCCTAAAGCCGGTGAGGAGCTTATCAACGAAATGGCGGTGGAAGCTTTTATTCAGGCCATAGAGGACAGACAACTGCAAATGGCTGTAAGGATGGCTAAAAAGCGAACACTCCCCGAGGCATTGGCATTCGCTTTGTCAATGAAGGCTGCGGACCAAGCATACCAGGGAATACACCGTGTCAGGGAAATGTCCGTCGTGGAATGCTCATGCCAGAGAACAGCCGTCATGGATGAAGACAGAGCTCGCGGAAGTCAAATCCGTTGCTGGAATTGCAACCAAACCGGACACCTACAACGGCAGTGCAGAATTGCACCTAGACGAGGAAATTGTCCACATTGCGGAAGTAGGAGAAGCAGAGAGGAAGCATCTGGAGGTGATAACATCCATCCTGTCAGTCAGACTTCCCAAAACCAGCAGTCGGGAAATGCGTAAGGACCAACTTCGCGGGGCAGAAGGTGGTTACTGGAATCGAGGCCCCCAGGACCACCATTCAAGTTTCGCAAACCAAACGGGATAACAAGAGCCTGACAGTGGAGGCACTAATCAACAAGAAGAAGTGCGTAGCCACCATCGACACAGGTGCCACTGCCTCCATTGTAAGAAGAGATATCGTCAAAAGCTCCTGGCTGCACAACACCAACAGCTACTGCCTGAAGACTGCAATAGGGGAAATGGCGAAGGTATTTGGAGAAGTTCGTCTTACGCTTACTCTGGCAGGACTGACGTTCTCCCATGCGTTTCTGGTGGCAGACATATGCGACGAGTGCATCATCGGAATAGACTTCATGAAAGCAAATGAAGTA
The DNA here is from genome assembly GCA_963082735.1 of Pocota personata. NCBI lineage: Eukaryota > Metazoa > Arthropoda > Insecta > Diptera > Syrphidae > Pocota > Pocota personata. The sequence goes on from OY720431.1 coordinate 83,222,661, forward strand.
ATCTTGGACATCGGGATGCAAGTACTGAGGTATCGAAATGTGGAGATTCCGATGGTGTACGGAAACGAGAATGCCGTAACTCTCAGGACAGTCATCAGCAAAGACGAAGTTTTGCCGCCGTCTTCAGAGACAATCATTTGGACGAAGCTGGAAGGTGATCTTGGGAGCCACCGATTCTACACAGTAGAACCAGACCCGGAGAAGAATTCTCAAGACTACATCGTGGGAAAGACGTTAGTCGAACCAAAGAACACCATGGTTCCAGTGAGAGTTTTGAACGCAAGACCACACACTGTCAAACTAAGGCGAGGGGAGGTGACTGGAAAATGCACGCCGATTACCGCCGTCGCAACAATATCTGAACGTGGTCCTCCAAAACCTCTCCCATCACCTTGGACAGCGGAAACGAGAGAGACGATTCTCCAGTCCAGTGAGCTGAATCAGGAGCAGCGAACTATGGCAGAGAATCTTATCAATGAGTACGCTGATGTATTTGCCTCACAGGACGGAGAATACGGCCGAACACACCTGGTACAACATCGAATAGACACTGGTGATACTAGACCAATTCGTCAGCCTGCTAGGCGCCTTCCATTGGCAAAGCAGACAGAAGTTGCAGAGATGGTGTCGGCAATGGAGAAAGAAGGTCTGATTGAAAGTTCCAAAAGTTCGTGGGCATCACCGGTTGTACTGGTTAAGAAGAAAGATGGCAGCACGCGGTTCTGCGTGGACTATCGGCAGCTCAATTACGTCACCAAGAAAGACAGCTACCCTCTGCCACGGATTGACGACACGCTAGACACACTATCAGGAGCCCGATGGTTTTCCACTCTCGACTTGAAGAGTGGCTACTGGCAGGTACAGATCCATCCAGAAGACCGGGAGAAAACCGCCTTCACCGCAGGAAATGGGCTATGGCAATTCACGGTAATGCCATTCGGGCTGTGCAATGCTCCGGCGACTTTCGAGCGATTGATGGAATGTGTCCTGCAAGGGTTAACATGGAAAACCTGTTTGGTATACTTGGATGATGTCATCGTCGTAGGAAAATCGTTTGCGCAACACCGAGACAATCTAAGGGATGTGTTTCAAAGGCTTCGAAGTGCCCACCTGAAGCTCAACCCCAAGAAGTGCGCCCTGTTTAGAGCGGAAGTCAAGTACTTGGGGCACATAATTTCAGCGAAAGGAGTGAGAACCGATCCAGAGAAGGTCGAAGCGGTGAAAAACTGGCCAGTCCCCAAGGATAAACACCAACTAAGGAGCTTCCTGGGCCTAGCCGCCTACTACAGACGGTTCGTGAAGGATTTTGCCGGGATCGCAAAGAACCTGCACCAGTTGACGGAAAAGGGAAAACAATTCAAATGGACAATTGAGTGCGAGAAGAGCTTCAAGGCACTTAAACAACGGCTATGCGATGCCCCGATACTGGCTTACCCCACTCCCGGGGAAACGTTCATTGTGGATGCAGATGCTAGTAATGTTGGGGTAGGAGCCGTACTCTCCCAGGTGCATGACGGCCAAGAGAAGGTGGTTGCGTACTTCAGCAAGGTGCTCTCTAAGCCAGAAAGGAACTACTGCGTGACAAGGAGAGAACTTCTAGCTTTGATCTTGGCTACGAAGCATTTTCACAAATACCTCTACGGGAGGAAGTTCGTTCTTCGCACAGACCATGCAGCCTTAAAATGGCTATTACAGTTCAAGAGTCGTGAGGGTCAGGTCGCAAGATGGATCGAAAGGCTGCAAATCTACGACTACGAAATACAGCATCGTAAAGGAAAACTCCACTCTAATGCGGATGCACTGTCCCGGAGACCATGCAGAACGGATTGTAAACATTGTGCGCGTCAGGAAGAACGGGAGCTGGTTTCCATCCAAAGAATGAGAGCCGAACCTATCGCCGGCTGGAGCGTAGATGAGATCCGGAACGCTCAGAAGGAAGACCCGGATATCGAGCCGATTCTGGCCTGGAAGGAGAACATGGAGAAACCGGATCATCAGGACATCTCTCACAGAAGCCCGACCTTAAAGGCATATTTTGCGCAGTGGGACTCCCTCCATGTCCAAGAAGGTGTTCTGAGAAGAAAATGGGAATCCTCCGACGGAAAGTCGTTTGTAATGCAGCTTGTAGTACCGCGGACGAGGGTCAAGGAGGTGTTACAGGAAATGCATGGCGGGGCGTCCGGAGGCCACTTGGGAGTGAATAAGACGCTAGAAAAGGTACGAGAACGTTTTTATTGGTTAAAAGCGAAGGAAGATATCGAAGACTGGTGCAGAGAATGCGACGTGTGTGCAGCTAGTAAGGGTCCGAGAACCAAAACTCGAGGTAAGATGCACCAATACAACGTGGGAGCACCTTTCGAACGAATCGCCATTGACATCGCAGGGCCCTTTCCGGAAACCGACAATGGTAATCGGTATATACTCGTAGTGATGGACTACTTCAGTAAGTGGCCGGAAGCGTTTCCGATCCCTAACCAGGAAGCCAGAACCGTGGCGGAGCAGATCGTCTACAATTGGGTTAGCAGATTCGGCGTGCCCTTGGAATTGCATTCTGACCAAGGGAGGAACTTCGAGTCAAGAATCTTCCAAGAGATGTGTCAACTACTCGGAATCAAAAAGACAAGGACAACCCCGCTTCATCCACAGTCGGACGGTATGGTGGAGCGTTTCAATAGGACTTTGGACGAACATCTCTCGAAGGTCGTAGGTGACTACCAACGGGATTGGGACCGGCAGATTCCCTTGTTTTTGATGGCCTATAGAAGTGCCGTGCATAGCACTACTCGACATACGCCGTTCGAAATCTTATTTGGTGGAATAGCTCGTTTACCCAGTGAGGTGAAATTTGGATCTCCTACCAATGAGCCCAGAAATGAAGAAGAGTACGTGGCGGACCTTAGGGAAAGGCTTAGGGACATACACCAAAGGACCAGAAGCCAGATTAAGATAACGAGCGACCGCATGAAGACCAGGTATGATGCCAAGGCAACAACGTTAGGATTCCAGGAAGGAGATCTAGTGTGGCTGTATAATCCCCATCGCCAAAAGGGGAAATCACCTAAATTGCAGCGGAACTGGGAGGGTCCATACAGAATAGTAACCCGCATCAACGATGTTGTCTACCGCATCCAGCGAGGACCAAGGGCCAAAATGAAAGTGGTTCATGTGGACCGACTGAGTCGATACAATGGCCGAAGTGAGGACGCACTTGTTCGGGACGAACAAGTCTAAGAGGGGGGCAGTGTAACATCGTCTAAAAGTATGCAACAATAATGTAGAATAATAACTACGCTCCTACAGCCCATTCCAAACTGTACTTTCATTCGAGGTTCGCAATAGCTGACAACGCCACGGATAAAGAGAATTATAACTGGAAGAAATGATTGTCATCTTGGAATTATTTCCAGTGGTCGAAGAATTTGCTAGAAGTTTCTGGCTATCTGAAACTTCTGCTATATAAGGACAGATGGCGATCAATAGGAAAGACAGTGATTTTTAAACTGTGGCGAAGAGATTAGAAAAGTGATAATAGGCGAAGTTGTAATTTTGTGATAAATTGAAAGTTGAGAGTTAACAAGAAGGAGTAATTAGTTTGGATTTGTGAATTAAGTAATAGAAAGGAGATAAAGTGATTTGAGAGGAAAGAGACATTGTAAGAAAAGAATTGCGAAGGATAGTACAGTGTGAACCTGAATTGTTCTATAGACTAGAAAATAAAGAAATAAATTTCACAGAATATTGTTTTATCTACTCGAGCCGTAGCTCGCATATTACAGTATGTTCAACACATTAAATTCCGACCTGGGCAGCATAATCAAATGGGGTTCAACCAACAGAGTGGAATTTAATGCTTCCAAAACACAACGCTGTCTTTTGTCTCTCAAGCGAAACCAAAACCCTCAACCATTATCCATGGATGGTACTTGCATAATTGAAACCAAAAGACTTGCCATTTTCGGTATGTGTATTGATAACCATCTTCGATGGAACGATCACATATTGGAGGTCGGCAAAAATGCTGCATAATGTCTAGGATTCCTTAAATGGTGCAAGAAATATTTTACTCCGTCTGATCTGGCCTCAATTTATAAGGCATTCATCCGCCCTAAGCTGGAATATAACGCCCATATCCAAGACCGTTCTGGTGATAGAGAAATTGTGTTATAGGTGATAGACATTGTGAATTCCATACATTCACTTGAACATCGGAGAAATGTCTCATGTCTCTCCATGATTTATCGTTTTTTTTCACAAAAAATGCTCCAGCGAAATAGCCAGCTGAATTCCTCCTCTTCAAAATATCACCCGCAATACGGGACATGCTTCGAATGCACATCAGTTCACCCTAAAGCCTAACTTCGGTCGTACTGTCAAATATAGGGATTCATTTATAAGCCGAACGACACGAATGTGGAATGATCTAAAAAGCTCTGTATTTTCCCATCACTACAACCTTCAAACATTTAAAGCCAGCGTGCACAGGCTTCTCCTCTGTTCCTCTTCTCCTTTTTCCTAAAAGCCCGTGCCCTGTAACAGTATAAAGGTATTCATATTCCTTTTGGCGCGCGCGAATTATCAAAAAAAAGCATAATACTGTAACATCATCTAAAAGTATGCAACAATAATGTAGAATAATAACTACGTTCCTCCAGCCCATTCCAAACTGTACTTCCATTCGAGGTTCGTGTCTGCAATAGCTGACAACGCCACGAATAAAGAGAGAATTATAACTGGAAGAAATGATTGTCATCTTGGAATTATTACATCAGAATTTTCTGTTCCAGTGGTCGAAGAATTTGCTGGCTATCAGAAACTTCTGCTATATAAGGACAGATGGCGATCGAAAGGAGGCAGTTGGTTTAGAACCGTGGCGAAGAAATTAGAAAAGTGATAATGGGCGAAGTTGTAATTTTGTGATAAATTGAAAGTTGAGAGTGAACAAAAAAAAGTAATTAGTTTGGATTTGTGAATTAAGTAATTGAAAGGAGATAAAGTGATTTGAGAGGAAAGAGACCTTGTAAGAAAAGAATTTGCGAAGAATAGTATAGTGTGAACTTGAATTGTTCTATAGACTAGAAAATAAAGAAATAAATTTCACAGAATATCGTTTTATCTACTCGAGCCGTAGCTCGCATATTACATTGGTGTCAGAAGTGGGATAAAACTTATTCTGTGAATAACTATTTCCGTGGTGTGAAATTGCACAATAATAAAAAAAAAAACGATTTCTGTGTTGAGTTAATTAGTTGCGCAAAATGGGTCGCAAATTGGGAAAACTAAATATAACTCAACTAAAGGCAGAACTCAGTAAGCGGAACCTCGACACAACTGGGGGAAAAGATGCCTTACTGATTCGTTTGGAAGAAGCAGTAACGCAGGAAGGTGAAAATCCGCACGACGTAAAGTTTGACGTGGAAGAGGAACCAGCAAGTACAGCAGGCGACCCGGGTATAACGAGTCTGCTCCTGCAACTTAAGTTAGTCATGGACGAACAAAAGAAAGCAATAGAAGACCAAAGGAATTCTATAGAACTTAAGCTGGACGAACAAAAGAAAGCAATGGACGAACAAAAGAAAGCAATGGGTGACCAAAGAAATTCTCTAGAACTTAAGCTGGACGAACAAAAGAAAGCAATGGACGAACAAAAGAAAGCAATGGACGAACAAAAGAAAGCAATGGACGAACAAAAGAATTCTCTAGAACTTAAGATGGACGAACAAAAGAATTCTCTAGATGCTCTGGAAAGTAAACTTGATGAGCAAAACAAGAACTTGGAATCCAAATTCGAAGTGATCGAAGAGAAAATCGAGAAGGTCGAGACGCAACTCGAAAAAGTCGAAACTAGATTCGATGAAAATTTTGAGAAACATGAAACTCAGTTCGGGAAGATAGATACTCAGTTTGGAAAAGTGGATACGCAATTCGAGATAGTAGGAAAGCAAGTCGAAAATCTTGCTAAGGAGCTCAGCAACGTGAAGAGACAGAAAGCACGGGAATATTCCACTGACGGTCTGAGAAGAAAGGAGATGCAGCCTCCTATCTTCGATGGTCAAACATCATGGCCAATTTATAAGAGGCAATTCGAAGCGGCCGCAATGACCAATAGCTGGGACGATGAAGAGAAGTCTATTGCACTCACGCTTGCACTGAGGGGTCCAGCTGCGGAGCTCTTGCAGACCATCCCGGAAGATAAACAGCAGAACTACGATTCTCTGGTTCAGGCTATCGAGATGCGGTTTGGGGATGAACACATGCAGCAGGTGTACAGGGTTCAGCTGCGTAGTCGAGTCCAGAAAAGGGGGGAAACGCTCCAACAGTTGCAAGCGGATATAGAGCGACTAGCCCATCTTTCATATCCTAAAGCCGGTGAGGAACTTATCAACGAAATGGCGGTGGAAGCTTTTATTCAGGCCATAGAGGACAGACAACTGCAAATGGCTGTAAGGATGTCTGAAAAGCGAACACTCCCCGAGGCATTGGCATTCGCTTTGTCAATGAAGGCTGCGGACCAAGCATACCAGGGAATACACCGTGTCAGGGAAATGTCCGTCGTGGAATGCTCATGCCAGAGAACAGCCGTCATGGATGAAGACAAAGCTCGCGGAAGTCAAATCCGTTGCTGGAATTGCAACCAAACCGGACACCTACAACGGCAGTGCAGAAGTGCATCTAGATGTGGAAATTGTCCACATTGCGGAAGTAGGAGAAGCAGAGAGGAAGCATCTGGAGGTGATAACATCCATCCTGTCAGTCAGACTTCCCAAAACCAGCAGTCGGGAAATGCGTAAGGACCAACTTCGCGGGGCAGAAGTTGGTTACTGGAATCGAGGCCCCCATGACCACCATTCAAGTTTTGCAAACCAAACGGGATAACAAGAGCCTGACAGTGGAGGCACTAATCAACAAGAAGAAGTACGTAGCCACCATCGACACAGGTGCCACTGCCTCCATTGTAAGAAGAGATATCGTCAAAAGCTCCTGGCTGCACAACACCAACAGCTACTGCCTGAAGACTGCAACAGGGGAAATGGCGAAGGTATTTGGAGAAGTTCGTCTTACGATTACTCTGGCAGGACTGACGTTCTCCCATGCGTTTCTGGTGGCAGATATATGCGACGAGTGCATCATCGGAGTAGACTTCATGAAAGCAAATGAAGTAATCTTGGACATCGGGATGCAAGTACTGAGGTATCGAAATGTGGAGATTCCGATGGTGTACGGAAATGAGAATGCCGTAACTCTCAGGACAGTCATCAGCAAAGACGAAGTTTTGCCGCCGTCTTCAGAGACAATCATTTGGACAAAGCTGGAAGGTGATCTTGGGAGCCACCGATTCTACATAGTAGAACCAGACCCAGAGAAGAATTCTCAAGACTACATCGTGGGAAAGACGTTAGTCGAACCAAAGAACACCATGGTTCCAGTGAGGGTTTTGAACGCAAGACCACACACTGTAAAACTAAGGCGAGGGGATGTGACTGGAAAATGCACGCCGATTACCGCCGTCGCAACAATATCTGAACGTGATGCTCCAAAACCTCTCACATCACCTTGGACAGCGGAAACGAGAGAAACGATTCTCCAGTCCAGTGAGCTGAATCAGGAGCAGCGAACTATGGCAGAGAATCTTATCAATGAGTATGCTGATGTATTTGCCTCACAGGACGGAGAATACGGCCGAACACACCTGGTACAACATCGAATAGACACTGGTGATACTAGACCAATTCGTCAGCCTGCTAGGCGCCTTCCATTGGCAAAGCAGACAGAAGTTGCAGAGATGGTGTCGGCAATGGAGAAAGAAGGTCTGATTGAAAGTTCCAAAAGTCCGTGGGCATCACCGGTTGTACTGGTTAAGAAGAAAGATGGCAGCACGCGGTTCTGCGTGGACTATCGGCAGCTCAATTACGTCACCAAGAAAGACAGCTATCCTCTGCCACGGATTGACGACACGCTAGACACACTATCAGGAGCCCGATGGTTTTCCACTCTCGACTTGAAGAGTGGCTACTGGCAGGTACAGATCCATCCAGAAGACCGGGAGAAAACCGCCTTCACCGCAGGAAATGGGCTATGGCAATTCACGGTAATGCCATTCGGGCTGTGCAATGCTCCGGCGACTTTCGAGCGATTGATGGAATGTGTCCTGCAAGGGTTAACATGGAAAACCTGTTTGGTATACTTGGATGATGTCATCGTCGTAGGAAAAACGTTTGCGCAACACCGAGACAATCTAAGGGATGTATTTCAAAGGCTTCGAAGTGCCCACCTGAAGCTCAACCCCAAGAAGTGCGCCCTGTTTAGAGCGGAAGTCAAGTACCTGGGACACATAATTTCAGCGAAAGGAGTGAGAACCGATCCGGAGAAGGTCGAAGCGGTGAAAAACTGGCCAGTCCCCAAAGACAAACACCAACTAAGGAGCTTCCTGGGCCTAGCCACCTACTACAGACGGTTCGTGAAGGATTTTGCCGGGATCGCAAAGAACCTGCACCAGTTGACGGAAAAGGGAAAACAATTCAAATGGTCAATTGAGTGCGAGAAGAGCTTCAAGGCTATGCGATGCCCCGATACTGGCTTACCCCACTCCCGGGGAAACGTTCGTTGTGGATGCAGATGCTAGTAATGTCGGGGTAGGAGCCGTACTCTCCCAGGTGCATGACGGCCAAGAGAAGGTGGTTGCGTACTTCAGCAAGGTGCTCTCTAAGCCAGAAAGGAACTACTGCGTGACAAGGCGGGAACTTCTAGCTTTGATCTTGGCTACGAAGCATTTTCACAAATACCTCTATGGGAGGAAGTTCGTTCTTCGCACAGACCATGCAGCCTTAAAATGGCTATTACAGTTCAAGAGTCCTGAGGGTCAGGTCGCAAGATGGATCGAAAGGCTGCAAATCTACGATTACGAAATACAGCATCGTAAAGGAAAACTCCACTCTAATGCGGATGCACTGTCCCGGAGACCATGCAGAACGGATTGTAAACATTGTGCGCGTCAGGAAGAACGGGAGCTGGTTTCCATCCAAAGAATGAGAGCCGAACCTATCGCCGGCTGGAGCGTAGATGAGATCCGGAACGCTCAGAAGGAAGACCCGGATATCGAGCCGATTCTGGCCTGGAAGGAGAACATGGAGAAACCGGATCATCAGGACATCTCTCACAGAAGCCCGACCTTAAAGGCATATTTTGCGCAGTGGGACTCCCTCCATGTCCAAGAAGGTGTTCTGAGAAGAAAATGGGAATCCTCCGACGGAAAGTCGTTTGTAATGCAGCTTGTAGTACCGCGGACGAGGGTCAAGGAGGTGTTACAGGAAATGCATGGCGGGGCGTCCGGAGGCCACTTGGGAGCGAATAAGACGCTAGAAAAGGTACGAGAACGTTTTTATTGGTTAAAAGCGAAGGGAGATATCGAAGACTGGTGCAGAGAATGCGACGTGTGTGCAGCTAGTAAGGGTCCGAGAACCAAAACTCGAGGTAAGATGCACCAATACAACGTGGGAGCACCTTTCGAACGAATCGCCATTGACATCGCAGGGCCCTTTCCGGAAACCGACAATGGTAATCGGTATATACTCGTAGTGATGGACTACTTCAGTAAGTGGCCGGAAGCGTTTCCGATCCCTAACCAGGAAGCCAGAACCGTGGCGGAGCAGATCGTCTACAATTGGGTTAGCAGATTCGGTGTGCCCTTGGAATTGCATTCTGACCAAGGGAGGAACTTCGAGTCAAGAATCTTCCAAGAGATGTGTCAACTACTCGGAATCAAAAAGACAAGGACAACCCCGCTTCATCCACAGTCGGACGGTATGGTGGAGCGTTTCAATAGGACTTTGGACGAACATCTCTCGAAGGTCGTAGGTGACTACCAACGGGATTGGGACCGGCAGATTCCCTTGTTTTTGATGGCCTATAGAAGTGCCGTGCATAGCACTACTCGACATACGCCGTTCGAAATCTTATTTGGCGGAATAGCTCGTTTACCCAGTGAGGTGAAATTTGGATCTCCTACCAATGAGCCCAGAAATGAAGAAGAGTACGTGGCGAACCTTAGGGAAAGGCTTAGGGACATACACCAAAGGACCAGAAGCCAGATTAAGATAACGAGCGACCGCATGAAGACCAGGTATGATGCCAAGGCAACAACGTCAGGATTCCAGGAAGGAGATCTAGTGTGGCTGTATAATCCCCATCGCCAAAAGGGGAAATCACCTAAATTGCAGCGGAACTGGGAGGGTCCATACAGAATAGTAACCCGCATCAACGATGTTGTCTACCGCATCCAGCGAGGACCAAGGGCCAAAATGAAAGTGGTTCATGTGGACCGACTGAGTCGATACAATGGTCGAAGTGAGGACGCACTTGTTCGGGACGAACAAGTCTAAGAGGGGGGCAGTGTAACATCGTCTAAAAGTATGCAACAATAATGTAGAATAATAACTACGCTCCTACAGCCCATTCCAAACTGTACTTTCATTCGAGGTTCGCAATAGCTGACAAAGCCACGGATAAAGAGAGAATTATAACTGGAAGAAATGATTGTCATCTTGGAATTATTTCCAGTGGTCGAAGAATTTGCTAGAAGTTTCTGGCTATCTGAAACTTCTGCTATATAAGGACAGATGGCGATCAATAGGAAAGACAGTGATTTTTAAACTGTGGCGAAGAGATTAGAAAAGTGATAATAGGCGAAGTTGTAATTTTGTGATAAATTGAAAGTTGAGAGTTAACAAGAAGGAGTAATTAGTTTGGATTTGTGAATTAAGTAATAGAAAGGAGATAAAGTGATTTGAGAGGAAAGAGACCTTGTAAGAAAAGAATTTGCGAAGAATAGTATAGTGTGAACTTGAATTGTTCTATAGACTAGAAAATAAAGAAATAAATTTCACAGAATATCGTTTTATCTACTCGAGCCGTAGCCAGCATAGTACAATATCATCAAACCAAGATATCACCAAGTAGCGAGAAGAAGCATCAGCGCTTTCCGTACAACCCCGATCAAAAATATCTTGGCAGAAGCAGGACTTCCCACTATCGAAGAAAGAAGGGACACAATTACTTTCAAACTAACCGCCAAGCTGGCTTTCTCCAAAAATTCGATTATTGACAAGGACATCTTGCAATCTGAAAGACACAAGTCAAGAAAACGAATGCAATCCGCAATTAGTATTATCCACGACAAAGCTACACAAATGGAACTTCCTACCACAACGCAGTACCAACCTATCCTCCTTGATTCATAAAATCGGAATCAACTATGTATAATGACACTAGCGGATTACAGAAAAAACCAACACTAGCAACGCACGCTGTTCTCCAGCATCTCCTCCGACCTTAAGTCGGATGGATGAAACCTTGTATTCACCGACGGATCAAAAATCGCAGAAAGTACCACATTCGCTGTCACACTCGAAGATTGTTCCATCCTGTCCGTTGGAAGCCTGCCCAAACTATCATCCATCTTCACAGCCGAAGCATTCGCCATTTTACAAGAAGAAGCCTTGAACCGTCGTGGCAAACATGTTATATGTTCTGACAGCAACTCTGTGCTCAAAACGGTCAACAACCCCAACAACAACACCGACCTTATCATCGACATTCGTAATAAGCTTGTCAAATCCCCAAACAAGCTAAAATTAATGTGGACCCCTGGCCATGCTAGTATCCAGCTAAAGACGCACCTGTATTCAGATTCAACATCTACACCAAGTCAGACTTAAAAAACGCAATACCATTATACCAAAATCAACTCCAACAGATGCTACCCACAATATCCCACCAACATTACAAAAGCTAAAATTTCAAACTTTGTCCGATTGCGGCTAAGACACACCACTGCTACTCACTAACACCTGCTTACAAGAAACTTCCCGTCAAATTGCCCTACATGCAATGTAAGTTTTGATTTATCACATATATTTGAAAACTGTATCTTGTTAAAACCTATCATACTCAACGTATTTAAAAATACCAACATTTACGATCTACTAGAAAACCCCAACCCCACAAATATAGGAAAAATAAACGAATTTTTATCAATTGCTAATACGAGGGTGGGTCAATAAGTCCCTGAAAATTAACACAAATTGTGTCGTCACCTTAAATTAAATTTTTTTTTGTCAAGAATCATCTTTCAAAAGAACGCACCCAAATTTTCAGACAGATCTGTCAAATAGTTTTGTTGTGGCAGCCATTTTACATAAACACCTACTAGCATTTTCGTTAAAATGGAAAAAAGTGAATTTCGAGTGCTCATTAAACACTATTTTTTGCGAGAAAAAACTATCACGCAAACCAAACAAAAGCTTGACAAATATTATGGGGACTCTTCACCATCGAGTGGAACCATTCACCACTGGTTTACTCAATTTCGGTGCGGTCGTTCAAGCACAAGTGACGCCGAACGTTCTGGTCGCCCAATTGAGGTCACCACACCAAAAATGGTCGACAAAATCCATGGTTTGATAATGGACGATCGGCGAGTGAAAGTGCGCGAGCTTGTTAAGGCCACAGGCTTATCACATGTCTCAGTGATTTCGATTTTACATAAATATTTGGACATGAAAAAACTTTCCGCAAGATGGGTGCCGCGTTTGCTCACAATCGACAACAAACGCATTCGTTTGACAACTTCAAAGGTATGTTTGATGTTCCAGAAAAATTTGGCTGAGTTTTTGAGCCGTTTCGTAACCGTGGATGAAACCTTGATTCACCACAACACACCAGAAATCAAGGAACAGTCAAACCAATGGACTTCTCCTGGTGAATCGAAGCCGAAGAAGGCCAAGACGGGTTTGTCAGCAAACAAGATCATGGCGACAGTTTTTTGGGATGCGCGCGGTGTTATTCACATCGATTACCTTGAAAAGGATAAAACGATCACCGGCGCATATTACGCAGAGCTGCTGGATCGATTCCAAGCCGATTTGGCACAGAAAAAAGTTCTTTTTCACTAGGACAACGCACCGGCGCACAAGTCCGCAGTCGCAATGGCAAAATTGCATGAGTTAGGCTACAAACTCCTCCCTCATCCAGCATATTCCCCAGATTTAGCGCCCTGCGACTATTTCTTGTTTCCAAACATGAAGAAATGGCTCGGAGGTAAGAGATTTGGGTCGAATGAAGAGGTCATCGCTGAAACAAACGCTTTTTTGAGGGGCTCGAGAAATCGTATTATTTGGAGGGCATCATGGAGAAACGTTGGATGAAGTGTATAGAGCTAAAAGGAGATTATGATGAAAAATAAAATTGTTTTATACCGAAAAGAGTGTTCCTTATTTCATTTTTCAGGGACTTATTACCCACCCTCGTATTAGTATTTAAGAATTAATATCATAGGGCCAATAGTCTCCGCAGCTAGGCTCATTAAATTTAATATTACCATGTAATTTGAATTACTTGTTAATAAAAGATAATAATAATAGTAATAATACTTACACTCGCTTGATTCAACTCGTACACCCATAATTATCCGCGCGATTCCTTAACGCAATATGTTAAAATTATTCTTGAAGGTTTTATCCCCAAAATTAGGACAATACTACCTCTTGAACCGGACGCTGGTTGATCGGCTTTGTAGCAGGACAAAACTTGATAGAGATTCAACCACGACTCACCTCAATTAATTATCGGGTCGGTTCTTTCTTCAAATTCGTTCGTCCTTAATATTCAGTTTCTTTTTAGTTTTGTGCAAACCGATACTAAGCCGATTCTAAGGGTGGCCACGGTGTAGTGGGTAGTGTGTCTGTTTGTCAGTCGTTCACAGACTTTCGTAGAGTGCAGACGTGTTTCGGCTTCTCTTTTAAATTGGCAGTGATTTGAAATAGAAAATTAGACTTCGTGTATTTAAGTGGCGACCTAGCCTAGTACAAGTGATAGTCGATCATGGTGTAGTGGGTAGTGAGTCTGCTTATCAGTCGTTCACAGACTTTCATAGAGTGCAAATGTGTTTCGCCTTCTCTTGAAATTATTCAGTGATTTCAAGTAGATAACTAGACTCTGATTGTATAGGTGGCGAGTTACCCTAATACAAGCGGTAGTGAACCGAATAGAGCACGGGCGATCCTCGAACATATGCTTTACCCATGAATCAAATACAACAGATTACGCATTGCGCATGTTCGCAGTTACGAATGTTCTTCGAGTAAAATACAAAAAAATATATTTTCAATGAGACTGATGTCTCTTTATTGAATTCAAATTTAAAATTACACGAGTACTTAAAGACTAAAAGTGCACCGACAGCAAGTTCAATATCATGGAAAAATATTCCAGACGGGAATATTTTACCTGATCCGGTGCAAAAGCACATTTAAAGTTATATGTATGCATAAAGTATGCGGCGCGTGTGCTGATTAAACAAAAAGTAGTGTGTTAACTTCGCCAACTTGCACAACTCAAGCTGACGTCACATGCGCGTTAGACTTGACCGAGAGCAGTTGTGTTAATAGAAAGTAAAGGATTTAGTTTAATAATATTGTAGCATAATAATAACTACGCGCCTATGTCTATGCAGCAAATTCCGAAGTGACTTTCCATTCTGGCAGAATTTTTGGTTCAAACTGTCCTTCATTCGAGGTTCGTGTCTGGGACGAAGTCTCCACAGCTCATGTCAACGAAAGAGACAAATAATATTAGGGATAATATTAGGGATAATATTAGGGAATTATAACTGCAAGAATTATTTCTCTTGTTCCAGTGGTCGAAGAATTTGCTAGAAGTTTCTGGCTATCAGAAACTTCTGCTATATAAGGACAGATGGCGATCAAAAAAAAAGACAGTTGGTTTTAGAACCGTGGCGAAGAGATTGGAAAAGTGATAATGGGCGAAGTTGTAATTTGGTGATAAATTGAAAGTTGAGAGTAAACAAGAAAAAGTAATTAGTTTGAATTTGTGAATTAAGTAATTGAAAGGAGATAAAGTGATTTGAGAGGAAAGAGACCTTGTAAGAAAAGAATTTGCGAAGAATAGTATAGTGTGAACTTGAATTGTTCTATAGAGTAGAAAATAAAGAAATAATTTCACAGAATAATTGTTTTATCTACTCGAGCCGTAGCTCGCATATTACATTGGTGTCAGAAGCGGGATAAAACTTATTCTGTGAATAACTATTTCCGTGGTGTGAAATTGCACAAAAAAAAAAAAAAAAAAAAAAAACGATTTCTGTGTTGAGTTAATTAGTTGCGCAAAATGGGTCGCAAATTGGGAAAACTAACTATAACTCAACTAAAGGCAGAACTCAGTAAGCGGAACCTCGACACAACTGGGGGAAAAGATGCCCTACTGATTCGTCTGGAAGAAGCAGTAACGCAGGAAGGTGAAAATCCGCATGACATAGAGTTTGACGTGGAAGAGGAACCAGCAAGTACAGTAGCCGACCCGGGTATAACAAGTCTGCTCCTGCAACTTAAGTTAGTCATGGACGAACAAAAGAAAGCAATAGAAGATCAAAGTCATAAGCTCGATGACCAAAAGAATTCTCTAGAACTTAAGCTGGATGAACAAAAGAAAGCGATGGACGAACAAAAGAAAGCAATGGGCGACCAAAGGAATTCTCTAGAACTTAAGCTGGACGAACAAAAGAAAGCAATGGACGAACAAAAGAAAGCAATGGACGAACAAAAGAATTCTCTAGATGCTCTGGAAAGTAAACTTGATGAGCAAAACAAGAACTTGGAATCCAAATTCGAAGTGATCGAAGAAAAAATCGAGAAGGTCGAGACGCAACTCGAAAAAGTCGAAATTAGATTCGATGAAAATTTTGAGAAACATGAAACTCAGTTCGGGAAGATAGAGACTCAGTTTGAAAAAGTGGATACGCAATTCGAGATAGTAGGAAAGCAAGTCGAAAATCTTGCTAAGGAGCTCAGCAACGTGAAGAGACAGAAAGCACGGGAATATTCCACTGACGGTCTGAGAAGAAAGGAGATGCAGCCTCCTATCTTCGATGGTCAAACATCATGGCCAATTTATAAAAGGCAATTCGAAGCGGCCGCAATGACCAATAGCTGGGACGATGAAGAGAAGTCCATTGCACTCACACTTGCACTGAGGGGTCCAGCTGCGGAGCTCTTGCAGACCATCCCGGAAGATAAACAGCAGAACTACGACTCTCTGGTTCAGGCTATCGAGATGCGGTTTGGGGATGAACACATGCAGCAGGTGTACAGGGTTCAGCTGCGTAGTCGAGTCCAGAAAAGGGGGGAAACGCTCCAACAGTTGCAAGCGGATATAGAGCGACTAGCCCATCTTTCATACCCTAAAGCCGGTGAGGAGCTTATCAACGAAATGGCGGTGGAAGCTTTTATTCAGGCCATAGAGGACAGACAACTGCAAATGGCTGTAAGGATGGCTGAAAAGCGAACACTCCCCGAGGCATTGGCATTCGCTTTGTCAATGAAGGCTGCGGACCAAGCATACCAGGGAATACACCGTGTCAGGGAAATGTCCGTCGTGGAATGCTCATGCCAGAGAACAGCCGTCATGGATGAAGACAGAGCTCGCGGAAGTCAAATCCGTTGCTGGAATTGCAACCAAACCGGACACCTACAACGGCAGTGCAGAAGTGCACCTAGACGAGGAAATTGTCCACATTGCGGAAGTAGGAGAAGAAGAGAGGAAGCATCCTGTCGGTCAGACTTCCCAAAACCAGCAGTCGGGAGATGCGTAAGGACCAACTTCGCGGGGCAGAAGTTGGTTACTGGAATCGAGGCCCCCAGGACCACCATTCAAGTTTCGCAAACCAAACGGGGTAACAAGAGCCTGACAGTGGAGGCACTAATCAACGAGAAGAAGTGCGTAGCCACCATCGACACAGGTGCCACTGCCTCCATTGTAAGAAGAGATATCGTCAAAAGCTCCTGGCTGCACAACACCAACAGCTACTGCCTGAAGACTGCAACAGGGGAAATGGCGAAGGTATTTGGAGAAGTTCGTCTTACGATTACTCTGGCAGGACTGCCGTTCTCCCATGCGTTTCTGGTGGCAGATATATGCGACGAGTGCATCATCGGAGTAGACTTCATGAAAGCAAATGAAGTAATCTTGGACATCGGGATGCAAGTACTGAGGTATCGAAATGTGGAGATTCCGATGGTGTACGGAAATGAGAATGCCGTAACTCTCAGGACAGTCATCAGCAAAGACGAAGTTTTGCCGCCGTCTTCAGAGACAATCATTTGGACGAAGCTGGAAGGTGATCTTGGGAGCCACCGATTCTACATAGTAGAACCAGACCCAGAGAAGAATTCTCAAGACTACATCGTGGGAAAGACGTTAGTCGAACCAAAGAACACCATGGTTCCAGTGAGGGTTTTGAACGCAAGACCACACACTGTCAAACTAAGGCGAGGGGAGGTGACTGGAAAATGCACGCCGATTACCGCCGTCGCAACAATATCTGAACGTGATGCTCCAAAACTTCTCCCATCACCTTGGACAGCGGAAGCGAGAGAGACGATTCTCCAGTCCAGTGAGCTGAATCAGGAGCAGCGAACTATGGCAGAGAATCTTATCAATGAGTACGCTGATGTATTTGCCTCACAGGACGGAGAATACGGCCGAACACACCTGGTACAACATCGAATAGACACTGGTGATACTAGACCAATTCGTCAGCCTGCTAGGCGCCTTCCATTGGCAAAGCAGACAGAAGTTGCAGAGATGGTGTCGGCAATGGAGAAAGAAGGTCTGATTGAAAGTTCCAAAAGTCCGTGGGCATCACCGGTTGTACTGGTTAAGAAGAAAGATGGCAGCACGCGGTTCTGCGTGGACTATCGGCAGCTCAATTACGTCACCAAGAAAGACAGCTACCCTCTGCCACGGATTGACGACACGCTAGACACACTATCAGGAGCCCGATGGTTTTCCACTCTCGACTTGAAGAGTGGCTACTGGCAGGTACAGATCCATCCAGAAGACCGGGAGAAAACCGCCTTCACCGCAGGAAATGGGCTATGGCAATTCACGGTAATGCCATTCGGGCTGTGCAATGCTCCGGCGACTTTCGAGCGATTGATGGAATGTGTCCTGCAAGGGTTAACATGGAAAACCTGTTTGGTATACTTGGATGATGTCATCGTCGTAGGAAAAACGTTTGCGCAACACCGAGACAGTCTAAGGGATGTGTTTCAAAGGCTTCGAAGTGCCCACCTGAAGCTCAACCCCAAGAAGTGCGCCCTGTTTAGAGCGGAAGTCAAGTACCTGGGACACATAATTTCAGCGAAAGGAGTGAGAACCGATCCGGAGAAGGTCGAAGCGGTGAAAAACTGGCCAGTCCCCAAAGACAAACACCAACTAAGGAGCTTCCTGGGCCTAGCCACCTACTACAGACGGTTCGTGAAGGATTTTGCCGGGATCGCAAAGAACCTGCACCAGTTGACGGAAAAGGGAAAACAATTCAAATGGTCAATTGAGTGCGAGAAGAGCTTCAAGGCACTTAAACAACGGCTATGCGATGCCCCGATACTGGCTTACCCCACTCCCGGGGAAACGTTCGTTGTGGATGCGGATGCTAGTAATGTCGGGGTAGGAGCCGTACTCTCCCAGGTGCATGACGGCCAAGAGAAGGTGGTTGCGTACTTCAGCAAGGTGCTCTCTAAGCCAGAAAGGAACTACTGCGTGACAAGGCGGGAACTTCTAGCTTTGATCTTGGCTACGAAGCATTTTCACAAATACCTCTACGGGAGGAAGTTCGTTCTTCGCACAGACCATGCAGCCTTAAAATGGCTATTACAGTTCAAGAGTCCTGAGGGTCAGGTCGCAAGATGGATCGAAAGGCTGCAAATCTACGATTACGAAATACAGCATCGTAAAGGAAAACTCCACTCTAATGCGGATGCACTGTCCCGGAGACCATGCAGAACGGATTGTAAACATTGTGCGCGTCAGGAAGAACGGGAGCTGGTTTCCATCCAAAGAATGAGAGCCGAACCTATCGCCGGCTGGAGCGTAGATGAGATCCGGAACGCTCAGAAGGAAGACCCGGATATCGAGCCGATTCTGGCCTGGAAGGAGAACATGGAGAAACCGGATCATCAGGACATCTCTCACAGAAGCCCGACCTTAAAGGCATATTTTGCGCAGTGGGACTCCCTCCATGTCCAAGAAGGTGTTCTGAGAAGAAAATGGGAATCCTCCGACGGAAAGTCGTTTGTAATGCAGCTTGTAGTACCGCGGACGAGGGTCAAGGAGGTGTTACAGGAAATGCATGGCGGGGCGACCGGAGGCCACTTGGGAGTGAATAAGACGCTAGAAAAGGTACGAGAACGTTTTTATTGGTTAAAAGCGAAGGAAGATATCGAAGACTGGTGCAGAAAATGCGACGTGTGTGCAGCTAGCAAGGGTCCGAGAATCAAAACTCGAGGTAAGATGCACCAATACAACGTGGGAGCACCTTTCGAACGAATCGCCATTGACATCGCAGGGCCCTTTCCGGAAACCGACAATGGTAATCGGTATATACTCGTAGTGATGGACTACTTCAGTAAGTGGCCGGAAGCGTTTCCGATCCCTAACCAGGAAGCCAGAACCGTGGCGGAGCAGATCGTCTACAATTGGGTTAGCAGATTCGGTGTGCCCTTGGAATTGCATTCTGACCAAGGGCGGAACTTCGAGTCAAGAATCTTCCAAGAGATGTGTCAACTACTCGGAATCAAAAAGACAAGGACAACCCCGCTTCATCCACAGTCGGACGGTATGGTGGAACGTTTCAATAGGACTTTGGACGAACATCTCTCGAAGGTCGTAGGTGACTACCAACGGGATTGGGACCGGCAGATTCCCTTGTTTTTGATGGCCTATAGAAGTGCCGTGCATAGCACTACTCGACATACGCCGTTCGAAATCTTATTTGGTGGAATAGCTCGTTTACCCAGTGAGGTGAAATTTGGATCTCCTACCAATGAGCCCAGAAATGAAGAAGAGTACGTGGCGGACCTTAGGGAAAGGCTTAGGGACATACACCAAAGGACCAGAAGCCAGATTAAGATGACGAGCGACCGCATGAAGACCAGGTATGATGCCAAGGCAACAACGTCAGGATTCCAGGAAGGAGATCTGGTGTGGCTGTATAATCCCCATCGCCAAAAGGGGAAATCACCTAAGTTACAGCGGAACTGGGAAGGTCCCTACAGAATAGTAACCCGCATCAACGATGTTGTCTACCGCATCCAGCGAGGACCAAGGGCCAAAATGAAAGTGGTTCATGTGGACCGACTGAGTCGATACAATGGCCGAAATGAGGATGCACTTGTTCGGGACGAACACGTCTAAGAGGGGGGCAGTGTAGCATAATAATAACTACGCGCCTATGTCTATGCAGCAAATTCCGAAGTGACTTTCCATTCTGGCAGAATTTTTGGTTCAAACTGTCCTTCATTCGAGGTTCGTGTCTGGGACGAAGTCTCCACAGCTCATGTCAACGAAAGAGACAAATAATATTAGGGATAATATTAGGGATAATATTAGGGAATTATAACTGCAAGAATTATTTCTCTTGTTCCAGTGGTCGAAGAATTTGCTAGAAGTTTCTGGCTATCAGAAACTTCTGCTATATAAGGACAGATGGCGATCAAAAAAAAAGACAGTTGGTTTTAGAACCGTGGCGAAGAGATTGGAAAAGTGATAATGGGCGAAGTTGTAATTTGGTGATAAATTGAAAGTTGAGAGTAAACAAGAAAAAGTAATTAGTTTGAATTTGTGAATTAAGTAATTGAAAGGAGATAAAGTGATTTGAGAGGAAAGAGACCTTGTAAGAAAAGAATTTGCGAAGAATAGTATAGTGTGAACTTGAATTGTTCTATAGAGTAGAAAATAAAGAAATAATTTCACAGAATAATTGTTTTATCTACTCGAGCCGTAGCTCGCATATTACAATATTATTATTAACATGGGTGTTTGTGCTGTGTATGAGTGTAGAATTAACACAGAAAATACAATTTCAACAAATACGGGTTTCCACGCATTTCCCAAAGATAAAAAATTGTTAAAATAGTGGATACATTTTTGTAAACGGCAAGATAAATTCAATCCCAAAAATGCAAGGATTTGCAGTCTGCGTTTAAAAAATAAAATAAATAATAAAAAATATAAGAGGATTTTGAAAACAATTTGAAATATGAAATGGGTTAGCAAACAATTATTTATTATTTTATGTTAACACTTAATAATATATGTATATCTTAGGATTTGTTGAAAGCCGAAAAATAAAGAAAGGATATGTGCCCACTTTACGCGTGAATCCACCAGAAACTGGTGTTCCAGAATCTAATCGAGCAAACAGGAGCATTAATAAACAATACAAGGAAATTGTTACTTCTTTGTTGAAGGAGTCTAATGTCACAGGCACCACTTTTGAGCATCTTGCTACAGAAAGTCTAATCGAATAACCTTGTGATAAGGAAGATGAGTTGCATGACGAGCAGAATTCGCAACGTAAGCTTGAATTTGAAAATTTACCTAAAGAAATTAATGTTATGAAGAAAAAAATGTGACTGGCATATTGTTGTGTTAATTTATGTGAACTTGCCTTTCAATTAGGTTTTAATCTGCATATATTTTGTTTCTAGTTCCGATTTAGAAAAAGAAAATTTCATTCTGAAGAATGCCGAACAAGGTTTTAAGAAACAAATACAATCGTTACAACTGAAACTAAGAAAAATCAAGTACGAGAACAATAACATCGAGGAGAAATTAAAGGAGATTTTCACTTTTCGAGAAGGACATCGCCAAATCAATTACTCTTTACTCCGCAAGCTCTCGTGCATGTAAATTGCTAAAAAAAATTTCCTCTACCCGCTGTTAGAACACTGCAACGCTGGACCGAAAAAATTACAATAAAATCTCTCCTAGCATTTTGAAACCGGTCATAAAGATTATGAAAGCTGCAACCCACCTTTCTAAAGAACATAAGATATGTGTTCTCAGCTTTGATGAGATGAAGGTGAAGGAAGCATACTGCTATGACAAATCATCAGATACAACATTAGATCATTCATTCATCAGCAAATGCGGTTGTGCTCTCTGTCTTCAGTGCAAAAAAAGTGATAATTATATTTCGGCAAGGGTTCTACCCGCGCTGGTAATTTGGTTTTATCCAATCATTGAAAAAAATAAAAAAAAAAAGGTTTAAATTCAAAATTTATGATAGTGCATCCTGTCGTAAATATAATTATTTAATAAATAGAGGCAAGGGTTTCTACCTGCGTTGTTCATTTAATTATTGTAGGACAAAGAAAAAGACTTTTCTAACCCGAGCACAGATGGGTAGAAAAGATGTATTGCCAATCACGGGTAGGAGTTCCTTGTTTCGCTACATGAAAAACTTGCAGGCATTAATCAACTATACGAGGAGGAAGATGCTAACTTAGTACCCGACAATCAAATGGAAATCGAAACTAAGCAGGACGAGGACTCTGCTACCGACATAATGAACAACGAAGAAACACCGTTCTACCAACTTGCAGACAATGCCTATTACCGGGGATAGTCCTCTGAATAATAACCTTTCTTTCTTAACAAAAAAAATGCCAAATATATTCTCTTATATTAAATATTCATGTAAAAGATTAAGTAGCCATTAATATAGGTTTTTTTAAAACCTTAGCAAACTAGCCATTAGATATACGTTGGGCCCCTATTGTTGCGCCAACATTAAATTTATAGTTATAAGTCTAGTTTTAAGCCAATTTGTATATAGAACAACTAAATAATACAAATTCTTAAATCTGAATCTTATTTGAATTTGTTTTTCTCCTTTTTTTCAAATTATGGTGCATATTTCAGCGAACAATTACCATTTAAAAAAGAAAACATAGTGAAATCAATCATTTTCCATACACCCTTCATATTCTCTCCGCGCATGTGACGTCATGCGCAGAAGAGAACAAAAAACGAACGCGGGATGGCATAATCTTTTATGTTTGATTCATGTGCTTTACCTAGTTCAATGACGATTACATGACAAATAGTGCCATCGCCGATGAAAAGGTACATCCACCGTATATAGGGCTTTGCAAAAGTATAACCGCATTCTGTAAAAGGGCTTTTCCAGGAAACTCTAAACGGATACATGCCCTTTATGGCATCAATTAACAAGTAATTCGAGCAAAAAAAAAAATCCCGGATATTTTCTTTTGGGATTTCCAGCAATAAAAAACTGTTTTGTCTAGCTTGCAATTTGTTTTATTTTCGCTATTGTTTTTACAAATATTAGTAAGAGATTTTATTACCCCTTTTCTCAGTGATACTAAAAATTCTATTCTCAATTACTTTTCTTTATATGGAATCCTCTAAGGAGTTCCATGCATCCATAATTGATGCTCGGATCTCGGCAACGTTCGCGAATTGCCGATTATGAGCATAAACTCGGCGTGTAATTATTCCCCAAAGATTTTCTATCGGATTACAATCCGGAGAACGTGCCGGCCACTTCATCAATCTGATGTTTTAGGCTTGAAACCATTCTAAACTTCGACAACTGACGTGAATCGCTGCATTATCTTGTTGAACATGAGAAAATCGTCGATATCGCCTCAAATATGGTACCAAGTTGTCTTCGAGTAGCTGGGTGTAGGCTACACTATCCATTTTTGTGGAGGTAAAGGCAAGTGAAACCTTACCGCGAGCGCAGATTAAGACATTTCAAATTGGAAAAAAAGAGGAAATGACCACACAATGTTGCTTACGATTTTCCAATTACCATTCATGTTGTTACGAGCTCTTTCCACTCTCTTTTCCTTAGACACCATTTTGCTTAGGACGATTAATCCGCTGCCTTTTATAGTACGCGAAACCGTCGAAACCGAAGCATCTAAATCTAATGCACTCCGAATTTCTGATAATAAAAGCACCAAATTGGACGAAGCCTTTACTATTCGCTTTTGACCGCGACTTGTAAGCTTCTGTGGACGGTCAGGTCGGATTGCTTTTCTATAAGACTTGTAAAAAATTTCGAATGACACGGTCCGATCTTGATATTTTCTTCGCGATTGCTCTAAAGCCCAAACCATCCTCGCGAAAAGCCAGAATTTATACCATGCGGCATTTTTATTTGTCAAAATCAGAATAAAAACTGAATGAAAATTGCAGTTTTTATATCGTGCGGCTATACTTCTGTAAGTTATTTATTGCTGGAAATCCCAAAAGAAAATATCGGATATTTTTATTGCTCTAATTACTTGGTAATTGATGTCATAAAATAAAAAAAAATAATAAAGGGCATGTATCCGTTTAGAGTTTCCTGGAAAAGGCTTTTTACAGGGTGTGGTTATACTTTTGATTCTGAAGGAGGAAATCTGTGGGGGAATATCGAACATTGTGCTTCGACATCTTCCTCTTGAAGCGGTAAGGACCTCCAATCCGACAAATCTCCAGTCGATCGGTCTCCTTCCGAATATCAGCAAGGTAGTCGAAAAAGTGTTCAATAGAGCACTGATTAAATAGACTGAAGTCAACAAAATAATTCCCAATTCCGTTTTAAAGCGGGTATGATACAATACGCCTCTAAACTGGTATCGGATATCCAAGGGAATAAAAGCAAGAACCAATGCACGGGTGCCTGCCTGCTTGACTTCGAGAAGGCCTTCGACACCGTATGGTTAGAGCAGGCTGGGCATAAACAAACCACTGCTGTACATGCTTTATAACATACTTACCAGTAGACAGTTCTTCTGGATCATTGGAAATTAAAAATGGTCTGCAACAAGGTGCGGTGAATTCCCCGTTCCTTTTCAACATTTACTTCGATAAGATTCAGCGATATTGCGATGACCATTCTTTTAAGACGCCGTTTTCTGGGCTCTAGGGATATCAGAAAGAATTGGCGGAAGTTCGCAATCGTGGGACAGCACGGGCAGTCACTTGCGTGTCGAAGTTTAAAATATTCATTTATTTATTTGTGCTCAATACAAGCAAAAACTTAAAGCTAAACTTAAAACTAACAATAACTAAACTAGAACTGGAATTTAAAATAACAGTTTTCGGTTATGAAGAAGAATTAATGGAATACGAGTAAAGGGCGTTTCTCAGGGAGGTTCTGCTATTGTGAAAGTCAAAAACCGTTTTCCATGTGATTAGCTCTGCGGAGCATTCTAGACATTGGTTCATGGTATCCATAATTGGTGCGAGGAATAAGACGGAAGAGGGGTGAGGACCTGAGGTTACGTGGGTTGGTGTTGAAAGAAATCATATGCATCAGCGCGGGGGAATCAATGTTACCGGCTAATAACTGATGGATAAACAAGATATCAGCAACTTCGCGGCGTTTATCGAGAGGCTGTAAATTGATTAATTTCAAACGGTCAGCGTATGGGGGCAAATTGTAACTATCAGTCCAAACAAGACCACGTAAGGCAAAGCGGATGAACCTACGCTGTACAGCTTCGATTCGCAAGATATGGATTTCGTAGTACTGTGACCATACCTGGCGAGACGATATGGCTCTAAAGATTTTCATATCATCCGCATATATAGAAAATTGGGAGTCATTAGTGATACAATCGACATCGTTAACTGTCAAAATGAATATCATTGGACCAAGATGGCTGCCTTAAGGGACTCCCGATGTGGCTTTAATAGGATCAGAATTTGAAGATTTGAAGAGAACGTTATATTGGCGTTTTTCTAAGAAAGATTTGATCCATGAGATAAACCCCGATTGAAAATCAAGAGCTTTAAGTTTGAGAAGAATAATTGCATGCGAAATTTTGTCGAAGGCTTTGCTAAAGTCGGTGGCAACTACATCGACCATCCATTACCATCTTCCAAAACGCACAGAGTGCTGATACAAACTCGGTAAGGTTGGTGGTTGTTGATCTGCCCTTAAAGAATCCATGCTGGTTCGGTGAAAGGATAGTCTTACAGTGAAAAAACATTGTGTCATAAACAATGTTTTCAAAGATCTTAGGTATGCAGGATAGTTTGGTGATGGGCCGGTAATTGGATATTTCACTTTTACAACCTTTTTTATGAGTTGGGATTATGTATGAGTTTTTCCACATTTCAGGGAAAACTCCCTGCGAAATAGATAATTGGAATAGAGTAATAAGGGGTTGGAATAAGTAGTTCACGCACTTTTTCAGAACTATAGCGGGCACGCCATCAGGGCCGGGAGAGTATTCGCGCCCTTTAGTTTATTGATCTTATCTACTAACGACGCCGAAGTTATATCAATTGTGACTAAGGAGGTTTGGGAACAGTTGCTAAGTAGCGGAAGTAGTTATGGTCAGGTTGAATGACGTGATCCGTAAACGATTGGCTGAAAAAATTAGCGAACAGGTTTGCGATTGTTTTAGAGTCTGCTGAGGATTTATTAGCAAATTTTAAAGTGGGTGGATAGTTATCCGATTTTCGTTTGGCATTAAAAAAGTGGTAGAATCGTTTGAGGTCATTTATTAGCGTGGATTGCATTCTGTCAAGTTATTCGATGTAAAGATATTGACATAGTTCAGACAATTGGGAGTGGATGTATTGGTAATGAGAAAAATCAGAGTCAGATCAGGATTTGAGGAATGCTTGCCATATTTTGTTTCTTTTGTTACGAAGTGAGCGTACCATGGCGGAGCTGACGTAAAGTTCGTCTGAGGCACAAAAGGGACTGATTGAATGAGGCAGGTGGAAATTTGGTCGTAAAAATACGCTAGAGCATTGTTGATGCTGTCAACTTGGATAGGACTACAGTTAATCTTACTGAGAAGATTATAAAGTTTAGCGAAATCTGGCTTACGAAAATTAAAGCTATATGATTTCTCACAGTGAGGAATTGTACTTAAGTTGTCGTGCGAAAACGTTATGAATAGAGGTGGGTGGAAGCGATCTAATGTGGGGAGAAGATGGTTGCTGTCAGTTACTATGCAATTGGCGGCATCGGTTGAGAGAATTAGGTCTCCTTGTCTACCTAGGTTGTTCGTATTACCACTAATTTGGAAAAGGCCAGAATCAGAGTGACAGTCAGTGAAAATGACTCCCTTTTCAGAGATAGGGTTTTCAGCAACAAAATGGGACTCATCTTCAGACGGGGCCCATTGTAGATGGGGAAGATTAAAGTCTCCCAGAATCATGACGTCGTCGCAGGGGTTGTTATGTATCGCCAAAAGAACTCTACGACGTAAGGAATCGTCATCTTTCGATTGACCATCATCTCGGAAGATAACAAAATCAGAGGCAAAAAGCTCATTATTCATGAAATTAGAAGATAAATTCGTTTCAGTTAGAGCAAAAATATCGTAGGGGAGGTTTTGAGAGTTAAGAAATACGGAGGAGATTTTAGTTTGCAGACCTCTCACGTTCTGGTAATAAATAGATAAGCATTCAGGGGAGGTAACACTAACGTTAGAGGGGTTTGGGATTGAAACTTTATTTGTAGGAGGGGAGTGAGATGGTAACTGATAAGGGGCGAAAGTAATTATTATGGTCGGCGCGAGTTCTTTGGAGGTGGGACCTACGTTTGGAGCTGATGTAAGATGCGAAAGACGAGACATCGTTTGTTACATTGAGAGGTGGTATTGAGACTCTCATGGAACTGAACAAATAAATTCATCAAAGCATTCCTGTCAGTAGGGAGACCCTCTTGAGAGATGGAGACCTTAATATTAGTATTAGTTTTTCCATCAATACAGATGGAGTCATCTTTATCGTGAAGGTAGGCAAGATAAATACGGACGTTTTCGTAAATTTTTCAATCTCTCAAAAGTGAGATTACGTAGCGGCTATCATCACCAGAATCTGCAAATTGTTTCGTAAGTTTAACAGTGGGTGGAAGCAGCGGGTCTAAAAACGGAGGTGATGTGATGATGGAGTTCGTAGCGCCGCCATTTGATGGCTCCCAGGGGGGGATGGGAATTGTAAAAGGGAGGCGTTGGCACTATTTGAATTGTAAATTTTTGATGCAAAGAATACAATATAGAAGGCTTCAGTAATTATTACTGTGTGCAGATATTTCCACTCTCTCTTCATATTGGCTTATTTTTCTGGAAAAGTACCGCAGGCACACATCCAAATGGGAAATGTGTAACGTATATGTTGAGTACAATACGATAGGCATGTCAGAAGTAGTATTGACACTGCGTCGTTCAACACGTGCATTGTATTTCTTTGGATCAAGGGTGTTAAGCAGACTATTCACAGTTTATTAGAATCGTAGTTTCAGTTTGTGTTTGTTTTTGTGTTCATCATGTCTTCCGTCGCCGGTAAGAAAAGAAAATACTCCGACGAATACATCAAATATGAATTTATTTCGATTGAAAAGAACGGAGTGGAAGTTCCACAATGCGTGATATGTTTTGCCGTTTTGAGCAACGATTCTTTGAGACCAGGTCGCTTGGAAAGGCATTTGACCAGTGTTCATGTCGCCGTAAAAGATAAACAAAAAAAAGACAAACAATTTTTTATTTGACTGGCATGCGATTTTTAAATTCGCCATGAGGGGGGCATGCTGTTGAAAAGGTTGGGAACTACTACCCTAAAAGATCGACTGTTTGTGGACGTTGATCGAACCGCTCGGCATTTAACACCCACGATGCAAGAAATTTTGTTTGAAGAAGTTGATTATCCAGGATGCTTTAGCTTGTTTCGGAACGTTATTAATTAAGTAGGCAGTAAGATTTGTATTCTTTTTTGACTCAGTGGTGGATGAGCGTTCTTTAAGTTTAAAAATTCTACTGTTCCACTCCGATAAGGTCGTAGTTGTGCCCAATTATTCGATGGTTTGATGTGTAGTAGCGACAGTAGGTGGGGACGGTCGAGAGTCAGGCAGTGCAGAAGTTAGGCTGAGATCGATGTTAGCATTATAAAGTTCATCATGCAGGGATATGTTGTTAGATGGCTGTTTTTCAAAAGAGATTGCGTCTAACTTGCTGGATGCGAACTTCAGTTCCTCTGTGATTTCAGTGATAACAAGGCTTATGGAAGCTGATTCATCACTCAGAGAACCTAAGCAAAGAGGGATCTGATCTACGCGGTTCATGAGAGTAGTTATTTGAGCGGTCTATGATTCAATTAAAAGGGATGCATATCCGCTTGAAAAGAGTTACGTAAAGATAAGTTAAGTTTGTCAATACGCGTAGTTACGGTGGAGAGAGAACCAGTCATTTTAGAAACTCCGGGTCAAGGTGTGTTCTGGTAAGCGCATCGCGAGATTTCTTTAAAGTGGCTTCACTTAACACCACGAGTTGCTTGTCGATATTTTTAAACTTTAAGTTGTTTCGTTCAATAGTACTTTCAAAGAGACTTTTAGGGTCGTCAACACATTTAGTGACCTCATCAACCTTCGCCAGTTGGTCAATCATTTTCATAGACGACAGTTTTAATTGAATGAAGAGCGAGTTAGTCGACTCGTTATTGCATTTGATGGGAAGCATAACGTGCGCGAGTGTAATCTCTTTGCATTCATCACAGAAAAAACAGAAATTATTTAAGAAGTCTTTAAGATAAATTACAGATCTCTTGCTAATGCCAGTACATAAGGATGGAACGATTTACCACAGAGGCCCCTACAAGCGACAAATTCCACACTTCCGCTTTCTCTGCAGTTTACGTTACCGCACAAATTTGCCATAATTAGGTCATAAAAATAATGCACAGGCAAGCAATATGAGCGAGCAACGGGGTAAATGCACTACGGGGTAAACAAACAACTGCAGAAATTTCCACGACGAAAAACGGAAAATTAAATTTGCAAGGCAGGAGGAAAAAAAAGAAAACATGTCTGAACCGCTTGGGGGTTGAATGATGTGTAGTCAGATACTTTGGGCCTCTGGTTGGATCAGCATACATATTTTAACAAACATATAAATGCTGCTCTGGCCAGATCCAAAGCTGCTTATGCCCTTACAAAGAGATTTTTTTATAGCAAGCAACTCGATGCAAGGGTGAAGGTAATCTACTGCACGGCCATCATCCGGCCCATGCTTGTATTCGGATGTCTCTTCGGGCTTGTCTTCATTTATACAGAACACTAGAGTCCCAGTACATCACATTTTACCCCAATGAGGTCCTTTACAACAAAGCCAACCTAATAATATTGGATAATTTCCTGATCAAGATGATTCGAAGGCACATTGCAAGAGCAATGAGCTCGATGAACAACCTGATCTCCGGGGCTTTTTACCCCAATTACGAGTGTTAAGATTCCCACATTATTTTGCACATCTTGCACATTATATGTATATATTGCACATAATTCTAAAAACGTAACTTTCCCACATTGCACATTGCACATCAGCACATTCTTACATTTAAATTTTATTACTCCGTTTCCAATTGTAAGATGCGCGGCGTATGCTTTTTCCCACAATAAAAGTATTCCCACATTCATGCGATATCAGCTTACGTCGCGACATCGAGGAAATCGGCAGAAATATGAATACATATGATACATTCTATCGTTTAAGTTTTATTGTACATAGTTATAGTACATAGTTAGCTAAAACTGTAT
Source organism: Pocota personata (assembly GCA_963082735.1). Classification (NCBI taxonomy): domain Eukaryota; kingdom Metazoa; phylum Arthropoda; class Insecta; order Diptera; family Syrphidae; genus Pocota; species Pocota personata. The sequence goes on from OY720431.1 coordinate 83,253,082, forward strand.
AAAAAGTAGTGATAAGGTAAAAATAAATTCATTAGTGTTAAAGCAGGGAATTGAGTCTGTTTTCATTTTCATTCTATGTTGTATTGGTTGTAAACCAACGGGCATGTAGCCCGTGCAACTCTTCACATTCGATCAAGGTTTATGTGCCTGCGTTCGAAAATGAATAAAAACATTCTTAAACATTGGTGACCCCGACAACTCAATTCCCTTAATACATTACTGTAATATATTGGCTACCCCCCACCAGAGGTAAGGAGCAGATATATACAATATAAAAGCGTTGCCAGGGCTGTAAAACTGGTAAAGTACAACACACACTATACAATTAAAAAATAATAGCGTTACCAGGGCTATAATACTGGTAGAACATCATCTCCTGTAACGAAACGAAGCCTCAAGAAATGGGTTTCGAAGAACTAACTTCTCAACAGGGGTCTATGGGCCAAGATATACAACCGTTTGTGGGCAACTTTAAGAAAGATGGTACGACCAGGAAAACATTCGACTACCTGCAAAAAAAGGTTCTCCAACTAGAGGTTGTTGTGAGCTAGGGTTGGCCACGGAGGCGTCTTCGGTGTGAGTAAGGAGGACGGCGGCACGCTCGCGGTTGCTGGACTAAGCTCGTCGGACGGGGTGGTTCTTGCCCACCTTACTTCACACCACCTGCTCAGCACACAAAATCTCGTGCCATTTTGATAAAAAAACGAAAAAAAGAAGAAAGCTACTCTACTTAGACTTCAGACGGACTTCAGAAAGATAGGAAAGTAAGCAAAAGGAAAATCTAAGGGCTTGTGCCCGTGGCCAGGAGAAAGATTGTGAAGGGCTCCGCGAACTTACCCTATCTATCCTAAACTAAACCTAGACTAACCTACCGACTTAAGCTAAATCCTAAAACTAACCCTAACTATCTTAACCTAACCTAACTCTACTCCCTACCGCGTCAATTGTCCTTCCCATTTTCTCTCCCTGCCGAACGGGTTCGTCCGGCACCCGAGGTATGCCTGGTGGAATTGGCAAAAGCTGGCCTGCCCACCCTGTGTGTCTAGTGACACAACCAATTGTCATCTCTCTGGCCAATGATTGCGAGAGATGGCCCCTAAAAGTGCTTCCCAGTCACGACCTAAGTCAGCCGTGGAGAAGTTCGTTTGTCGTCACGCCCGACCGGCCATCCATACACCAGAAGAAAAAAAATTTATCCGCACATTAGTCTTGCAAAATAGAACCACTCAAATTTTTGGTAGTGGGCTCATAGCCCTACACTATTTATTATAAATTCAAACTTATCTATTATCAGAACTAAAACTAGGCCCTATTCTGCCAAGAATGACTCAGTATACTTCTGTTTCGAAGGTGTAAAAAAACGAGTTACTCACGGATCCTTTTTCTTTTGTTATCCAGGTCCCCCGTTGTCCTGCTGGCAGCACGATGAAGGATGTGCTTTTTTTGCGGAGTTAGACGCGACGCCTAAGGCACTGTTCGTTCTTCGCAGAATTCACACAAATCCAACAAAACACTTATCCTAACCTTAACTTAATTTCAAGATTTAAACTTAATTCAAACAAAAAAAAAATCTTGGGAAAATTCAAAACAAATAATTCTATTCACTTCCACTATACGCACTATGAATTTTGTTTTTTTTTTTTTAAAAAAATTTCTCAGAAGGAGTAGCAGTTACTTCTAAATAAATTTTCAAGTTTAACTTTTAAATTTTTCTTTTTTTTTCACTTTAAACCGTTCACTGGACACTGTGTCCCACGGAGCACCTCCTGGAAGCGTTGAATTTTTCTTGGGGGATCACCCCTCGTTGCCGTTGTTGCGGACCACCGCCACCGTTATTACCGCCTGCACCGGTCTTATCCGGTTGCACCGGTATCTTCTTTACAACGGTCTTAGCAGGGAAACGGCAGTCGTCAAGATTTCCGCTGGAACCTGCACTGCCTAGCGACTCTTAATGCCTTTATATTGAGTATTTGGCTGCGTACACCTCCTTTAAAAGTACGCTCCCCCAATCCCTCCCCACTCCTTCAGGATTATCTTAGAAAATAAATTGACAAAAAAAAAATGTTTTTTTTTTTTTACAGAGGGCCTCTGCCTCACTGTACTTGACTTTTTTCCTTTTTTTTATACAGCAAAAAAACACTATCAGCGGTAGTGATCAACTGTTCGACACTTGACTTTACAAAATGATCTTGGGGTCGAGCCCGTTTCTATCAAGCTGGGTTATTTGTTTGCCATTGTCCTGCTTTTCCCCTTCTTTTCTTGGTTCTACATTGTCCTCTCTTTGTAAGTCTTTTCCCTCTTTTTTGTCATATGCTGTCTTTGTCAGCTGTGAGTATTGATTTTCCTTTTTCTTTTTCTTTGGAACATTGGAAGGAGAAATTTCCCTTTCCAATGTCCTACGTCTCGCCATTGTGGTTACAAAGATTTCGTTTTGAACAAAAAAAAAATCATAATATACATAAATACACTAACCTGACACACAGTATTATTAACTAACTTACTACCCTACTGAAGTAACCCACAAACAAAATTTCTGACCAACAAAAAAATTATATAAACATATAATATAAAAATATTGAACAAACGAATTCTAAGTTCTTTATCTTAGCCCTGAACCACAGATAATTTCCCGATCGCCATTAATATTCTTGCGAGAGAGAGACGGGTGTATCTCCCTCCCTCATGTCAGGGAGGGTTTTTTGTTTGTAGAAGATTATTTTTTTTATATTTTTATTTATATTTTTTTTATATTTTTTGAGCCTCAAAAGAAAAGAAAACCCACCGTTGAAATGGGGTGGGTGTGTGCGGATCGCTTCTCGTGCACAAAAGGTGCACAAGGAAGCAAAAATAACCCCAAACGCCCAAAGTACCCACTCTAGGAGGGATGATATTTGCAGGTACCACGGACAACAGGTATGTTGGAAATTGTTTCCTTGTTTTTTTTTTGTTATTAATTGGTCCAAATTCCCAAAACATCAATCAAAACCCCACCCCTGCAATGGGATGTGCGTGTGCGAGGATGCACAAGAACCGGTAGGACAGAACGAGAGAACGACGACGACAAATACCATCGTGGGATCGCTGGAGAAATCATCTGGGTTCAGGTACCTCTTTTAATTTTTCTTTTCCTTTTTTTTTTTGTTGTTATTGTTATTGAAATTCGCACAAAGTTTGGAACAAGCCTAGATCGCCCATACTTTAGTAAAAACTACTACGAAGGCACAATTGCTATTATAGATGAGGCAAAAATGACATGATGGCGAGAATTCAAGCATTGACAAAAGCACCCATGCGCAATCCAAAGATGAAGGAGCTGCAGTCCCTGAGCAACTAGAAAAGCAAATGGGACAAGGCAATAGTACTGATTCTAGGCAACAAAACGAGCGGGAACATGATCAGGGTAATTCTGATCGATGTATAGGGGGAACTCACACACAAGCAGGTCCTTATCCACTCGTAGGTCAAAGCGCCATTCCCAAGGGGAAAAACAAACATGATTTCAGTCCTTCTGACATCAGCAATGAAGCAGAAACCACTCCCAAATGCCCGATTGAGCTCTCCGCGCTAATAAAGAAACAAACTACATTGATCAGAACACTACGGAAGACGTGCTAATAAAAAACACAGATCTCCATTCGCAGCAGTTCTATGATATCAAAATTAGAGCGATGGAACAACATTGGTTGGCTGTGCAGGGTTTCCACAACAAGATATGGGACCTAATAGAAGCACCAAGCAATCTACGATATGGAGCAATATTTCATGATAGAGGAGGAGGTACAAGGTGCGCTTATTGAACTACATGCTCGGTCAAAAAGGATTGGTGTACAACCATCACCGACACAACAAGCACCACAACTCGTCAGCAACCAGGCATCCAAATTGCCCAAAATAATGTTGCCTAAATTCGACGGCGACCATTTAAAATGGATGCAGTTTCGTGACCTGTACACAGAACTGATTCACAATCAAGCAATTCCACAATGCCAAAAAATGTGGTACTTGAAAATAACACTTATTGGGGAGTCGGAAAAATTAATTCGGCTCTTTTCAATTTCCAACGCCAACTATACTGCCGCCTGGAAAATAATAACAGATAGATATGAAAATAGCCGCCTGCTGGTGGCAGCATCACTAAATAAATTAATGTCCCAAGCAGCTATTCAGAATGAGAGCGCATCCATGATAAAGGGACTACACGACACCACACAAGAGTGCCTACTGAGTCTGCAAAATCTCGGATTAGATACAACAAATTGGGACCCTCTTTTATTATATGTGCTACAAAAGCGATTAGACCGAAGTACTCATGCTCTTTGGGAACAATCGTTGCAGCAGCCGAAATTACTACCTTTATTAAAGCAATTCCTTGCGTTCTTAGAATTACGTTTTCAGTCATTAGAAGCTCTAGGAACAAAGACATACAAGGCTACCTAGGCGGATCATCATAAAAGGCAATGGAATTCAAGACCTTCAGCCACGATTACCCCATTAGGGTTAGCTTGTATATCGTGTAAAGGGGAACATCAACTATTCAGCTGTCCCAAGTTTTTGCACCTAAGCCCAAGAAATCGCATTAACCTGGCACAGAAGTTAAAATGCTGCAAAAACTGTCTTAAAACAGGGCACAATACGAATGATTGCCTGTCCAGATCATGCACGAAATGCCAGAAAAAACATAACACTCTCCTTCACATAGAAGGACCAGCCAAGGAATCATTGATCGACAGGTTCCTGTAATTCCGCAGCAAAATTGTCTTCTTACACAAACAGCGCTCATCAGGAAAACACGAGCATCCTGCTTAGTACGGCAATTGTCCAGTTGAAAGATCGCACTGGAAGGACGGTCGATTGAAGGGCTCTACTAGATTCTGGACCACAGATCAACCTAATAACAGAAGGTTTGTCGAAGACATTAGGGTTACATGAAACTGCTGATGCAACATGCATTGAAGGTATAGGTCGGCGAAAACAGGAATCTTATCGAAGAGTGAGTCTAGAGGTACACTCCAAAATCAACGGTTTCTCCACCAGAATTGAAGCACATACATTGCCAAAAATTATTTCGCCTCAACCATCACGACCAATTAAGATCTCAAAATGGCCGATTCCAAAAAACATTGTCCTTGCTGATCCACAATTCAATCAACCTGGTCAAATAGACATGCTCATCGGAGCAGAAATATTTTATTCAACGTTAGCTGTTGGACAAATAAGGCTAGCAAGCGACCTCCCGCTACTACAAAACATTGTATTTGGTTGGACAATCGCAGGGAAGGTATCAACAAATGGCAGCAAATCAAGAGCAGCATTGTGTGGAATATGCAGTGACGATGAGGCTCTCAATCATCAAATTGAAAAATTTTGGCATTTGGAAGAGGCTCCGGCAACCACACGTAATCTCACATTGGCCGAACAACGATGTGAAACACATTTTAATCAAACAACAAAGAAAACTAACAATGGGAGATTCGTCGTCAGGCTGCCATTTATCAACAATCCCAGTCAATTGGGTGAATCCAAGGACATCGCTTATCAACGACTGTTATCATTAGAAAGGAAGCTTTCGAAGCACAAAGACCTTAAACTGCAATATTTACAATTCATGAAGGAATACCGTGAATTGCGGCATATGGAGGCGATCAATTTCAACAAAATTACTTCACCGTATTATTTCCTACCTCATCACGGAGTTCTTAAACCAGATAGCAGTACCACAAAACTTAGAGTTTTATTTGATAGTTCTGCCAAAACATCGTCAAATGTATCTCTTAATAACATTCTTGCAACATGTCCAACGGTACAAGATGACATTTTCTCTATTCTAATACGTTTTAGAATGCCCCGATACGCATTCACTGCCGATATCGAAAAGATGTACAGACAAATCCAGGTTTATGAGGCTGACAGAAAATACCAACTCATTTGGTGGAGAGATGATCCAAGCGAAAAGGTGAAATTCTTTCAACTCAGCACAGTTACTTATGGCACTACAACTGCATCTTACCTCGCAACTAAGTGTCTACAGATACTAGCGGATGAGCAAGAAGCCGTCTACCCTTTGGGTTCCCAAACGTTGCGCCGAGACTTCTACGTAGATGATGTTCTTTCGGATTCAGATAGCCTTCAAACTACCATCGAAACATAAAAACAATTACAAAAATTGCTACACACTGCAGGCTTAAATTACGGAAGTGCAAACCATCCTAGGGTTCTTGATGGTATTTCTGAGGAAGACAGGGAAATACGACTAAATTTTGAAGTGGACTCAGAAGAGCACATAAAAACTATTGGTCTAATTTGGTTACCAAAAACCGACGACTTCTGCTTCAAGATACCATTGGAAGGAATTCGTAGGGTCACTAGGCGTTCTGCATATTGAGATATAGCGCGATTATTTGACCCACTGGGTATATTAGCACCTGTAGTAGTTACGGCCAAAATTTTTCGTGGCTGAAGTATAGAGATGGCTTAAAAGCTTTAGGCAGCATAAGAATCCCTAGGCACGTTTTGGCACATCGGAATGCAAAATCCGTACAATTCCATATATTTGCGGATTCTTCAGAAAGGGCATATGGGGCAGCAGTCTATGTTAGAACAGTGGATAGAGATAATATAATAGCAGTTAGATTGCTTTGTGCAGCTAAGCTAGCCGCAGAGCTAGGGCACCGAATCAAAAAGGACCTGGACATAAGACTTAATCCAATGTATTTCTGGTCAGATTCAAAAATTGTGCTAGCATGGATAAACTCATCAGCATCCTCGTTTCAAGTTTTCGTAGCAAATCGTGTCACAGCCATTCAAAATCTTACTACGCCCGAGCAATGGCGTCATGTACCATCTAAGGATAATCCAACCGATATTCTTTCAAGAGGCTTAGCACCACAAAAATTAGCGTCTGCCACTCTTTGGTTTTTCGGCCCGAAATTTCTTCATGGCTCTGAGAGTATCTGGCCACCACCCCATTTAAGCAACAATACTGATTACCAGCAAGAACGAAAAAGGATAGCATTACCGGCAGCGCTAGAAAACTCCACTTATTTTCTAGAAAATATTAACCACATGGTGAAGTACACAAAAATAGTTCGCTATACAGCCTTGCCCCATTCATAGGGGATAACGGTCTAATAAGAGTAGGAGGAAGATTAGAATCATCGCTTCTTACATATTGTAACATCCCCTAAAATTATGCTACAATAATGTAGAATAATAACTACGATCCTCCAGCCCATTCCAAAGTGTCTTTTCATTCGAGGTTCGTGTCTGCGGCTAAGTCTCCACAGCTCATGTCTACGAAAGAGACGGATAATATCACGGATAAGAAAGAATTATATCTGCAAGAAATGATTGTCATCTTGGAATTATTACTTCAGAATTTTTCTTGTTCCAGTGGTCAAAGAATTTGCTAGAAGTTTCTGGCTATCAGAAACTTCTGCTATATAAGGACAGATGGCGATCGAAAGGGAGCAGTTGGTTTAGAACCTAAGGCGAAGAGATTGGAAAAGTGATAATGGGCGAAGTTGTAATTTTGTGATAAATTGGAAGTTGAGAGTTAACAAGAAGAAGTAATTAGTTTGGATTTGTGAATTAAGTAATTGAAAGGAGATAAAGTAATTTGAGAGGAAAGAGACCTTGTAAGAAAAGAATTTGCGAAGAATAGTGTAGTGTGAACTTGAATTGTTCTATAGACTAGAAAATAAAGAAATAAATTTCACAGAATATCGTTTTATCTACTCGAGCCGTAGCTCGCATATTACAATATGAAAGCAAACATCCTTTACTACTGCCTTATGATCACAAACTAGCAAAGCTACTTTTAAAAGACATTCACGAAGGGAATCATCATGTTGGACCCAAAATGCTTCTATCAATTGCCCGACAACAATTTTGGCCAGTTAAAGGAAAAACTTTAGCTCGGTCGGTTGTCAGCAAGTGTTTCAAGGCCACAATAATCGTACATAGCAGTGTTCTGCTGTTTCTCCACAAAGGCAGTACATTTAGAAGTTGTCAGTGATCTCACCACCGAAGGATTTATTGGAGCACTCAAACGATTTATGGGAAGACGTGGGCGCAGCCGGAACATTTATTGCGACAAACTTTGTCGGCGCAAAAAACCAATTAGAGGAATTGAACAATTCAAAGGACAAAATAAAGGCGAATTTTAGCTCAACAGGCACTGATTTTCATATTATACCTCCCAGGTCACAACACTTTGGTGAATTATGGGAGGCGGCAGTGAAGTCAACCAAATGAGGAATTAGAAACAGTAATCATAGAAATAGAAGCTATACTTAATTCACGACCTATCACACCTATAACTTCTGATCCCTCTCTGAATTTGGAACACTTAAAAACTTCAGCCAAGTCCTAGGAGTAATATGTAATCGATTGGATGACAAAACAAATTGCAACAAGAGCACAAGCCACTTCGAATATCTCCTAAATGAACTCGACACAAGAAATGCTCTACTGCGACCCGCACAGCACTCCAGAAATAAAAGAGGTGCTCTTAATATCATAGGAAACATCGCCAATGCATTGTTTGGAATTTTGGATTCCGAATATGCCAAGAACATGGAAAATACTGTCGACAACGTGCAAGAAAACGAAGACCATCTTTTCCATCTTATTCAAAACCAAACGTCACTATTGGATGCTACATACAATATGATTAAGCAGAACCAAGAAGATTTCGACGAGCAATTTAGAACATGGCAGAATCATATAAACAACTTAACAACAGAAATAAACGGCCTACGGCGAGAAAATTATCAACAACGGCTCTCCAACCTATACACCTCCATTATGATGCAGACAATGCTAATTGCATCCAACTTCCAGCGCATTCAAAGCTCTATTTTGGATGTTCTAATAGACACTCACCACGGCAGGATTAGTCCACAATTAATAGCTCCTGATCAATTGAAGTCAGAACTTTCCAGAGTCAAGAAGCATTTAACTCCACGCTTCAGAATACCTATAGAAGGAGAAGACATCCTTCAAATTTATCAGCTTATGTCAATCGAAGGAAGACCTACCGAAAAATACATTATATTTAAGCTACAAATACCATTACTAACTATGGAGGATTTTGAACTGTTCAACGTTATTCCGATCCCAACCTTATTGAATAACACCTTTTTTGCAATACAACCATCGAGCCCATATTTGATTGTAAATCTACACCGGGATCAATATTACCCTCTTGATAAGTACGAACTGCAAACATGCATTTCCACAACAACAGGCAGCTACATATGCAAGCAATTAAGGCCAATTTATAAGAAAGGATCTAGTGTGAGCAATTGCGAAATCGATCTCCTTAACCATTTGCCACAATCGCCGACCTCCAAAATTATCCAAGTGGGCGAGAGCCCTCACTGGATACAGCTACACATACCAAATCACTAGATATATGCTCTGAGGCAAAACGTCATAGCAAACGTTGTTTGTGATGAGAACGTCAATCAAATCAGCATCGAGGGATCGGGCATCCTTAGTCTGCGTGATGAATGCTCCATCAACCTTGACCTAATAACCATCCAAGGGCACAGCATAATTCCAACTAAGGCCAGATCATCGTATATACCGATCCAGAATTTGACCGCGATTAACATTCCCGAGCGTGAATTGATAACAGCATTCGAGTTTAAGCCTGAAATTGAGCAAATAAATATCTTGAAAAATAAACTCCAAGAAGTATACGACGATGGACCCATCCAATTGAAACACAGACACCAATTCACAGTAGGATATATCACTCTAACTCTGGCTATCGGCGTTAGCGGTTACTTACTCTGGAGATGTATAGTTAGTCGGCGTTCCAAGACTTCATCAATTGCATCACCCGTTCTCAATAACAGCAATGAATCTCCACGACGAAGAGAAAGCAGCGTTTTCAACATACCAATAAATGGTTGAATATAGCATTCAACGGGGGGAGAATGTTAAGATTCCCACATTATTTTGCACATCTTGCACATACATATAAATATATTGCACATAATTCTAAAAACGTAACCTTCCCACATTGCACATTGCACATCAGCACATTCTTACATTTGAATTTTATTACTCCGTTTCCAATTGTAAGATGCGCGGCGTAAGCTTTTTCCCACAATAAAGGTATTCCCACATTCATGCGATATCAGCTTACGTCGCGACATAGAGGAAATCGGCAGAAATATGAACACATATGATACATTCTATCGTTTAAGTTTTATTGTACATAGTTAGCTATAAGTCAAAATTGTATAAAAAGTAGTGATAAGGGAAAAATAAATTCATTAGTGTTAAAGCAGGGAATTGAGTCTGTTTGCATTTTCATTCTATGTTGTATTGGTTTACGTGCCCGTGCAACTCTTCACATTCGATCAAGGTTTATGTGCCTTCGTTCGAAAAAGAATAAAAGCATTCTTAAACAACGAGTATCACGAGAAAGTGCTCCTTAACGGCTTTGTTCCCCAAGAGGCATTCCTCTTTCTAGATGAGAAAGGTCTGATCCATGACAGATTGGCGAAACCGCTAATCTTCCATGTTGCTCGGACAGCTGCGAATAGGCTACTCAACTACGACAAAAACGTCGCACAGCAATGTGGAGCGTCTCCGATTTAACAGGGTGGTATCGGTTCGCGATATGAAGGACGTAGAACATCAGTACGAACAATTCTGGTGGTAGCTAGCCGATCCAGGGTAGCCTGTTTGAAGTTGGCCTATTCCATAGCGTGGCCGACTTACATAGCTTAACGTTAGGTAACTTTAGGTAGTTAGTAGATACGTAGTTAGAGTAAGGTAACAAATAAGGTATGTTTAGAGAAAAAATGCTAAGTTTTTATTTTTTCAAAAATCTTTCTTAGTAATTATCGGTAACAAAGAATTAAAAATTAAAAGAATTAAATAATAAAAATATATAGGTTACATAGGAAGACATAGTTTATGTATTTGGTTTAGCTTAGAGCGCCTGCATGGGGCCAGTAAGTTAGAGTTAACATAGATAAGTTAAGCTAGTTTTTAACGATTTTATGTCTAGCATGTGAGATATTGAATTGAATAATAAAAATGTACAAAAAAAAATAAAAGTGTGTTTCTTTGCGACCCAGCTATGCAGGTTTAAGCCCGAACGGGGAGCAGCAAGCAAGAGCCACCTGACCATAAAAGAGAAACGAACAAAATTGAAGTTTCTCCAACCGCTAGACCAAAGCGTTTCTGCTTGGTAGTACAACGACCCGAGTCTGAGTGTTCAGGGATTTGGAAATTTACTTAAAAAAAAAAAAATCAGATTTTTTATCGTGATTTAGTAATGGCCTTATAGAATTCTATAGAAATGACGAGAAGCCCAGAAGAATTATTATCCCATTCACTCGCAATGTGCGGCACTAAATTAATGAAAGATTTGCGAATGGAAAAATTGACAAGCATTGCTATAAGCATCTACATATTTATATACGAGAATTATGCTAATTTGAAGCTATTTTCATATCTAGCGCTTATTTTGAAAACCCTGCTTATTTTAAATTTCCTTAATATCAATTTTTATCTTAACGATAACAAAGATTTTCTTTAACTATTGCAGAATATAATCTAGTAGGATGCAATTTGTTAGGAAAACTCGCTCATAATTTTACCATCCCGTCTATATTTTTTTGAGAAAATGGTATTTTACTATGTTGTATATATACGGTAGTGTCATTAATACATTCATTATTTAACGAAATAAACTATGGTTTTTATTTTTCTGGAATCAATATTCTTTTTTTAATACAAAAATGTCTCAATATGATAAAACGTTAATATTTATTTATGTAACTCAATGCTTTTTACTAATAAAAACAAATCATTATTCTGTTTTGGTAAAGAGAGGACTGACCGCTCTGAGGAAATTAATTTCGAATTCTTTCTCAGAGAAACGTTCGACCGACGATCTAAAAGTAATAAAAATTAAAGTACGTTTCGATAAAAAAAATAAAATCTTTTACAAACCTTGCTGCATTTCGGATCATTTCATTTTCTTCTTTGGTATTGTAAAGTATAGTTAAGATGCATGTAGCATATTCAACTGCGTCAACGGCTAAATACCCATTTTGACTTCCTTCAGAAGTTTCTATAATATCCATGAGTGGTCCTCCAGATCGATTTGCCACCATTATTAGACCAGCAGCCATACATTCAACAATGCCTATACCAAAGTGTTCATTCCACATGGTATGCAGACCAATTCTTGCTGATTGATAAAGCTGTAGCAATTCTTTGTATGAGACGTTTACCTTAAACACTACGTTGTTCTCTAGAGATAAATGCTTTGAAAGATCTTGCATATTTTTCAGTCTCACATAATCTTCTTCATGTCGACATGAACCAACAATAACTAGCCTTATTTTATTCCATAGATCTTCGTTCTTAACTAGAAGTGTTCGTAGTTCATATAATGCTTGCAGTTGTAATGGGTGATCTTTTTCGGGTCGAAATTGCCCAACCGATAGTATGATGATTTTTTCATCATCATTTCCAGTGAATTGCAACGTCTTTAGATGACTTACCTCACAAGGAGGATAAACTCGATGCGTTTTGAACGGTGCACTCCATAAGTCTAAAATATGGTTTTCCGTCCAAGTTGAGTTAACCATTATTGATAGCGAACGACATCCAACCCAACTGTAAAGCTAGAAATAGAAAAGTAATAAAATAATTCAATTTTAAATGCCGTCCTTTTGATGTGTTTTTTAAATTGTCTGCGTTTTGATACAGTTTTTCTATTGTTTGTTATGATATTTCAAATATTTCTATGCACATTTGGGTGGCGTTTTTCGCGTGATATAATGAAATAAGCGCATGCTCCGCTTGTTGGTGGAATTTCCTAAAGCAAGTAACATAATCATTTCCTTTATTTACTGTTTTCAGTTAATGGTATTTAAGATAACTTATGAATGGATAAGATTTTTAGTTACCATTTAGCTTTCGTAAAGAAAACACGATTCTTGTGATGTTCTATTTTTTTGCAATTTTCATTCTGTAAATCTTAAAAATGCTGAAAGCGAAGCAACTTTCAATTGAACTACGCTTTTTGGTTATTGCTTATCATCAAAGTGACAAAAATAATCGTAAAATTTCGAACGTATATCAAGAACAGCTGCAACAACTCATGTGAAAAAGACATCTTACAGAGCTATGCAGTGTAAGGGGCGAAGTCTGTAGATTCTGTAAAGCCATTACCTCTTAGGAAATGTTACAATAGATGTTTCTTTTTTAGCTTTTTATTAATTTCAATTCATTTCATACTTACTTGCTAGACAAAAATGCTTAAAACTAGCTTAACTAACTTAACTATCTTACTCTAACTTACTGGCCCTATGCGGGCGGTCTAAGCTAATCTTAATTCTTATCTATGTCTTTCGACTTAATCTACTACTTATTAATATTTTATTTACAGAACAAATTAAGACTAAGAAAAATTTGTACTTATTTTTTAAAAAACTTAGTAACAGTACTTTTTTTTTCCACCTTATATATAAAACTTAAGTGCCACCTTAAAATAAATCTTAATCTAACTTAACTACTTGCATAATCAAATATGCACTTTTTTTGTGGTTTTTATGTTTTTTTTTTTGTATAAATAAATAAACTTAAACTACCTAAACCTAGACACCTAATAACTATGTAAGCCGGCCAAGGCAAAAATATGGCGGCCAACTTTGTTGTACTGGACCTATCCCAGGTCAAAAGGGATCGACGAGGGAGCTCCCTCCATTAACCACCAGAATTGCTGGTGCTACTTCAACACATCTTTTATATCGCGCCCCGATATCGATCTACTGAATCGGAGACGCTCTTCAGTGCACCGCCCTCTCAAACACCCGAACCTTTTCTATCCTACTTGCCCCTATGTTGAACCACACGGGACAACCATATGTGAGCATGGGCCGAATGAGGGCCGTGTAGCAGATTACCTTTACCCTTGCATTGAGTTGCTTGCTATAAAAAAGTCTCTTTGTAAGGGCGAAGGCAGCTCGGGCTCTGGCCAGAGCAGCATCTACATGTTTGTTAAAATATAGATATTGGTCTAGCCAAAGTCCAAGGTACCTGACCACGTTTTGACACGCAAGTGGACGACCGTGCTGTCCAATTATAGAGAACTTTCGCCAATTCTTTCTGGTATCCCTAGAGGCCAGAGACAACGGCGTTCTGAATAGAATGGTTTCCGACTTCTGAAGGTTGATCTTCAACTTCCAGTCATCGCAATATCGCTGAATCTTATCGAAGTCACTCTGCAAGAGTGCTGCAATGACGTCGATCTTAGGTCCTGATCTGTACGCAATCAAATCGTCTGCGTACGCTATTGTGTGCTGAAGAGATCCTATCAGATCAGCCGTGTAAATATTGAAAAGTATCGGTGAATTAACCGCACCCTGTTGCAGACCATTTTTAATTTCGAACGTCCCAGCAGAAGTCACATTGCCATTTTACTCAACGAACTTTCTACTGGTGAGCATATTAAGCAACAACTACAGCAGTGGTTTGCTTATGCCCAACCTGCTCAACTTGTAAAAGAGCCCTTCCAACCATACGGTATCGAAGGCCTTCTCCAAGTCAATCAGGCAGGCCCCCATGCATTGGTTCTTGCTTTTATTCCATTGGATATCCGACACCAGTTAGACGCGGCATGTATTGTATCATGTCCCGCCTTGAAACCGAATTGGTTATCCGGAACTATGTTATTGTCCTCAACCCACTTAATCAAGGCCCTATTGATCACTTTTTCGAATATTGCTGATATTCGGAAGGAGGCTTATCGACCGAGGAGTCTTTTCCCCTTTTGGGGATCGGCTGTACCACTGCTGTTTTCCAATGCTCCGGATAATGGTCATTATTCAGTGCATTATAGAACAGGGTGGCGTAAATTTCCACCGCTCCTAGAGGAAGATGTCGAAGCACAATGTTCCATCGATTCCTACTGATTTCTTCTTTCTCAAGGATTCGAAGATCGTTTGGGGTTCTACTGTACAATTAATGTACAGAGTCACTGTGAAATGCACACGCATTGCACATAATCACTGCACTTCAACTTCAGACATTATTATTATTTTGCTAAGAAAACAATTCTATGTTTCCCACAGGTAGTTTAGCATGAGCACCTTGTGTATCTTATCATATCATATTGTATTTCTGTTAATCTCACACATATCCAACATAGTTCACGAATGTACTAAGTAAGCAAAAATAATGTATAAATAAGAAATCATTTTAATAATAAATCAGATTAATTTCAAATACGACAGAAGTTGGTCTCATTGAATAGCTATCCCCCCACCAGAGGTAAGGTGGCTATTTAACCTTGCAATCGTAGGAACAATATCCTACATCTACCTTCGATATGTACGGGGGATGAACCCTTTTTTTGGCATTGTTTGCCAAGTTTTCGTCATAGAACCTGGCAAAACCAGTATTTTCTGATCGCCAATGCTCTATATCATTTCGAAGGTAGAAGCTGTGCCCAAGGACTCTATTCTCCAGGTCGTGGTTCGGGCGAATGCTAGCATTTACCTTGTACACATCCTCAAAAATAGATCCTATAGCCTCCACCTTCTCTTGCGGATCTTCAATCACAAAAAAATCGTCATCATCGACAGCGTCCCTTGGATCTATTCCTGCTGCTGTAAGTAACCGTTCATTGTTCATTGTTCATTGTTCGGGGAATTTTCAGACACGGAAGTTCGTTGACATCGTTCCTCCGAAATATTTTATCAATCTGAGGGAACATACTCGGGTTATCAGACTTGATAGCCAGAATCTTATTGCCCCAGTGCAAATTAGCCGACCGCCTATAATTTGCTCTAATTAGTATTTGCAGGTTCAACGATTTCAGGGTCCTAACCTCCGAGTCTGTCAGTAAACTGCCTATACGAGTTCTTTAGTCTCGTGAGCAGTCTACTTTTTTGTACGTGCAGTGCGTCGATTGTTGCATTGCGGAACACATTATCGGTTGGTCGATACCGAGGTATCGTACTGTCCATCGTTCGTTTGATTGTCTCGTCCATTTGTTTAAGGTACCTGTCGGGAGAACCGAGTCCAACGTGTCCTACTGTAGTTGTATCGTGTATTGTGTACATTCCTCTCCGTAGTGGAAAGAAGATGTACGTGGTCTCGCTTTACGCTGCTGAAGCTGCTCAATCTACTTTATATTGAGCTCGAGACATTGCTTCGATGCCTAAAACTGGAGTCGGGGAGAATTATTTCCTCATGACCGCAGATCTAAACACCAAAAATAGAGATTGGGGAAATCACACACCAAATCCTAGAGGGAACTCACTATTCAATTGGTCAGGTCAACACAATATCGAATTTCGGTTCGATTTGAAAGCTACAAATAATCCGTCGTTTCCCAGAAGCTGCTCCTATCTGGATCTACTGCTGTTCAACGAACGGTTACAACTAGCCGACGTTGACAGACAAACGATAAACTTTCTGCGCACGTTTGTGTATGACAGTGACCATTGCGGACTTAGTGCCGAAATAACTGGAAATTGCGGAACTGGAAGAGTTTGTTCGAACGTACTCCAACAACTACAGTAGGACTCGTTGGATTCGCTTCTCCCGAGACTTGACAAGAGCACTCTCCTCGAACTCGCTCTACCCACCGTCCAATAGGAATCTGTCAAACGAGGAGATTGATAGGTACCTTAAACAAATGGACGAAACAATTAAACGAACGATGGACAGTACGATACCTCGGTATCGACCAACTGACAACGTGTTCCACAATGCAACAATCGACACACTGCACGTACAAAAAAGCAGACTGCTCAAGAGACTAAAGAACTTGTACAGGCAGTTTACTGACAGACAAAATTCGGAGGTTAGGACGCTGTAATCGTTGATAAAGAACCTCCAAATACTAATTAGAGCAAATTATAGGCGGTCGCCTAATTTGCACTGGGGCAACAAGATTTGGGCTATCAAGTCTGATAACAATGAACGCTTACTTACAGCAGCAGGAATACGTACAAGGGACACTGTCGATGATGATGACTTTTTTGTGATCGAAGATCCACAGGAGATAATAAAAATGGAATATCGAACATTGTTCTTCGACATCTTCCTCTAGGAGCGGTGGAAATTTACGCCACCCTGTTCAACAATGCACTGAATAATGTCCATTATCCGGAGCATTGGGAAACAGCTGCAGTACAGCCGATTCCCAAAAGGAGAAAGGACACCTCCAATCCGGCAAACCTACGATCGATAAGTCTCCTTCCGAATATAATCAAGGTATTCGAAAAAGTGATCAATAGAGCCTTGATTAAGTGGGTTGAGGACAATAACATAGTTCCGGATAACCAATTCGGTTTCAAGGCGGGACATGATACAATACATGCCGCGTCTAAACTGGTGTCGGATATCCAATGAAATAAAAGCAAGAACCAATGCACGGGGGCCTGCCTGATTGACTTGGAGAAGGCCTTCCATACCGTATGGTTGGAAGGGCTCTTTTACAAGTTGAGCAGGTTGGGCATAAGCAAACCACTGCTGTAGTTGTTGCTTAATATGCTCACCAGTAGAAAGTTCGTTGAGTAAAATGGCAATGTGACTTCTGCTGGGACGTTCGAAATTAAAAATGGTCTGCAACAGGGTGCGGTTAATTCACCGATACTTTTCAATATTTACACGGCTGATCTGATAGGATCTCTTCAGCACACAATAGCGTACGCAGACGATTTGATTGCGTACAGATCAGGACCTAAGATCGACGTCATTGCAACACTCTTGCAGCGTGACTTCGATAAGATTCAGCGATACTGCGACGACTGGAAGTCGTAGCGGTGCCGCTTATCTTTCCCGTTGCCCGGACAACTGTGGACAGGAGCCGAGACGTCGCACATTGTACTGAGGAGCGTCTTTGATTCAGTAGATCGGTATCGGGGCGCGATGTTAAAGGTGTTAGCAAGCAGCACCAGCAATTCTGGTGGTTACTAGAGGGAGCTCCTTCGCCGATCCCTTTTGATCCGAGGCAGGTAGTACGGCATAGTTGGCCGCCATATTTTTTGCCTTGGCCGGTTTACATAGTTGTTTAGGTGTCTAGGTTTAGGTAGTTTAAGTTTAGGTAAGTTTTAAGGCACAGCACTTGGCTAAAAAAGTAAAAAAAAATGCACATTTAATTATAGGTAAGTTAAATTAAGATTTATTTTAAAGGTAGCTTTTAAGTTTTATATATACATAAAATAAAAAACAAATTGTACTGATGCTAAGTTTTTTTTTAAATAAAAATGTTTTTTTTTGTCATAATTGTCCTTAAAATAAAATAGTAATAAATAATAGACTACGTCGAAAGACATAGTTAAGGATTAAGTTTAGCTTACAGCGCCCGCATAGGGCCAGTAAGTTAGAATAAGATAGTTACGTTAGTTAAGCTAGTTTTAAGCGTTTTTGTCTAGCATGTATGTAAGTATAAGTGAAAAAAAAAAAAAAAACATTTAACCTTTCATTTTGAAAATGTGTTACACATATACATTTTCAATAAATTTAAATAAATCCATTGCAGGTGAGATTATACATAATATTGTCAAAAATATTTTCACTATCATTGAAAATCGGAATCCGCTCACAATTTATTATTGCCTTAACTTAAAAAAAAAAAATTGGAAAAAATGCTTACATTGGGAAAACCGATACCAATTAGTGAGAAGGTTATATATTGCCCCAATGACCTGAGAAGAAAAAAAAAATTGTTCCTAACTGTAAATGGTTTGGTAAACAAAATGGATACAATCAAGGAAATAGTGGTGGTCTTAAACTTATGAACGATAGTGTTTATACATATTTACTGTAGTCCCACCCTACGCAATGTAAATCCTACGCAACAACGTTGTAACATACGCGAGCTTTTCCAGGACGTTCGCGCATACACTGGTTGGTGTAATTGGTGTAAAGGGTAGTCATCCTAACCCATCCTTTTCCCACTC
The DNA here is from genome assembly GCA_963082735.1 of Pocota personata. Taxonomy (NCBI): domain Eukaryota; kingdom Metazoa; phylum Arthropoda; class Insecta; order Diptera; family Syrphidae; genus Pocota; species Pocota personata. Next base: position 83,272,035 of record OY720431.1, read on the forward strand.
ATTCTTCCCTGCCCCTCAAATTCTTCCCCCGGGCTGGATTAAGGTGTTATACGACCCGTGCCGAGAATCAACCTGGCTGAGAGCCCGCCAAAATAACAATACGAAAAGGACTACGATGAAGACTTGGACAGTATCAAGAAGACTGCCCGTGGCAAGGAAGGATGGTGTTGTGCTCTCCACCTCAGCCGCTGGTAGAGTTAAGGTTACCGGACCAACCCGGAGCTGGACCCTCAATCCATCTCCGAGCCAGTTACGGGATGTTTAAAAAGGAATAGACACACAGGCAATACGCCGTCCCCTCAAACAAGAAGGGCAGGGAAGAGAGCCAAGACCTCCTTAGTCGTTGTAAACGGCCGACAGGTTGCGATAGCAGACTTTGGTAACCCAGAGCGCAAACTAACTAATGATCAGTGGAGTCTATTAGAGATAAGAATTCTCGATGGTGTGAATGATGCTCTCCTTAAATGAGCAAGTTCAATCCCACATTTCGGACAGTTAACCACCGGTGTGGCGGCCAAATTGAATGAAAACTTTCAGATTTTTTAATTCCCAGTAATATTTAATTAACAAAGATAATTAAAAAATTCTTTTAGTCACTTTGTACAAAATGTATATATAAAAAATGAATTCAATTGTGGTTATGGCTCACACACGTTTTTCTTCTAATTCGTAATTTCATACTCCGCTCTTTGACAGCTTCAGTTTTGACATCATCGAGCGAGGATGGGTGTGTTCAGATGTTTTAGCGTTCACACTCCCCCCCGGCTCTTTTTTATACGTTGTTGATTCGCTTCAATAGCAGCTATCTCATCAGAGTATACGTCCTGCTGTGCTTGACGATATAGATAATTGTGCGCCTGTTCAATATCGCATTTGTCTATCGATACCTTCTGAAGTGGCCGGCGTGTGGCTTTAGCCTTTAGATTATTGACATACCTTAAAACCCAGACTGTAGTCCGAACTAATCGCTTCCACTCTGAGTAGCGTTCTGAGTGTAGGATGCGTTGTCGATGAGTATCCTCTGTAAGTTTTTCTGCATGGTGACATAAATGGTTGGATTTGATCTCCTCCGAAGTATACGCGCCGAGAGATTGGTCCTCGAATTTTGGCCAGTTTTTATTTTTTTCTCGGAGAAATGGTGGTCCGTTCAACCATCGGCTGGTGGTAGAGAAATCCGGACGGGATTGCCACTTTGTGCCTTCATCAGGTACATTTGATTTGGACGGAATCCAGTTCCATTCTGAGGTTTCTGTTGTTTCCAGAACTTCGCTAACGCGAAATGCGACGAATTGGCTGTACCTTCGATGGTCAGACCGAATCCAACAAAGCACATTTTTTGAATCGGTCAAGAAGTAACGCTTGTCGACCTTGATCGAGTGTTCTTTTAGAATACAGCCAGCCAACCTTGTCCCAAGAACAGCGGCTTGCAGCTCCAACAAGATTTGGGCTATCAAGTCTGATAACAATGAACGCTTACTTACAGCAGCAGGAATACGTACAAGGGACACTGTCGATGATGATGACTTTTTTGTGATCGAAGATCCACAGGAGATAATAAAAATGGAATATCGAACATTGTTCTTCGACATCTTCCTCTAGGAGCGGTGGAAATTTACGCCACCCTGTTCAACAATGCACTGAATAATGTCCATTATCCGGAGCATTGGGAAACAGCTGCAGTACAGCCGATTCCCAAAAGGAGAAAGGACACCTCCAATCCGGCAAACCTACGATCGATAAGTCTCCTTCCGAATATAATCAAGGTATTCGAAAAAGTGATCAATAGAGCCTTGATTAAGTGGGTTGAGGACAATAACATAGTTCCGGATAACCAATTCGGTTTCAAGGCGGGACATGATACAATACATGCCGCGTCTAAACTGGTGTCGGATATCCAATGAAATAAAAGCAAGAACCAATGCACGGGGGCCTGCCTGATTGACTTGGAGAAGGCCTTCCATACCGTATGGTTGGAAGGGCTCTTTTACAAGTTGAGCAGGTTGGGCATAAGCAAACCACTGCTGTAGTTGTTGCTTAATATGCTCACCAGTAGAAAGTTCGTTGAGTAAAATGGCAATGTGACTTCTGCTGGGACGTTCGAAATTAAAAATGGTCTGCAACAGGGTGCGGTTAATTCACCGATACTTTTCAATATTTACACGGCTGATCTGATAGGATCTCTTCAGCACACAATAGCGTACGCAGACGATTTGATTGCGTACAGATCAGGACCTAAGATCGACGTCATTGCAACACTCTTGCAGCGTGACTTCGATAAGATTCAGCGATACTGCGACGACTGGAAGTCGTAGCGGTGCCGCTTATCTTTCCCGTTGCCCGGACAACTGTGGACAGGAGCCGAGACGTCGCACATTGTACTGAGGAGCGTCTTTGATTCAGTAGATCGGTATCGGGGCGCGATGTTAAAGGTGTTAGCAAGCAGCACCAGCAATTCTGGTGGTTACTAGAGGGAGCTCCTTCGCCGATCCCTTTTGATCCGAGGCAGGTAGTACGGCATAGTTGGCCGCCATATTTTTTGCCTTGGCCGGTTTACATAGTTGTTTAGGTGTCTAGGTTTAGGTAGTTTAAGTTTAGGTAAGTTTTAAGGCACAGCACTTGGCTAAAAAAGTAAAAAAAAATGCACATTTAATTATAGGTAAGTTAAATTAAGATTTATTTTAAAGGTAGCTTTTAAGTTTTATATATACATAAAATAAAAAACAAATTGTACTGATGCTAAGTTTTTTTTTAAATAAAAATGTTTTTTTTTGTCATAATTGTCCTTAAAATAAAATAGTAATAAATAATAGACTACGTCGAAAGACATAGTTAAGGATTAAGTTTAGCTTACAGCGCCCGCATAGGGCCAGTAAGTTAGAATAAGATAGTTACGTTAGTTAAGCTAGTTTTAAGCGTTTTTGTCTAGCATGTATGTAAGTATAAGTGAAAAAAAAAAAAAAAACATTTAACCTTTCATTTTGAAAATGTGTTACACATATACATTTTCAATAAATTTAAATAAATCCATTGCAGGTGAGATTATACATAATATTGTCAAAAATATTTTCACTATCATTGAAAATCGGAATCCGCTCACAATTTATTATTGCCTTAACTTAAAAAAAAAAAATTGGAAAAAATGCTTACATTGGGAAAACCGATACCAATTAGTGAGAAGGTTATATATTGCCCCAATGACCTGAGAAGAAAAAAAAAATTGTTCCTAACTGTAAATGGTTTGGTAAACAAAATGGATACAATCAAGGAAATAGTGGTGGTCTTAAACTTATGAACGATAGTGTTTATACATATTTACTGTAGTCCCACCCTACGCAATGTAAATCCTACGCAACAACGTTGTAACATACGCGAGCTTTTCCAGGACGTTCGCGCATACACTGGTTGGTGTAATTGGTGTAAAGGGTAGTCATCCTAACCCATCCTTTTCCCACTCATTCTTCCCTGCCCCTCAAATTCTTCCCCCGGGCTGGATTAAGGTGTTATACGACCCGTGCCGAGAATCAACCTGGCTGAGAGCCCGCCAAAATAACAATACGAAAAGGACTACGATGAAGACTTGGACAGTATCAAGAAGACTGCCCGTGGCAAGGAAGGATGGTGTTGTGCTCTCCACCTCAGCCGCTGGTAGAGTTAAGGTTACCGGACCAACCCGGAGCTGGACCCTCAATCCATCTCCGAGCCAGTTACGGGATGTTTAAAAAGGAATAGACACACAGGCAATACGCCGTCCCCTCAAACAAGAAGGGCAGGGAAGAGAGCCAAGACCTCCTTAGTCGTTGTAAACGGCCGACAGGTTGCGATAGCAGACTTTGGTAACCCAGAGCGCAAACTAACTAATGATCAGTGGAGTCTATTAGAGATAAGAATTCTCGATGGTGTGAATGATGCTCTCCTTAAATGAGCAAGTTCAATCCCACATTTCGGACAGTTAACCACCGGTGTGGCGGCCAAATTGAATGAAAACTTTCAGATTTTTTAATTCCCAGTAATATTTAATTAACAAAGATAATTAAAAAATTCTTTTAGTCACTTTGTACAAAATGTATATATAAAAAATGAATTCAATTGTGGTTATGGCTCACACACGTTTTTCTTCTAATTCGTAATTTCATACTCCGCTCTTTGACAGCTTCAGTTTTGACATCATCGAGCGAGGATGGGTGTGTTCAGATGTTTTAGCGTTCACACTCCCCCCCGGCTCTTTTTTATACGTTGTTGATTCGCTTCAATAGCAGCTATCTCATCAGAGTATACGTCCTGCTGTGCTTGACGATATAGATAATTGTGCGCCTGTTCAATATCGCATTTGTCTATCGATACCTTCTGAAGTGGCCGGCGTGTGGCTTTAGCCTTTAGATTATTGACATACCTTAAAACCCAGACTGTAGTCCGAACTAATCGCTTCCACTCTGAGTAGCGTTCTGAGTGTAGGATGCGTTGTCGATGAGTATCCTCTGTAAGTTTTTCTGCATGGTGACATAAATGGTTGGATTTGATCTCCTCCGAAGTATACGCGCCGAGAGATTGGTCCTCGAATTTTGGCCAGTTTTTATTTTTTTCTCGGAGAAATGGTGGTCCGTTCAACCATCGGCTGGTGGTAGAGAAATCCGGACGGGATTGCCACTTTGTGCCTTCATCAGGTACATTTGATTTGGACGGAATCCAGTTCCATTCTGAGGTTTCTGTTGTTTCCAGAACTTCGCTAACGCGAAATGCGACGAATTGGCTGTACCTTCGATGGTCAGACCGAATCCAACAAAGCACATTTTTTGAATCGGTCAAGAAGTAACGCTTGTCGACCTTGATCGAGTGTTCTTTTAGAATACAGCCAGCCAACCTTGTCCCAAGAACAGCGGCTTGCAGCTCCATTCGCGGTATAGAAAGCAGCTTCAGCGGCGCTACGCGGGTCTTAGCAGTTACCAGGGCGCAATCGATTTTGTCTTCAGTGATCACTCGGAAGTATGCGACGGCAGCGTAACTGCTCTCGCTTGCGTCAACGAATACGTGCAGTTCAACCTCACTTGAATCTCCGAAAGTCGTAGTACTTAGGTAACATCTTGGTAAGCATTTACCTTGTACACATCCTCAAAAATAGATCCTATAGCCTCCACCTTCTCTTGCGGATCTTCAATCACAAAAAAATCGTCATCATCGACAGCGTCCCTTGGATCTATTCCTGCTGCTGTAAGTAACCGTTCATTGTTCATTGTTCATTGTTCGGGGAATTTTCAGACACGGAAGTTCGTTGACATCGTTCCTCCGAAATATTTTATCAATCTGAGGGAACATACTCGGGTTATCAGACTTGATAGCCAGAATCTTATTGCCCCAGTGCAAATTAGCCGACCGCCTATAATTTGCTCTAATTAGTATTTGCAGGTTCAACGATTTCAGGGTCCTAACCTCCGAGTCTGTCAGTAAACTGCCTATACGAGTTCTTTAGTCTCGTGAGCAGTCTACTTTTTTGTACGTGCAGTGCGTCGATTGTTGCATTGCGGAACACATTATCGGTTGGTCGATACCGAGGTATCGTACTGTCCATCGTTCGTTTGATTGTCTCGTCCATTTGTTTAAGGTACCTGTCGGGAGAACCGAGTCCAACGTGTCCTACTGTAGTTGTATCGTGTATTGTGTACATTCCTCTCCGTAGTGGAAAGAAGATGTACGTGGTCTCGCTTTACGCTGCTGAAGCTGCTCAATCTACTTTATATTGAGCTCGAGACATTGCTTCGATGCCTAAAACTGGAGTCGGGGAGAATTATTTCCTCATGACCGCAGATCTAAACACCAAAAATAGAGATTGGGGAAATCACACACCAAATCCTAGAGGGAACTCACTATTCAATTGGTCAGGTCAACACAATATCGAATTTCGGTTCGATTTGAAAGCTACAAATAATCCGTCGTTTCCCAGAAGCTGCTCCTATCTGGATCTACTGCTGTTCAACGAACGGTTACAACTAGCCGACGTTGACAGACAAACGATAAACTTTCTGCGCACGTTTGTGTATGACAGTGACCATTGCGGACTTAGTGCCGAAATAACTGGAAATTGCGGAACTGGAAGAGTTTGTTCGAACGTACTCCAACAACTACAGTAGGACTCGTTGGATTCGCTTCTCCCGAGACTTGACAAGAGCACTCTCCTCGAACTCGCTCTACCCACCGTCCAATAGGAATCTGTCAAACGAGGAGATTGATAGGTACCTTAAACAAATGGACGAAACAATTAAACGAACGATGGACAGTACGATACCTCGGTATCGACCAACTGACAACGTGTTCCACAATGCAACAATCGACACACTGCACGTACAAAAAAGCAGACTGCTCAAGAGACTAAAGAACTTGTACAGGCAGTTTACTGACAGACAAAATTCGGAGGTTAGGACGCTGTAATCGTTGATAAAGAACCTCCAAATACTAATTAGAGCAAATTATAGGCGGTCGCCTAATTTGCACTGGGGCAACAAGATTTGGGCTATCAAGTCTGATAACAATGAACGCTTACTTACAGCAGCAGGAATACGTACAAGGGACACTGTCGATGATGATGACTTTTTTGTGATCGAAGATCCACAGGAGATAATAAAGATGGAATATCGAACATTGTTCTTCGACATCTTCCTCTAGGAGCGGTGGAAATTTACGCCACCCTGTTCAACAATGCACTGAATAATGTCCATTATCCGGAGCATTGGGAAACAGCTGCAGTACAGCCGATTCCCAAAAGGAGAAAGGACACCTCCAATCCGGCAAACCTACGATCGATAAGTCTCCTTCCGAATATAATCAAGGTATTCGAAAAAGTGATCAATAGAGCCTTGATTAAGTGGGTTGAGGACAATAACATAGTTCCGGATAACCAATTCGGTTTCAAGGCGGGACATGATACAATACATGCCGCGTCTAAACTGGTGTCGGATATCCAATGAAATAAAAGCAAGAACCAATGCACGGGGGCCTGCCTGATTGACTTGGAGAAGGCCTTCCATACCGTATGGTTGGAAGGGCTCTTTTACAAGTTGAGCAGGTTGGGCATAAGCAAACCACTGCTGTAGTTGTTGCTTAATATGCTCACCAGTAGAAAGTTCGTTGAGTAAAATGGCAATGTGACTTCTGCTGGGACGTTCGAAATTAAAAATGGTCTGCAACAGGGTGCGGTTAATTCACCGATACTTTTCAATATTTACACGGCTGATCTGATAGGATCTCTTCAGCACACAATAGCGTACGCAGACGATTTGATTGCGTACAGATCAGGACCTAAGATCGACGTCATTGCAACACTCTTGCAGCGTGACTTCGATAAGATTCAGCGATACTGCGACGACTGGAAGTCGTAGCGGTGCCGCTTATCTTTCCCGTTGCCCGGACAACTGTGGACAGGAGCCGAGACGTCGCACATTGCACTGAGGAGCGTCTTTGATTCAGTAGATCGGTATCGGGGCGCGATGTTAAAGGTGTTAGCAAGCAGCACCAGCAATTCTGGTGGTTACTAGAGGGAGCTCCTTCGCCGATCCCTTTTGATCCGAGGCAGGTAGTACGGCATAGTTGGCCGCCATATTTTTTGCCTTGGCCGGTTTACATAGTTGTTTAGGTGTCTAGGTTTAGGTAGTTTAAGTTTAGGTAAGTTTTAAGGCACAGCACTTGGCTAAAAAAGTAAAAAAAAATGCACATTTAATTATAGGTAAGTTAAATTAAGATTTATTTTAAAGGTAGCTTTTAAGTTTTATATATACATAAAATAAAAAACAAATTGTACTGATGCTAAGTTTTTTTTTAAATAAAAATGTTTTTTTTTGTCATAATTGTCCTTAAAATAAAATAGTAATAAATAATAGACTACGTCGAAAGACATAGTTAAGGATTAAGTTTAGCTTACAGCGCCCGCATAGGGCCAGTAAGTTAGAATAAGATAGTTACGTTAGTTAAGCTAGTTTTAAGCGTTTTTGTCTAGCATGTATGTAAGTATAAGTGAAAAAAAAAAAAAAACATTTAACCTTTCATTTTGAAAATGTGTTACACATATACATTTTCAATAAATTTAAATAAATCCATTGCAGGTGAGATTATACATAATATTGTCAAAAATATTTTCACTATCATTGAAAATCGGAATCCGCTCACAATTTATTATTGCCTTAACTTAAAAAAAAAAATTGGAAAAAATGCTTACATTGGGAAAACCGATACCAATTAGTGAGAAGGTTATATATTGCCCCAATGACCTGAGAAGAAAAAAAAAATTGTTCCTAACTGTAAATGGTTTGGTAAACAAAATGGATACAATCAAGGAAATAGTGGTGGTCTTAAACTTATGAACGATAGTGTTTATACATATTTACTGTAGTCCCACCCTACGCAATGTAAATCCTACGCAACAACGTTGTAACATACGCGAGCTTTTCCAGGACGTTCGCGCATACACTGGTTGGTGTAATTGGTGTAAAGGGTAGTCATCCTAACCCATCCTTTTCCCACTCATTCTTCCCTGCCCCTCAAATTCTTCCCCCGGGCTGGATTAAGGTGTTATACGACCCGTGCCGAGAATCAACCTGGCTGAGAGCCCGCCAAAATAACAATACGAAAAGGACTACGATGAAGACTTGGACAGTATCAAGAAGACTGCCCGTGGCAAGGAAGGATGGTGTTGTGCTCTCCACCTCAGCCGCTGGTAGAGTTAAGGTTACCGGACCAACCCGGAGCTGGACCCTCAATCCATCTCCGAGCCAGTTACGGGATGTTTAAAAAGGAATAGACACACAGGCAATACGCCGTCCCCTCAAACAAGAAGGGCAGGGAAGAGAGCCAAGACCTCCTTAGTCGTTGTAAACGGCCGACAGGTTGCGATAGCAGACTTTGGTAACCCAGAGCGCAAACTAACTAATGATCAGTGGAGTCTATTAGAGATAAGAATTCTCGATGGTGTGAATGATGCTCTCCTTAAATGAGCAAGTTCAATCCCACATTTCGGACAGTTAACCACCGGTGTGGCGGCCAAATTGAATGAAAACTTTCAGATTTTTTAATTCCCAGTAATATTTAATTAACAAAGATAATTAAAAAATTCTTTTAGTCACTTTGTACAAAATGTATATATAAAAAATGAATTCAATTGTGGTTATGGCTCACACACGTTTTTCTTCTAATTCGTAATTTCATACTCCGCTCTTTGACAGCTTCAGTTTTGACATCATCGAGCGAGGATGGGTGTGTTCAGATGTTTTAGCGTTCACACTCCCCCCCGGCTCTTTTTTATACGTTGTTGATTCGCTTCAATAGCAGCTATCTCATCAGAGTATACGTCCTGCTGTGCTTGACGATATAGATAATTGTGCGCCTGTTCAATATCGCATTTGTCTATCGATACCTTCTGAAGTGGCCGGCGTGTGGCTTTAGCCTTTAGATTATTGACATACCTTAAAACCCAGACTGTAGTCCGAACTAATCGCTTCCACTCTGAGTAGCGTTCTGAGTGTAGGATGCGTTGTCGATGAGTATCCTCTGTAAGTTTTTCTGCATGGTGACATAAATGGTTGGATTTGATCTCCTCCGAAGTATACGCGCCGAGAGATTGGTCCTCGAATTTTGGCCAGTTTTTATTTTTTTCTCGGAGAAATGGTGGTCCGTTCAACCATCGGCTGGTGGTAGAGAAATCCGGACGGGATTGCCACTTTGTGCCTTCATCAGGTACATTTGATTTGGACGGAATCCAGTTCCATTCTGAGGTTTCTGTTGTTTCCAGAACTTCGCTAACGCGAAATGCGACGAATTGGCTGTACCTTCGATGGTCAGACCGAATCCAACAAAGCACATTTTTTGAATCGGTCAAGAAGTAACGCTTGTCGACCTTGATCGAGTGTTCTTTTAGAATACAGCCAGCCAACCTTGTCCCAAGAACAGCGGCTTGCAGCTCCATTCGCGGTATAGAAAGCAGCTTCAGCGGCGCTACGCGGGTCTTAGCAGTTACCAGGGCGCAATCGATTTTGTCTTCAGTGATCACTCGGAAGTATGCGACGGCAGCGTAACTGCTCTCGCTTGCGTCAACGAATACGTGCAGTTCAACCTCACTTGAATCTCCGAAAGTCGTAGTACTTAGGTAACATCTTGGTAAGCATTTACCTTGTACACATCCTCAAAAATAGATCCTATAGCCTCCACCTTCTCTTGCGGATCTTCAATCACAAAAAAATCGTCATCATCGACAGCGTCCCTTGGATCTATTCCTGCTGCTGTAAGTAACCGTTCATTGTTCATTGTTCATTGTTCGGGGAATTTTCAGACACGGAAGTTCGTTGACATCGTTCCTCCGAAATATTTTATCAATCTGAGGGAACATACTCGGGTTATCAGACTTGATAGCCAGAATCTTATTGCCCCAGTGCAAATTAGCCGACCGCCTATAATTTGCTCTAATTAGTATTTGCAGGTTCAACGATTTCAGGGTCCTAACCTCCGAGTCTGTCAGTAAACTGCCTATACGAGTTCTTTAGTCTCGTGAGCAGTCTACTTTTTTGTACGTGCAGTGCGTCGATTGTTGCATTGCGGAACACATTATCGGTTGGTCGATACCGAGGTATCGTACTGTCCATCGTTCGTTTGATTGTCTCGTCCATTTGTTTAAGGTACCTGTCGGGAGAACCGAGTCCAACGTGTCCTACTGTAGTTGTATCGTGTATTGTGTACATTCCTCTCCGTAGTGGAAAGAAGATGTACGTGGTCTCGCTTTACGCTGCTGAAGCTGCTCAATCTACTTTATATTGAGCTCGAGACATTGCTTCGATGCCTAAAACTGGAGTCGGGGAGAATTATTTCCTCATGACCGCAGATCTAAACACCAAAAATAGAGATTGGGGAAATCACACACCAAATCCTAGAGGGAACTCACTATTCAATTGGTCAGGTCAACACAATATCGAATTTCGGTTCGATTTGAAAGCTACAAATAATCCGTCGTTTCCCAGAAGCTGCTCCTATCTGGATCTACTGCTGTTCAACGAACGGTTACAACTAGCCGACGTTGACAGACAAACGATAAACTTTCTGCGCACGTTTGTGTATGACAGTGACCATTGCGGACTTAGTGCCGAAATAACTGGAAATTGCGGAACTGGAAGAGTTTGTTCGAACGTACTCCAACAACTACAGTAGGACTCGTTGGATTCGCTTCTCCCGAGACTTGACAAGAGCACTCTCCTCGAACTCGCTCTACCCACCGTCCAATAGGAATCTGTCAAACGAGGAGATTGATAGGTACCTTAAACAAATGGACGAAACAATTAAACGAACGATGGACAGTACGATACCTCGGTATCGACCAACTGACAACGTGTTCCACAATGCAACAATCGACACACTGCACGTACAAAAAAGCAGACTGCTCAAGAGACTAAAGAACTTGTACAGGCAGTTTACTGACAGACAAAATTCGGAGGTTAGGACGCTGTAATCGTTGATAAAGAACCTCCAAATACTAATTAGAGCAAATTATAGGCGGTCGCCTAATTTGCACTGGGGCAACAAGATTTGGGCTATCAAGTCTGATAACAATGAACGCTTACTTACAGCAGCAGGAATACGTACAAGGGACACTGTCGATGATGATGACTTTTTTGTGATCGAAGATCCACAGGAGATAATAAAGATGGAATATCGAACATTGTTCTTCGACATCTTCCTCTAGGAGCGGTGGAAATTTACGCCACCCTGTTCAACAATGCACTGAATAATGTCCATTATCCGGAGCATTGGGAAACAGCTGCAGTACAGCCGATTCCCAAAAGGAGAAAGGACACCTCCAATCCGGCAAACCTACGATCGATAAGTCTCCTTCCGAATATAATCAAGGTATTCGAAAAAGTGATCAATAGAGCCTTGATTAAGTGGGTTGAGGACAATAACATAGTTCCGGATAACCAATTCGGTTTCAAGGCGGGACATGATACAATACATGCCGCGTCTAAACTGGTGTCGGATATCCAATGAAATAAAAGCAAGAACCAATGCACGGGGGCCTGCCTGATTGACTTGGAGAAGGCCTTCCATACCGTATGGTTGGAAGGGCTCTTTTACAAGTTGAGCAGGTTGGGCATAAGCAAACCACTGCTGTAGTTGTTGCTTAATATGCTCACCAGTAGAAAGTTCGTTGAGTAAAATGGCAATGTGACTTCTGCTGGGACGTTCGAAATTAAAAATGGTCTGCAACAGGGTGCGGTTAATTCACCGATACTTTTCAATATTTACACGGCTGATCTGATAGGATCTCTTCAGCACACAATAGCGTACGCAGACGATTTGATTGCGTACAGATCAGGACCTAAGATCGACGTCATTGCAACACTCTTGCAGCGTGACTTCGATAAGATTCAGCGATACTGCGACGACTGGAAGTCGTAGCGGTGCCGCTTATCTTTCCCGTTGCCCGGACAACTGTGGACAGGAGCCGAGACGTCGCACATTGCACTGAGGAGCGTCTTTGATTCAGTAGATCGGTATCGGGGCGCGATGTTAAAGGTGTTAGCAAGCAGCACCAGCAATTCTGGTGGTTACTAGAGGGAGCTCCTTCGCCGATCCCTTTTGATCCGAGGCAGGTAGTACGGCATAGTTGGCCGCCATATTTTTTGCCTTGGCCGGTTTACATAGTTGTTTAGGTGTCTAGGTTTAGGTAGTTTAAGTTTAGGTAAGTTTTAAGGCACAGCACTTGGCTAAAAAAGTAAAAAAAAATGCACATTTAATTATAGGTAAGTTAAATTAAGATTTATTTTAAAGGTAGCTTTTAAGTTTTATATATACATAAAATAAAAAACAAATTGTACTGATGCTAAGTTTTTTTTTAAATAAAAATGTTTTTTTCTGTCATAATTGTCCTTAAAATAAAATAGTAATAAATAATAGACTACGTCGAAAGACATAGTTAAGGATTAAGTTTAGCTTACAGCGCCCGCATAGGGCCAGTAAGTTAGAATAAGATAGTTACGTTAGTTAAGCTAGTTTTAAGCGTTTTTGTCTAGCATGTATGTAAGTATAAGTGAAAAAAAAAAAAAAACATTTAACCTTTCATTTTGAAAATGTGTTACACATATACATTTTCAATAAATTTAAATAAATCCATTGCAGGTGAGATTATACATAATATTGTCAAAAATATTTTCACTATCATTGAAAATCGGAATCCGCTCACAATTTATTATTGCCTTAACTTAAAAAAAAAAATTGGAAAAAATGCTTACATTGGGAAAACCGATACCAATTAGTGAGAAGGTTATATATTGCCCCAATGACCTGAGAAGAAAAAAAAAATTGTTCCTAACTGTAAATGGTTTGGTAAACAAAATGGATACAATCAAGGAAATAGTGGTGGTCTTAAACTTATGAACGATAGTGTTTATACATATTTACTGTAGTCCCACCCTACGCAATGTAAATCCTACGCAACAACGTTGTAACATACGCGAGCTTTTCCAGGACGTTCGCGCATACACTGGTTGGTGTAATTGGTGTAAAGGGTAGTCATCCTAACCCATCCTTTTCCCACTCATTCTTCCCTGCCCCTCAAATTCTTCCCCCGGGCTGGATTAAGGTGTTATACGACCCGTGCCGAGAATCAACCTGGCTGAGAGCCCGCCAAAATAACAATACGAAAAGGACTACGATGAAGACTTGGACAGTATCAAGAAGACTGCCCGTGGCAAGGAAGGATGGTGTTGTGCTCTCCACCTCAGCCGCTGGTAGAGTTAAGGTTACCGGACCAACCCGGAGCTGGACCCTCAATCCATCTCCGAGCCAGTTACGGGATGTTTAAAAACGAATAGACACACAGGCAATACGCCGTCCCCTCAAACAAGAAGGGCAGGGAAGAGAGCCAAGACCTCCTTAGTCGTTGTAAACGGCCGACAGGTTGCGATAGCAGACTTTGGTAACCCAGAGCGCAAACTAACTAATGATCAGTGGAGTCTATTAGAGATAAGAATTCTCGATGGTGTGAATGATGCTCTCCTTAAATGAGCAAGTTCAATCCCACATTTCGGACAGTTAACCACCGGTGTGGCGGCCAAATTGAATGAAAACTTTCAGATTTTTTAATTCCCAGTAATATTTAATTAACAAAGATAATTAAAAAATTCTTTTAGTCACTTTGTACAAAATGTATATATAAAAAATGAATTCAATTGTGGTTATGGCTCACACACGTTTTTCTTCTAATTCGTAATTTCATACTCCGCTCTTTGACAGCTTCAGTTTTGACATCATCGAGCGAGGATGGGTGTGTTCAGATGTTTTAGCGTTCACACTCCCCCCCGGCTCTTTTTTATACGTTGTTGATTCGCTTCAATAGCAGCTATCTCATCAGAGTATACGTCCTGCTGTGCTTGACGATATAGATAATTGTGCGCCTGTTCAATATCGCATTTGTCTATCGATACCTTCTGAAGTGGCCGGCGTGTGGCTTTAGCCTTTAGATTATTGACATACCTTAAAACCCAGACTGTAGTCCGAACTAATCGCTTCCACTCTGAGTAGCGTTCTGAGTGTAGGATGCGTTGTCGATGAGTATCCTCTGTAAGTTTTTCTGCATGGTGACATAAATGGTTGGATTTGATCTCCTCCGAAGTATACGCGCCGAGAGATTGGTCCTCGAATTTTGGCCAGTTTTTATTTTTTTCTCGGAGAAATGGTGGTCCGTTCAACCATCGGCTGGTGGTAGAGAAATCCGGACGGGATTGCCACTTTGTGCCTTCATCAGGTACATTTGATTTGGACGGAATCCAGTTCCATTCTGAGGTTTCTGTTGTTTCCAGAACTTCGCTAACGCGAAATGCGACGAATTGGCTGTACCTTCGATGGTCAGACCGAATCCAACAAAGCACATTTTTTGAATCGGTCAAGAAGTAACGCTTGTCGACCTTGATCGAGTGTTCTTTTAGAATACAGCCAGCCAACCTTGTCCCAAGAACAGCGGCTTGCAGCTCCATTCGCGGTATAGAAAGCAGCTTCAGCGGCGCTACGCGGGTCTTAGCAGTTACCAGGGCGCAATCGATTTTGTCTTCAGTGATCACTCGGAAGTATGCGACGGCAGCGTAACTGCTCTCGCTTGCGTCAACGAATACGTGCAGTTCAACCTCACTTGAATCTCCGAAAGTCGTAGTACTTAGGTAACATCTTGGTATCCGGACGGTTTCTATGTTAGGAAGAACTTTCAGCCATTTTTGAAACTCCGCATCGGCAATCTTATCGTCCCAATCTATACCTGATCGCCATACATCTTGTAGTATAATTTTCACATAAATGAAAAAATTAGCAAGTAGTCCCAGAGGGTCGAAGATTGTCATTAGCGTGCGGAGGAGTTCTCGCTTGGTTGGACGTTTGTCTCCGGACAGCAGGTCTTTGTTTTGAGCGTTCACCTTTATCTTGTACGTAAAAATGTCGGAGGATGTGCACCACCACATGCCCAGTACTCTCTCAATCTCAAGTTCTGCACCGATGCTCAGATTAAACTCGTCCTTGCCTTTCTCTTCCATAGCGCTGAGAACGGCCCTTGAGTTGGACATCCAGTTTCGTATATCGAATCCAGCCATTGAGTGAATCTGTTTGACATCCCTTGCCAGTTGGATAGCTTCGTCTTCGGTGTCTACGCTGTCCGAGAAATCATCTACGTAGTGGCTCTGGGTGATTGCAGCAGCTGCTCTAGGAAACTTTCCAGCAAACTGTTCAGCGTTCAGATTTTTAATGTACTGAGCACCTACTCCCCGGTGGCATCGAACGTCATCACAGTCATCACGTACTCATCTGGTTCTCGTGTTGATTCGTTGCGCCAGAGAAAGCGCTGGGAGTCCTGATCAGATGTACAGATCAAGACCTGGTGAAACATCTCACAGATATCCCCGCAAATTGCGACTTTTCTTTCCCGAAATCTAGCAAGCACTGATGTAAGTGATGTCAGTTGATCAGGTCCTTTAAGTAGGAAAGAGTTTAGAGAAACTCCGTGCGACTGTGCAGCAGCATCCCATACCAGTCTCACCTTTCTTGGTTTGTTCGAGTTGATGACGGGAAACACTGGGAGATACCAAGTGCGCGGGCTGCGCCGTTTTGCTTCATCAGCTGACAATTTTCGGATGTAGCCACTGGTCAGGTAGTAGCGAATTTTTGCATCGAGTATAGCCCTCAGTCCTAGATCGCGTACCATTCTTTTCTCTATACACACTAGTCGCCACATAGCCATATCTCGACTGTCAGGTAGTTTGATATCATCGAATCGCCATAGAAGACCTGTTTCAAAGCGATTTTGTTTACACTTAGTTGTTAGGTGCAGTAGATCCTGAGCACGTTGCTCGTCACGGGAAACGAGGACCTTCTGCAGTTGTACAATACCAATACTTTCTAAGGCGAAGAAATCTTTCACCATTCGCTGTAAGTCGTTATCGGCTCTACTATTGCATTCACACATATGAATGCTGTGGTGAGCTATGCGATTGTCGGCGGCAACTGACGGTCATTCACCATGCGGACCATATACTACCCATCCTAGACGAGTCTTTGATGCAAACGGCTGGTGTTCAGGCCCTTCGATAGATTTCATGGCAAATCCAAGACGCATGTTTGCAAGCCCGATGAGGATCCGGGGTCGAATTGCTTCATAAGACGCGGCCGGAATCCTCTTTAAGTGTGGATACAACTTCATCATCTCGGCCATTACCAATGACTGTGTGGGTAGTTCAAGAGATTTCACGGTTCGAAAGTTGTGTAAACGATATCTTTTCGCCTTATGATTGGTCCCTGATATGTTTACATCGAGCTGTTTGGAGTTTTCTTCGTAGCGGTGGGTGTTTGCTGTCCACTTCAAGCATAAAGGATGAGGCACGCTGTCAAGATTTAGCTCATCGGCCACTTCCTGGTCCATCAATGTCAGCGACGATCCACACATACGTGTGTACTGCTGCGTGCTTACCATGAAGTATAACTGGCACATAGCGATATAACACAGATGGACTACTAACTTGGTTGTGGTAGTGTACGACTTCCGATATCTGCGGCTCTAGTTTCGTAGGGGGTGACGGTTTCGATGGATTGTGCAGTAGCTCATGATGCTTGAGGCCGCAGACCTCGACAACCTCGATTAAAATGTGGCTTAAGACATTTGTGACAAAGATGATATTCCTTAACGGCCGCCCGTCTGGAACTGTAGCTTAGCTCCAAAAACGCATGACAGTTTGCAATTGAAGGGCAATTGCGAGAGCACACGCAGCATCTATTGCCGTTGGTTCGTAAGGTGCCGCAGCTGGGTGCGTGTTTGCGTATTCCGTTGCCGCTGATTGCTTGGTTTCGGTTCTTGCTGTCTTCTGGATGCGGTGTCCCCTGTTGTGATTCCTCCATGTGCGTATGTAGATAACCTCGGTCCCTTGTCTGGCGTGCGTTCGTGTTTGCTGATGATAACGTTGGAATCGTCCCACAATTAGCTGCGCAAGCAATTTGATACAACCACTCGTTGAAGTCGGAGAGCGTACAGTAATCGAGTGACTCTCGATGAATTCCCCAGACCAGTCGAATGGAAGGAGGCAACTTTTCGATTAGTTCCTGGACCAGCGTCGGATTACATAAGTGAGACATAAGTCCAGACGCTTCTATTGTGGCGCAAAGGTTTTGCACGGCTAGGGAAAACTTTATGATGCTTTCTAACCTCCCTTCCTTCGACGAAGGAGTAGAATGAATTTTGTGCAGCATGGAATGGATAACGAGCTCCGGTCGGCCGTGCAGCATCTTATCTTCAAGGTTGAAATTATTCGCTTGACGCATGATGGTTGCAGTAACATGCTACGTACAGCTTCGAGTGCTTCTCCTTTCAGAGCTCTTTCTAACCGTGAGTTATTCTCTTCATCAGAAAAACTACATAGTTAATTTGTGCGTTCGAAGTCGCAGATGAAGCTTGGCCATTCTGCTGGATTACCACTGAAAGGCTGAAGGTCTCGTGAAATAGTATGACGAGCAGCTAGCTGACTTTTGCTGAGTAAGTTAGACATCTGGAAATGCGGCGTGATGTTAAAGGTTTGGTCGGGTCCTGTAGATGGAGCTGGGGTCAGTTGCTTGTGCTGTGTGAATATGTTGTTGTATTCCATTGGTTGCTCAAAGAATTGTTGATGTAAAGGGTACGAACGTCTTGGCGGTATAGATTGGGCTGGCGGCGGCGGAGGTGGCCTTTGAAGGTGTTGTTGTTGCTGGTGTTCTGAATGCATTTGTACTGCTGACTGTAGAGCTGGCAGCGCTTGCATCTTCCCCTGTGAAGGTCCTGTCGGTAGCGTCCATATTGACTCCAGTTTCGAATGTTGCTTAGCGTGATCATCTGAGTGTGTGATCTGGGTGTGTTCAGTTGTTTTAGCGTTCACAATCGGGGGGGATTCAAAGTGATGACCTGTGAAGATGGGTTCACTCTCAATCGACGAACTTCGATTAATTGAAAGGCAGGAGTTATTCAACCTAACCAGACCCAAGGGGCGTCTACTCATACCGGGTCCATACATCCCAAAAGACAGACTGGAGAAATCTTCAGTATCTCAAAACGAAAATGTTTAGCCGTATGGGAGAACATACGGACGAAAGAACGGAGGTTATGTTACTGCTCAACCACCGTTCGATGCCACTACTACGAGCCATTAATTATATGGTCCGTATCGGTATAACCCTATGCAAAATTAGGCCGATCACAGGGATATCTGGCACAAAAGGGAAGAAAGAGGTAGGTGGTGTTAAAAATTTAAATGATTAAGATTGTGCAAATAAATCTTCACCACAGTAAAGCTGCCAGTGCCAACCTCGTCTACCTCATGGGAGTTAGACATATAGACATCGCCCTTACAAGAACCCTGGGTATGAGGAGGCTCTATAAAACGGCAGAGGTAAACTCGGATAAAATACACAGAACATGTATCGTAGCTAGAAAACAAATAAAACTTTTCTTTCTATCTGCATACAGCGATTTTAACAATACAGTGGTTAAATATGAAAGGTGTTAGCAAAATATATAAAAATGGAGAGAGCAAATGGCAAACACGTTGAGCAATTCAGATATTTTATTTCGGAATGACAATTTTACAATCAAGTGTAACCATAGTAATAAGAATAGATAATTAGTAGTAAGTAAGTATTATAGTATTAGATTTGTATATAAGGTAGTAAATTCAATTTGCAATTATTATATATTTATAATAGTCCTCCTCAAATAAAATTTACTAACTATGTTAACCCTAACATTTTCATAAAATTCACATGTTTCATTTTATTCAAGTTTTTTTGTTAATATATCAGCAATCATTTGATTTGTTGAAATGTATTTTAATTTAAGATAATTTTGTTCGTAAATTTCTCTAACAAAATGAACTTTAATATCTATGTGTTTACTTCTAGCATGATATATTGGATTTTTTACCAATTGTTGGGCGCTTAGGTTGTCCCCGTATAACACAATGGGATTCGAGACAAAACTGCTAAAGCCCATATCTGCGATGAGATTTCGAAGAAAAACAAGCTCTTTTGATGCCGATGACAGCGCCATATACTCGGCCTCCGTACTGCTTAACGCAACAGTGGGTTGTTTTCTGCATTCCCAAGAAAAAGCACATCTAGCCAGCATGAATACGAAACCGGTAAAAGATCGCCTATCACTGCAGTCGCCGCCCCAATCTGCATCAGCATAACCCATCAACTCAGCATCTGACTTTCTGTAAATAAGCTTTAAATTAATTGTGTTACCCAAGTACCTAAGCAAGTGTTTCGCCGCTGCCAGATGTTCCTTGTGTGGGTTCGTGTTGTACTGCGATAACTTTATGACCGAGTGTGAGATGTCCGGCCGGGTTGTTAAACTTATGAAATTTAAGGACCCAATTAGTGACTGGTACATCTTTGTGTCCACCTTTGAACAATTTGAACAATCCGTGCATTTAACGAACTTTGTTCCGGGGTCCAACGGCGTACTAACACTTCAACTCGTTCAGAATATTTTTAATCGCTTTGTTTTGACCCAGTTTGACTGCACCTCTTTCCCCATCTCGTTCAAATTCCATGCCTAGGAAATAGTTAAGTGGGCCCTTGTCCTCGATTTTGAATTCCGCAGCCAGCTTTTGTTTAATAGCTGCCAAGTCTTTCTTATCCTTGAAAGCCAAAATGATGTCATCAACATATACCACCAAAATGTTGACGATTCCTTGTCGAGTAATTGTGTACACACAGCTATCGTACGATGATCTCGTGAAACCAATGCCTTTTAAGACACCATCCAGCTTCAGATTCCATTGTCGCCCAGACTTTTTTAGTCCATATAAGGACCTCTTTAGTTTGCATACTTTATTTGGATACCTTTTGCTCTGGAAGCAGTCTGGCTGGTTCATATATATTTCCTCATCCAAAACTCCATTAAGATAAGCGCATCTAACATCCAGTTGATGCAACAGTAGTCCGAATTCAACCGCTATGGCGACTACCAACCGAATAGTTGAATATCTCGTTACAGGAGAAAATGTTTCATTGAAATCCAGCCCATATTTTTGACTGCAGCCTTTTGCTACCAGTCTAGCCTTGTATCTCTCAATATTTCCTTCTTTATCACTCTTCAGGTTGAACACCCATCTGGATTTTATTGCCTTTCGATTACTTGGCAAATCGACCAAATCCCATGTGTCATTTTCCAATAAAGAATGATATTCAGCCTCCATTGCTTCAATCCAATTCTCAGCATCATGACTCTGAAGTGCTTCTTCAACTGAACTTGGTTCTCTTTTATCTTTCTTTCCACAATTCAACATAAAACTTAATGAATTTGATCTTGCTCTACGCAGATTTTGTGTCGGTCTATCTGTGCTTATATCATTAGTTTCCGAACTATTAATTTGTCTCACTTTCCCATTTCTTAAAACACTAGCACTAACCTTTATATACTGTCCTTTCTCCATTTGCTCTTCTTTCTCCTTGTTTTCTCTTGGGAATGCAGAAAACAACCCACTGTTGCGTTAAGCAGTACGGAGGCCGAGTATATGGCGCTGTCATCGGCATCAAAAGAGCTTGTTTTTCTTCTACCGAGACTGTACCCACATTAGGGATGTCTTCATACTGTTCGCAGTCTTCAAAATGGTCATCACCCACATCATCATCAAAATCTTCATTACACACAAAAACAGCATCCTCAACAGCAACATTAGCATCTTCGAATACATCCGTATCGTCGTCCTCTTGGTTCTCTTTACACGTTTCTAATAAAATGTATTTGGAATCTGTAAGACTCATTTTTGAAGGATTTTCTATAAATTTAACATCACGACTTACGTGAAC
The DNA here is from genome assembly GCA_963082735.1 of Pocota personata. Taxonomy (NCBI): domain Eukaryota; kingdom Metazoa; phylum Arthropoda; class Insecta; order Diptera; family Syrphidae; genus Pocota; species Pocota personata. The sequence goes on from OY720431.1 coordinate 83,293,371, forward strand.
TTTACCAGTATTACGGTCGTATAAACGGTAAGCTTTAGATGCATCAGCATATCCAACCATGATACACTCTACGGCTTTTGGAACAAATTTTGAATTACCTGGTTTTTTGTTAAGCATAAATAAACTTTTTAGTGCATCACTCTTCTTGTTTAAGAAATATACAAAAATCATGCGAGAATAGTCATCAATAAACGTCAAAAAATATTTGGCTCCTCCATTGGACTCATCTCTTATTGGACCACAAATATCCGTATGCACTATAGACAATACCGTTTCACTACGGTGTTCTGAAGTCACAAATGGTAAAACGGACATTTTTCCTCTTAGACAAATCTCACATTTTATTTCAGATTTATGTATTTTGTTTGGGTTTACACCGCGAACCATGCTGTTGTGAAATAAATTATGTAAGCACTGTCCATTTAAATGCCCATATCTTTGGTGCCAAAGCGCGAAATTTTTATCCCAACCACCAGTATAAAACAGATTTGCCTTGTTCTCTTTGAAAATATATATGTCACCAACTTTACTTGATTGAAGTAATATTTTTGATGAACGATCAATTATATTCGAACTCTGATTTGAGAACAGTACTGTATTTCCAACACTTGTTGCTTTACTCACAGAAATGAAATTCATTTTCAGGTCGGGTACATACAAAACATCTTTTAGTACAATTTGACAATTCGCGCTCAGAGCAACTTCACCGATTCCGACTGATTCAATATATTTACCACCAGCTAGTTCTATTCTCTCCACATGATCTCGAAAAACTGAAAATTGTTTTCTCTTGCAGCACAAGTGGCCAGTTGAGCCACTGTCCAAAATCCAGACATTATCGTTCATTTCGCCTACACAAAACGAATTTAGAAGAGAGAAAGCGCTGGAATCGCTCTTTTGCTTATCACGACAATTTGCTGTCATATGACCACGCCGCTTGCACACGAAACAGTTTCCTTTGAAGTACCGCCGATCCGATCGCTGATCTGATGAATCTGTTCTCTGTTCCTGTGTCCACTGTTGGTGTGCTCCATTTTTCTGTTTGTTTTTGCCCTTTCTATAATTTCTATTGTTAAGAAATAATACACGTTCGGCTGACGTCTCTTGCGGTTCATTTTCTCCGCGACGATGACCTTCCTCAAGGAGTTTGACTTTCAAATTCTCTATAGATGGGAGCTGATCGCGAGATTCAATCGCAATAATGAAGTTCTCATATGAACTTGGAAGGCTAGATAATAAAATAATTGCCAGAAGCTCATCCTGTAACTCAATGCTGAGCTCTTTAATTTTTTCAGTTAAATCAAAAAAATTATTAATATGCTGCGGGACATTATTACCTTCCATTTTTAATTGCTTGAATAGCGTAACTTTTCTGGCCGGTCCTTTAGGTTGATGTATTTTTTCCAAATTTGTCCAGGCCTCTGCTGACGTTGTGCAATTTTTTATATAATTTATCTGTGATTGTTTTACGCATAGTAGTATCGTAGCTAGGGCCTTCTCGTCCTTCTTAGACCACGAAGCTGATTCCTCCAGCTTCTCTGGATCCGGTTTGATGGAAGCGCCGGCTACGTAGCTCCATAAATCACTATGTATTAAAACGCTTTTGATGAGCACTTTCCACGAGTCATAATTACTTTCACTAAGTTTTTCAATTTGATAAATCGAATTAGACATTTTTATTTTAATCCTTTTTTTTTTTTTCTTTTTTTTTTTTTTTTACTATATACTTAAAACGCGTGTGCCTGGGCCCATAACCTATGTTAGCAAAATATGTAAAAATGGAGAGAGAAAATGGCAAACACGTTGAGCAATTCAGATATTTTATTTCGGAATGACAATTTTACAATCAAGTGTAACCATAGTAATAAGAATAGATAATTAGTAGTAAGTAAGTATTATAGTATTAGATTTGTATATAAGGTAGTAAATTCAATTTGCAATTATTATATATTTATAATAAAAGGAAAGACTTTTCTCCACTGATTGTCTCATCTGTTTACATGCCGTATAATGCGACACAGGAACCACCCCTCGAACTTACTACATCACTATTCCGGAAAATAGAGCAGGAATACTGATGGGATGCGATGCGAACTCCCATCACTTCCAATGGGGCAGTAAAGATATCAACAAACGAGGTGAGTTGTTTTTCGAATTGTTAATTGAACATAACCTGTTAGTAGGTAACAAAGGCAACGAACCAACGTTTGTTGTTACGAAGGTTATTGACGTTAGAGTCATTAGTAATTCCAAAAGTGTAAAAATACTAGTAGATGAATGGAAGGTTCTGAAGGAAGAAACCTTCTCCGACCATAGGATGATAGAATTCACCTTAAAAACTAGGTAAGGATTGCCTATACCACATAAAAACCCTAGGAAGACTAACTGGGATCTTTTTAGTAGTGAGGTTAATAGAATGAAAGGGAATCTGCAGGACCACACTTTTAATGGACCTACAGAAATTTATGAGACAACGTCAATATTATCAAATATATTGGGTAAGGCCTATCAAAAAGCCTGTCCGCTGCGGACAAAGGAACAAAAGAACACACCTTCATGGTGATCTAAAGAAACTAGGAAACTTTTCAATATGGCTAAAAGAACACGGTTAGACGGAGACTGGGAAATATATATCTCCAGTCAAAGAAAATTCAAAACAGAGACACAGCGCTCTAAGCGCAACTCTTGGCGAGCTTTCTGTAGCGAAACAGAAAATACCACTGAATCAGCAAGACTCAGAAGGGTTCTTTCCAAAGAGCCGGCGGCGTTAGGCTCCCTAAAAGACACGCCTGGCAATTGGACTGACTCCAATGAAGGAAATTAAAATCTCGACTGGATGCTCATTTTACAGGATGTATAATAGGTAGAGATGACATCTTAGCACGAACGGAATTTTCCCGATGATGCTACAAACAACCAAAAAAGACAACGCAGTTTCTAAAGAGACTGTTCCTTAGTAGCATTGAATGGGAACATGCACCAAAGGAGTGGCGGGAAGTCAAGGTTATTTTCATCCCCAAAGCAGGTAAAGCTAGTCATACCTGCGCTGGTGACTTTAGACCAATAAGCAAAAAAAAAAAAAAGAAAACCTTTGAAAGACTTCATTCATTTCATTTTTAATGCATTTTTATTTTTAAATTCATTATAACTTAATTGCTAGACAAAAAACGCTTAAAACTAGCTTAACTAACTTAACTATTCTTATTCTAACTTACTGGCCCTATGCGGGCGCTCTAAGCTAAACCTAACACTTAAAACTATGTCTTTCGACGTAACGAACTTGAAAATTGGTTCTTTATGTAGTTTTTCTTTTTAATTTTAATAATTTAATTTTAATTTTTACTAAGAAAATTATTATACAAAAATACAAAAAACTTAGTAAATTAACTTTTTTTTTTTTTTTATTCTTATATATATAACTTAACAAACTACCTTAAAATAAATCTTAAACTATCTTATTCTACCTTAATTTATCTTACTCTACCTTACGTAATTATATACGTACTTTTTTTTTTTTTTTTTTTAATTTTTTTTTGTTTTTATTTTATCAAGTGCTGTTTATATATATTTTTTTTTTATCCACAGCTGTCCGAGCAACGTGGAAGATTAGCGGCACTGCCAATCTGTCCTGGATCAGACCCTTCTTATCAAAATAGAGGAACGCCTCTGGGGGAACAAAGCCGTTAAGGCGCACTCTCTCGTGATACTCGTAATTGGGGTAATAAGCCCCGGAGATCAGGTTGTTCGTCGAGCTCATTGCTCTTGCAATGTGCCTTCGAATCAGCTTGATAACGAAATTATCCACTCTTATTAGGTTAGCCCTGTTGTATAGGACCTCATTGGGATAGAATTTTATGTACTGGGACTCTGGTGTTCTGTACAAATGAAGGCAAGCCCGAAGGCAAGCCCTCTCAAACACCCGAATCTTTTCCAACAAGCTTGCTCCCACGTTGAACCACACGGGACATCCATATATGAGCATGGGCCGGATGAGGGCCATGCAGCAGATTACCTTTACCCTTGCATCGAGTTGCTTGCTATAAAAGAGTCTCTTTGTAAGGGTAAAAGCACCTTTGGCTCTGGCAAGAACAGCATCTATATGTTTGTTAAAATATAGATATTGGTCTAACCAGAGCCCCAGGTATCTGACTACACTTCGACTCGCAAGTGGCTGTCCGTGCGGTCCAACGATTGAGAACTTTCGTCAATTCTTTCTGGTATCCCTAGAGGCACCAGACAACGGCGTCCTAAAAATAATGGTTTCCGATTTCTGGAAGTTGATCTTCAACTTCCAGTCATCGCAATATCGCTGAATCTTATCAAAGTCTCGTTGCAAGAGAATTGCAATGACCTCGATTTTTGGTCCTGATCTGTACGCGATCAAGTCGTCTGCGTACGCTATGGCATGGTGAAGTGATCCTATGAGATCGCTCGTGTAAATGTTGAAAAGTATCGGTGAATTAACCGCACCTTGTCGCAGACCATTTTTAATTAGAAATGTTCCAGCAGAAGTTACATTGCCATTTTTGACGATGAACTGTCTACTGGTGAGCATGTTATAAAGTATGTACAGCAGTGGTTTGCTTATGCCCAGCCTGCTCAGCTTGTAGAAGAGTCCCTCTAACCATACGGTGTCGAAGGCCTTCTCCAAGTCAATCAGGCAGGCACCCGTGCATTGTTTCTTGCTTTTGTTCCATTGGATATCCGATACCAGTTTAGACGCGGCATGTCTTCCGCCTTAAAACCGAATTGGTTATCCGGAATTATATTACTGTTCTCAGTCCACTTAAGCAGGGCTCTATTGATCACTTTCTCGAATACCTTGCTGATGTTCGGAAGGAGACTTATCGACCGGAGATTTGCCGGATTGGAAGTGTCCTTACCCCTTTTGGGGATGGGTTGTATCACTGCTGTTTTCCAATGCGCTGGATAATGTGCATTATTCAGCGCATTGTTAAACAGAGTGGTGTAAATGTTCACCGCTTCTAGAGGGAGATGTCGAAGCACAATGTTCGATACTCCATCGATTCCTGCAGATTTCTTCCTCCTTAATGAGTCGAAGATTGCTTGGAGCTCTACCTCCGATATGTACGGGGGATGTACCCTTTCATCGGCGATGACATAATTTGCCATGTTATCGTCATTGAACTCGGTAAAACCTATGTTCTCGGATCGCCAGTGCTCTATATCATTTCGAAGATAGAAGTTGTGCACAAGGACGCGATTTTCCAGGTCGTGGTTCGGGCAAATGGTATCATTCACCTTGTACACTTCCTGGAAAGTCGCCCCAATAGCCTCTACCTTCTCCTGCGGATCTTCGATCACAAAGAAGTTGTCATCCTCTACTGCGTTATCTGGATCTATACCTGCTGTTATAAGTATTCGTCCATTGTTCGTCGTTCGCGGGATCTTAAGACACGGAAGGTCGTTTTGATTATTCAGCCCGAATTTTGTTGTTCCAATGCAAATTTGCAGAAAGTCTGTACTTTTCCCTGATTAATTTCTGGAGGTTTTTAATCAACGACTTCAGCGTCCTAACCTCTGAGTTTTGTCTGTCAGTAAACTGTCTGTACAAGGTTTTTAGTAGTATGCGTCAATTGTTGCATTGCGGAATATGTCTGCGTTGTCAGTATGTTAATACCGAGGTATCGTATTGTCCATAGTTCGTTTAATTGTTTCGTCCATTTGTTTTAGGTACCAGTCAATCTCCTCGTTTGACAGATTCCTATTGGACGGTGGGTAGAGCGAATTCGAGGAGAGTGCTCTTGTCAAAGTTCTTGAGAAAGGAGTCCAACGCGTCCTACTATAATTGTAGGAGTACGTTTGGACAAACTCCTCCAACTCCGCAATTTCGTTGGGAATCGTTATTACGGCACTAAGTCCGCAATGGTCACTGTCATACACAAATGTGTGCAGGCAGTTTATAGTTTGTCGGTCCATGTTGGTCAGTTGTAACCGTACTTCGAACAGCATAAGATCCAGATAAGAGCCGCTTCTAGGAAACGACGGACTATCTGTAGCTTTCAGATCGAGTTTATACTCGACACTGTGCCGACCCCGCCAATTGAATAGTAGGTTCCCTCTAGGATTAGGTGTGTTATTTCCCCAATCTCTATGTTTGGCGTTTAGATCTCCGGCCATGATGAAATAATTCTCCTCCGACTCCAGCCTTAGGTATCGAAAAAGTGTCTCGAGCTCTGAAATAAATAAAGTAGATTGAGTAGCTTCAGGTGCATAGAGTGCGACCAAGTACATCCTCTTTCCACTACGGAGAGGGATGCACACGATACACGCTTCCAGCTCCTGGAACCTTCGCACTTCACCGCTGTACATAACTTTAAATTGCAGTTGTTTGCGTATGAAGATCGCAACACCTCCTCCTCGTGTGGAGTTGGGTCGGTCTCTTCTGACAATATTGTATTTATTGTGCCCCAATTTGTGCTTCTGGGATAGCTTTGTTTCCCTAACCATAAGCACATCAGGGGTTTGGTCTTCTAGCAACTTAAACAATACGGCTCTTCGCTCGATCCTAATCAGTGAATTCACATTCACCGCAAGGATCTTCAAGGGTTGCTCCTCCATGTTCGTACCCATTACGACTGGAGGTGCGTTAGGCCCGGCAGAAGTGCGTAGATCTGGTCCACCCGCTTCGCCTGCTCCTGTAGCTGACGCTGAAGCTGCTCCATCTGCCCTTGGATAGAGAGCAAGATGGCCAGCAAGTCAGTTTGAGCCTCCGGTGCTCTAGGCGCTGGGGCCTGAGAAGCAACCTTCGGTCTTTTCTGTTCCGCGTTTCCCCGACCTGCCGCCATTTGGGCGTAGGTCACTGGGGAGTCACGGATTGTGTTTGAATTGGAGCAGGTGGACGTTTCACTACAACCTTCTCCTGACGAACCAGATTTACTTTCTTAATATACTGTAACTTAGGACAACCCCGACAGTTTGCGGTGTGTCCCGAGTTCCTGCATAAAGCACACGAGAGCTGGCTCTTATCTGCCACTCCATCCTTACCCAGAGTGCATTCCTCTGCTTTGTGGTTCTTTCCACACTTGACACATCGAGGCTGCATTTCGCAGTTCGACGCGGCGTGACCGAACCTTTGGCAGCGAACACATTGTAAAATGTTTTCGCTCCTTCTTAATTTTTCCCAGGCGACAATCTGGTAGTCTAGGACTTTAATACTCCTTAGACCATCCAGTTTGCTATTGGGTGAAAGCTGAACTAGGAAGAACGGCAGCTTCCGCTTCTCCCTTTTTGCCTTAGCTGTGGTGAATGGCTTGACCCCTACAAATTCGAGCTCGTTGCACTCTTTCTCTTTAAGCAGCGAAAGGAGCGTCTCCGGATCAGTGGACGGGTCTATCCCCCTCAGCAGCATTGTTTGCCGCTTTTCCCCATTCGGGGTGAAGGAGAAGAACTCCGTCGTCGTGTCCCTTAGTAATTCTTTAATTTTTTTATATTGTTCCACTGTATTAGAGTGGATAGCGTACATGTCTTCATTTAATCGTTTAATAGAAAAATTGTTGTCTATGGCCGACTTACATAGTTTAATGGTGTCCATAAGCTCAATCTTGTAGGTGTTGATTGGCGGTACCCTCGCTTTTGCCGTCGTCTTCGGTTGCTGCTGTTTCTGCTGCTTTTGCTGCTGTAGTTGCTGCGTTTTCTGCTGCTCTTTCTGCTGCTGTTGCGGTTGTTGTTCCTTTGAGTGCAGCGTTTTCTGCTGCTGTTGTTGCTGTTTATTCTGCTGTGGTTGTTGTTGCTGCTTTTTCTTCAGCTGTTGTTGTTGCTGCTGCTTCTGCTGTTGTGCTTGCCGCTGGCTTTCTGGCGGCTGCTGCTGTATTTGTTGTTTCTGGATGTACTGGAGCTCGTGCTCCCTCTCTCTTCTTGCCATTTGTTTGGCCTTAATGGCAAGCACCCTCTGTTCTAGCTGTCTGATGCTGCTAGTTAGGCTTTGAACTTCCTCGTCTTCGTCATCTGATTCCGAGGATGCCAGAACTGCGAAGCCATTATTATCGTCTCCGATGTAGCGGCCTTCCCCACCGTCGGAGATGTACGGGAACTCGACAGAGTCATCCGACCTCTGCCGCTTCTTATCTGCTGCTGCTGCTGTTTCTATTGCTGTACTCGGCGCCCCTTCCCTCGCTCCACTTGGCAGCTGTTCAGCTGAAGCTGATTTGGAGGGACGCTTTACCAGGTTGGGGGAAGGTTTCAGCTTTCTTCTCCTTTTCCCCACACTCTCGGTAGCCACTGTTGTTGTGTGGCCTGAGTGGACTGCATCGGCTGATGCTGTGACTCCACCAGCTGGTCCCGCTACTGGGAGCGCGGACCGCTCACTCTCCATCGCTGACACTTTTTTTTTATCTACTTTATTTTCACTTATTGTGTACAAATGAAAAAAAAAATACAGAATTTAATTTTACCCAGTCCGGGATTGAACCAGGGTCCACTGGTTTGGTAGAACACCACACTACCTATAGGCTGACTCGCCACTTGGAATTACACTGTCTAATATTATAGTTCAAATTACACCGATTTTAATTGAGAAGCCGAAACACGTGCGTACTCTATCAAAGTCTGTGAACGACTGACCTTTGAAAGACTTATTGACATACACATTCGCAGCAGGCTGAACCCCAGTATCATATCTCCGGCACAGCATGCATATGCGAAAGATAAAAGTGTACTCCGCAAGGAGGTGTTCTCCCTCCTCTACTCTGAGTTATTGTGTTAAATGAAGTGCCAATAAAACTTAGATTCAGTGGGGTTAAGACCGTAGCGTACGCAGACGATGTGGCGTTACTGGCCACGGGTAAATTCCTTCCAACCCTAAGCGACCAAATAGAATCGCCCTTAAGATAGTCAACAACTGGACTAAAAGTCCAGTCCAGTCGAGAGTCCACTTGCAATAAATCCACTAAAAACAGAGCTGACACTATTTACTAACAAGAAGAAAATACTGGAATTCAAAATTCCATCCATTGAGAGCACTCCTCTTAAAATTTCTGATAGGGCTAAATACATATCTAGGGTTAATACTAGACAACAAAATAAATTGGAGACTAAATACAAGAGAGATAGAGCAAGGAAAGCTATGATAGCTCTCTATACTTGTAGCAGAATATTTGGAAAACTTGGGGGCCCAAACCTAGTCATTTTCTGGCTCAACACAGCCACAGCTTTAAATCTTTAGAAATGCTCTAAGATCTATTAAGCCAATCTGGAGGTCGGAGGTCAAGCTTGACGGAGCATGCGCAGATTTTACGCAAATACATGGGCGGAGATGTTAGCACAGACTACATAGTGCCCTATTTAAACTTTCATAAGCCGTTTTTCAGTTCATTTCCGAGTCGAGAGGAATGGGAAACTAATATCCCGCTAAATGACAACTCCATCTCCATCTACACTGATTGATCCAAGATGGACGTGGGAGTAGGGATTTTTTGTGGAAAACTTAATTTGAACAAGCAAATTCGATTTCCGGGCTATAGCAGTGTTTTTTAAGCGGAGGTCTTGGCGGTGGCAAGAGCTGCCCGGGACGCTGCAATGAAAGCTATACCACCAGATGATACCACCTTTTTTCATTGATAGCCAGGCAGCGATAAGAGCGATTTCCGCCACACAAATAATATCGAAGCTTGTGAGTTGCTGTCGCGAAGAGCTACGGGTTCTTGGTACGCAACACAATGTAAAGCTCTGCTGGGTACCCGGACATAATGGCGTTTCAGGAAATGAGAAGGCTGACGAGCTTGCAAGGGAGGGCTCAGCTCTAAATCCTAAACGAGATCACTAGAATCCTGTATAATTACAAGAAAACTCTGGCCGCTCTACGATAAAAATCGTATTGAGCAAATTCTACACTTCAACAGATATATCTTATTTGGTTTAGTGGGGATGATAACTGGACATAACTTGTTACGTTATTACAGAAATTGGAAATAAGCGTAGATGATATATGTAGAGGCTGCGACAATGAGGATGTACACGAAGATACGCCTCACTTCCTTTGCCATTGTCCAGGACTCTACCACCTTAGATTCAGAATATTAAGGAAATATTTCTTCCAAGACTATCAAATGTATCGGTAAATAAGATAACCAAATTTATAAATGCATCGGGTTGGTTTAAGAACCCATAAAGCTACACTCATTGGGTATCACAATGGATCTAGATTGATCTAACTGTGGCGTAATAGGCCTTTCACCCTCTACACATCAAACCTAACCTAACCTAATTGGTGTAATAGGTTAGGTTAGGTTTGATGAATATTGTCAGCGCCACACAAAGTATTATCAGCACGTTTTTTACGAGTGTTTAGTGGTAGAATTTTCATATAATATTCTTATGCAAGCAAATACTAAAATATACTTATATACTAAGAAATGGTAGCTTCTAAGACCCTAAAGAATCTGGACTTCTCAAGCTATAATATTATCGAACAAATTTGCAAAAGTAGCACAAAAGTAGAATATGTTTGCCCTTTCCGTAATTTAAATCATCCCCGCTGGAAGAATTCGATGATAAGAAAGTAACACAGACGACAAGTACGAGGGATCCGCCTGTCTTCAAAAACGCACATAACTACAGTGGGTGGGCATATTGTTAGAGCCACTCTAAGACAAATATTTTTTGATTGTGAAAGTCAAGGGTTTTACGTGATTTGTATTAACAATTCTCCCCTTCATTTGTACATTTAAAATCCTAATTACATGCAAATATTGAAGGAAATACAAAATAACACGTTGTAATAACGTCTTTGGCATGATTCTAGACATTCATTTGAACCAGTTCATTTCTATAGGTTCATTAATGTGATAAAAATATATCAAACGCTTGATAAACTGGCATCTTTTGCTAACTAGTTCCATGGAAATTTTCGCGGTTCAAGGTGTCTCAGGATTCTCAACTTGATGTCCTTTAGAAGTTGTCTGAACTTTTTGACAAAAAGTTTAATTACATAAGCAGAATCATGCATTTTGGTTAATGTACTGTTAGGAAATCACTCCTGCACTGCGGCCAGCGAACTTATTTCCCATTTTGAAGTTAGGCTTCCAAACACAATTAGATGCTAAATGTAAAATCGAGTATTTATATAGGTGGCTCTAATAATAATCATCACCCATTGTACATCCATCTCATAGTTTCACCCGGCACCATTCAAAATCAAAAATTTCTGTGATACTTCGATACTTTGTTCCAATGCAAGTTCATCAGTGCGCTTAATTGATGATCCCTCACTACGAGTAAGAACCAAATTCCCATCGTTTCCTCATCGAAGGCTGGTATCAGACCTATGCTATTCTATCTATACATACTACCATGGCATATGTTCTAAAAACCTCAATGGAATGATCGTTAGCAATGCAACATTTGAGGGTTGTAATAGACAAGTCGGTAGGACGTATCATCTTTATGTCCACCTAGCAACCGCGCGAACATCTCTATCAAAATTCTTTATGATATTAAATAAGTAAGCTTTTGAATTCACACCAGGTGGCCTTATTCTGTATTTCGATTCGAAAGTCAAAATGTTCGAAAGCAGATGATTGACACTTAGTAATACGAAAATCGTATTTATATACCAGAATCGAACAACTTGTTACCCACAACAATTAAATTTTCTTTCGGAAAATTAATGAGATTTCTGAGCGCGAGACTCGCAATAAAATTCGGAAAAGATGTTTAGCAACATAATGCATTCGTCCCAAAAGGTTTAGAGTGTTAAATCAAATTATGATAGAATCGAAAAGCGCTTTCGAATTGTTTTTAAATTTTAACGGAATTCAGAGTAGGGCCCAGGAACCATATTTGTAGAAGGTTTTAATCTCCAGCTATTCAAGAGAAGGATCAGCAGGTATTCAGCCCCAGCGTTATAGCTTTGCCTATCCTGAGAGAAAATTAAAAATTAAAAGATAACTCCTTTACCCAATAGAATTTACTTCAGCCGCAACGGACCCCACTCACGGGACCATATAGTGGCTACGTATGTAAAGAAATTTGTATCATTTCACTCAACAACCAACTGTCGTTGAAACTTGGTCAGCTAGTCTTATGTTACTTAACGTGTACTTACCTTGTCGTGGTAGAGATGACCCAAGGTGCACAACACCAGCACTTCCTCCAGGCCGTCCAACGTCACATCCAAGTCTTACAGCGAAGACCTCAAAGACAGGTTTGTACTGGCTATCATCGATAAGAATTACATCGATGGTACAATCACTCCAGATAAATGGAGGATGATCCCAGCCAAACTGACGACTTGCTTCTTAGACATCATGAAGGAGAATCCCAGCCCTTCTCCTAACTGTCGTGACGTCGGTTGGCATCAAGGCCATGTCAAGCTGATTGCTTTTGCTGATAAGAGATCCTGTGATCTCTATAAGCTAGCGATTGGTAAACTAGAGGAGGTTTGGCCTGGTGCTTAGCTTGTAGCTAAGGAGGATATCCCATGCAGACCAAAAACTATTATCCGGATCCTCCAAATCAGCAACTCGTCGCTTCTTACTCACAACTGGAAAGTCGCTAAGCTGGAGGAGCAGAAAGGCCTTTATAAATGCGCGCTCATTGTGATCAATAAGTAACCTCTTGTTCCTTTGGCGAAGACCGAAGGCGTGATAGGCTATGGGTTCGATGCTATTATCCTGAAAGTGTACAAAAAGGACGAGGTGGATGTTGAGAAACTTCCCCCCCATCCTTCAAATCCTGTAGGTATCAAAGACCCTGAGACATCAATCTCCTTCCCTTCCATGGATGATGATGACTCTCAGTCTACCATACAATCATCTTTAATCGATGACGGTTCGCTATCAGATATGGAGATAGTAGTGATTGTAGCAACAATGCTGCAGTTAGCTCAGATTAACGCCCATCACTCCAAAATGGCTTCGGCCGGCCTTCTTCTCCGTCTCTCAAAGGATAGGGAAGATATTGTCTTGATCCAACAACCTTGAGTTGTTAACAACCTGGTTTGTGGACTCAGGACTCCCGGATACTATACCCAATATGACAAGACGGGTCGCAGACGCTGAAAGAAGTAAAACCGGAAACATAGTTGGCTGTAAACACTCTTTTTTTTTGACCACCGATACCTTCAATTTAGTCTTGACGACAATCCTACAAGCCCATTGGTTTACTGAAATATCCGTAAAACTAACTGGCTCAAATAGAAACTTTAAAGAAGTTGGTTAATTCCGACACTCTAAAGTACCCGAACAATGCTCAAGAGCTTGATTGCATGTTTAAGGACCTTACCTTGGCCCTCAATAAAACGTTGTTTTCCTATTGCCTTTGGTTAGGGTTTGGGGCAAGAAAAAACCACACTGGTGGAACTCTAATCTAGGACCACTCAGAAATAATTGCAGGAAACTTTTCAACAAAGGTAAAAGCACTAGAGATGCATCTGACTGGGACTCGTACAAAGAATTCCTAAAAACATATAAAACAGAATTGAGGAAAGCAAAACGTAATTCTTCGAGACTCTTTTGTGACAAAAATCAGAATCTTCTGAGGCGTCTAGGCTGAAAAAAATCCTCTCGACAAATCCTTCAGTGGCCAGCTGTTTATGAGTCGATTAATTTACTGCTTAATATTATAGTAGGATTATCAACTCAAAGCTGGGTGGGTCATCTGTCAGAAGATATGTCAGCAGGGGTACCCCTCAAGGGCGCGTCCTATCCCTACTTCTTTGGAATCTGCTGGTCAATGAATTACTGTTAATCCTGGAAGCTGAGGGTTGCAAAGTTATCGCTTATGCGGACGATGTTGCTATAGCAGTCTCCGGTAAACACCTCACCACCTTAAAAGAGCTCCTACAAAATGCTTTGAATAAGTTATCTAGATGTACAGGTCGGTGTGATCTAGGAGTGAATCTCCACAAAACCGAACTAGTCCTCTCCCTCACGGAAATGTAAAATCCCACCTATTGACCCTCCATCCCTTAATGGAACAAGCTTAATTTTCCCCAACGAAGCAAAATACCTGGGTCTTATTTTGGATAGGGAACTAAGCTGGGAACCTAATATACAGGAAAGAGTTGAGAAAGCCACTGTCGCACTCTTCTTTTGCAAAAAAGCCATCGGGTAGAAATGGGGCTTACAACGCAGACTAATTCATCGGCTCTATATCTCGGTCATTAGACCGATCCTCATGTACGGGGTAGTTGTCTGGTGGACTGCCTTGGATAAGGCAATAAACCAGAAGTTATCAAGCAAAGTTCAACGTTCAGCTTGTCTGTGCATTAGTGGAGCACTGCGGACTACACCTTCCGCAGCTATGGACATTCTTTTCCATTTAACACCACTTGACTTTTATGGCAGGCAAATGGCAGCTAACTCAGCTATTCGCCTTAAAGCTACTTCACACTGGTCTAAAAAAATGTATGGCCACGCTTCCATCTTAAATAAGTTTAATATCTTCCCTGAAGACATTGACTACACTATCCCTAAGTTAAATTTTGACTAAAACTTCCAAGTTTCCATCCCTTCCAGATCATTCTGGGAAGAAGGTGGTTTTATGGAAGATAAGTCGACGGGGTGGGTGGTGGTGTCTTCTCTGATAGGCTTAATTTAAACCTCTCTTTTCGTCTCCCAGATCATTGTAGCGTGTTCCAGGCGGAGATAATGGCAATAAGGGAAGTTTAGTCTTGGCTAAAGGAAAACGTGATATCGTCCATTAATATCCGCTTCTTTTCAGACAATCAAGCAGCAATCAATATCCTTGGAATCAACAAATTCTTTAACAGCTCTAGACTGCCGATCGTCTCTTATAGAGATGGCGGAGCAGTTTAATATTCGCGTAATTTGGGTGCCGGGGCATAAGGATATTCCAGGGAATTGTAACGCTGACGAACTTGCCACACATGAAACAACAATACCCATCCTTCCAGGCACATGTTTACTTGGTATGCCTATCGCTACATGCAACCTATCGAAAAGACAAATTCTACGTGGACAAGGGATACAACTTGTCTAGCGACTAAACAGATTTGACCTATGCTGGATCTGAAACGCTCTAAGAATTTGATTTCTCTCAATAGAAAGCATATTAGCGCTGTTATAGGTGTCATAACTGGACACTGTCTAATAGGCAAGTATGTAACAAGGCTTGGCGACTTCTGAAACGATTTCTGCAGTAGCTGCATGGACGAGAAGGAGGAAGAGACTATTCTTCACCTTCTTGCACCTGCCCAGAAGGAAGCTCCACTTAGGAGCCTTCTGTTTCAACGACCTATATGATCTGAAAAATATTGACGAAATGGTTCAAGGGGGAAGGCTAGAGGCCGCGTCCCAAACCCATGTGGTATCACAATGGACCTTTTACTGGTCTAAGTTTGTTGGCTTCTTTCTTCGCTGACAGCTACCTCAACCTAACCTAACGTGGAAAAATTGGATGACCCTACATGGGCAGTTAAAACTTTTATATATTTATAACTGCAATTGGATGTAAACGTAAAGCACTCTTTAAGCAGACTACAAATATGTATTTATATATATTATGAGGGTTAAATCCCCAAATTGGTGAAATATTACTACTACTACTGAATCAACCAAAATCAAAATCGTGGCTGAAAATATATTCCAGGCAAATTTGAATTTTTGCCCTAATACCAACAGACCTACGTATCCGTAAGCATCTATTGTAAATTGTCTCTTTCGTTTTTATTATTTACTTCTTGTTGCTCGGAAAGTAAGTAAAATTAAAACCTGATACACACCCCCCTGATATAAATTACCAATAAGCCGTCTCACTCAGCACATACTGAAATGTTTCTGAAACATTCTAATAGGCGGTTCCACTTACTGTTCCTTTAGAGATTTATTCAGATTCATCAGTGGAAAATATATTTGTTAAGTGGAACACGAATTCTCCGCTGACGAGGAAGTTAGCTGTCAAAAACACATGTTCTCGTTCTCTGGCTCTGTTAAATTAAAAAAAAAATAATATTCTTTTGTGTGCTGTGAATTTGTTTGTATCTATTTCATATTAAAATAATTGCAAAATAAAATAGAAAATAAAACTGTTTCTGAATTATGTGTAATTGCAAGAATATTTTCCGCCAATAAACCCTATGGCTACGATTTCTCATTTTTAATCGTCAAAATATCGCTCTCTGGATTTTTGAGGGAGAGAGTGAGGAGACGAATCCAAAAAATCTGTCTCAGAAAACTCAAGAAAAATCTCCGATTCCGCACCTAAAGTGGAACAAGCCTGGGTCTGCTATGTACAATACAAAAAAAAAAAAAAAAAACAATCCGAATCATTAGGCAAAATCTACTCATCACTTCTACGCGGTGCCTGCTGGATAGCTATTTATTAGTGAACTAACAATGTACATATGCTGACTCTGACTGTACATGTACGGATGAATACTCGGACCTGGACAAGCACAGCTGGGTGAACTTCAGCATACATGTATTAAACCGGACGAAGCATCTCTTGTCGACCTAATTTGCTAAAATTTGCGTCTCATAAGTCTAACAAAAGGTCCCCAGAAGGAGGACGGGCGGCGGCAGAAGAACTCACTTTGGAATCAACGGTGGCGTTAACAGTCAGTTTAGGGGATACCTTAGATGAGCTACTTCGACATATTCGGAGCTCAGGTCAATAAGGATTTTCAAGACTTCTTCAGGGTGTTAAAAAAGAGATGGTGGCGGATGAACCCTTAATGGATCAATGGAAGCGATCATATCCCAGTAGTGGGTTAATGGCATTAGAATATCCGATAGCCCTTGTCCTAGGCGCTTTAATGAAGGATCTGGCTCTCCAGGTTGAGGGTTGTGCGTCGGGGTAACTGTCCTACAATGGAAAAATAAGCTGGTTACGTAACAACAAGCCTAGGATAAGGATGATTTTACTGTTGACGAACCTCGCAATCGAAATAAATACAACTTTCGGATCTGAACGTCGAATGTTCGGAGGCCCTAGACTGCTATAAAGTATCCAAGAAGTGCGGTGGGATGAGTCGCGCAAAAAGCGGAAGAAAAGCTGTGACGTCTACTACGGTACATGCAGCTACTCGTACATGCAGCAGAAGCAGCTTTTATTTGGATGTGGATTTGTCGTCAGAGGCAGGCAAAAGGTTGAGCTTTAGACATGGGAGCGAACGCCTGATGACAATCCGCATTAATGGAAAATTCAAAAACAACAGCCTAAAATGCTTTCACGCCCCCACAGAGAATAAGGGTGACGTGACAAAAGATTGCTTTTATGAGCTCCTCAACAGGAGCTGCTAATATTGACTGGGCTTACTACTACCTTACCTTGTTGCTGCCAAGCTACGTCAGCAGATATTCCAAATACCACAACACCAAAGAAGTACTGTGAGAAAATATATCATCCAACGGCTACAATCGTAAGAGACTGCCATAGCCTTAGTCGATAGATTACCCATAAATAAACCTTTTAAGAGGTCCAATGCCGCCAAAGTTAAGCGCAATGGCATCATTCTTAAGCCATCAAGAACGCCGGCTTTGATGTGCTGGGTTTCTCGCATCCACCGCAAAGAAACACCTGGTTTGATGAAGAGTGCGCCAAGCGCACGCAGCAAAGTAAGAAGCTTATAAAGCGATGCTGCATAGGGTGACGAGATGAACTTACATCTACAAGAGGAAAAGAAGGAAAGAACACCATATTCCAAGAAAGAAAAGAAGAAGAAAGAATATGAAAAACGCATGATCGAGTCCATGCAGAGGTGTTATAGCAAGATTGATGTTCGAAAGTTTTACCAGAAAAAAAAAAAAAAAAAAAAACACTTCTGCAGACTGTTAAACGGTGGTGACGACCAAAATTCAACCGAGGAAGACGATCAACAATTCCGTCCACCCGACCAAAGTGAAGTGAAGATAGCAATATCTTATCTTAAATCCAACAAGGCTGCTGGGGCTGACGGTCTAACTGCCGAGCTATTTAAAGCAGCTGATGATGATTTGGTACGGAGTATAAATCAACTCACCTGTAATATGAGGTCAAATAAGAGTATACCCGACGAATGAAACCTCAGCATCATTTGCCCGATCTTGGAAAAAACCCAGGAATTCCAAATGGATACACACCACCTTTTCATCGATTTTAAAGTCGCATACAGAGACATGTCTAGTTTTGTCATCACTGTCAAACTCGTCCGTCTGTGCATGATGACGATAGAGAAGGCACGCTGCTAAATCAATGTCGGTAACAACATCACTGAGGTTTTTCATCAGCAAATTTTTAATATTGCGTTCGTTTTTTAATTCATTTGGTAGACTATTAAATAATTTTAATTCATTATACAATAAAATATTTTGAGATCTATTAGTAGAAAAGAAACTCATATCTATTTCTCAAATTATATGTTTGAATATCTGCAACATAAACCAATTGATTTGTTAATTACTTTGGTTTAAGACGATTTTTTTATCTTACATACAAATAAAATTACAAACCAAGGTCTTTTGGTTTATTGTTAACCATTTTAGAGTGTCAATCATTAATCTAATAGGCCTTAATATATTACACATCAAAATACATCTCATTCCCCTATTTTGTAATTTTTGCAATCTTTCTTTAAATCGATTTTGACTAAGGAATACAATTTTTCAACAATATTCAAAGTGTGGTTTTATCATGACATTACAAATTTTTAGAGAACTATTTATTGATAACTTAAGCCTGATTCGTTTGAAAAAAAAAAACAATTTTCTGAGCATTTTTTTTTTTACAAATTTCATCTAAATGTTTATCAAATGTTAATTGTTTATCAATTATATCACCCACATATTTAATTTTATCTACTTTATTTATTATAACATTATCAATAATAATATTTTTATCAGATTCTGCATTTATGATCATTGCTTTAGTTTTACTAGTATTAAGTTTTAACTTATTCATTTTTATATAATTTGATACACTTTCTAAATCTTGATTTAGTTGCTCAATACATTCATTCGCCGAACTTCCAGATACATCGTCTGCAAAAAGACTGATTTCAGTAAACTGAAGAACCTTCTCCATGTTGTTGATATAAATGATGAAGAGCAGCGTTCCAAAAATTGCTCCTTGAGGTACTCCAAATTCTACTGTCAAAGGTTCTGAAATGTACTTTACCAGTTGAGTTCGTTATTGTCTGTTTCAAACCATTTCAGTTCAACTCCTTGCAAAATAGGGATTGGGCTGTATGTAGTTTCAAACACCCTCTGAAGGGAAAAAAAAACATTTTTTCGAAAATGTTGCTTTCGGTCAGTAACATATTTACTGGATGAAATTCCACTGGTTTATCCGTGTTTTTTACCTTCTCGATAGGCACCATAGATTCATACCAACAGTCGGAGAATATTCCACAACGGAGCGGTTCATTGATGATATAAAGGAATATTGGCCCAAGAATTTCGAATGCGCTTAACATCATTTTTACTGATAAAAGGTTAAAATCTTTTTTATTGTTCATGCTCTTCATCGTGTCTTTTAGCTCATTGATTCCTATTAATTCACTGCTTTCGTTAACATTTTCTATTAGGTTGACATAGGATTTAAAAGGAATATTGTCGCTAATTTCTTTTACGCTAGTGATACAAAATTTGTTTAATGTATTTGCTATAATTTGTTTGTTTGTTATAATTTTTCCACTATAATTGATTTTTTTTATTTCACTTTTTTCTCCATGTAACACAAGCGATTTTATTGTCCTCGACATTGTTTTTTGGTCACTGGCTCCATCCACCTACTTTGCAATATCATTATTTTTTGCTAACGTTAGTTCTTGTGTATATGTATTTAGTTCTAAGGCTTTTATAGTTATTCCAGGCATCTCTTGTATTTGTCCAAACAACATTGAATTTCAACATTGAATTTTGCTTTGTTTCAAGTCGTATAAATATTGATTGAACCAACCGCTGCACTCAATATTGCCGCTGCATATTCTTTTGACTACCATCTTTTGCACAGCTTTGTTTAGTGAATGACAAAAACATCTTGCTACTTCGTATAAATTATAATTATGTTGTGAGCCCAAACAAGAGACCACACACTATTCCATTCTCATGCTCAAACGGTACTATCCATTCTCACTTGACCATATGTGTCATAAATCATGCATTGCGACCGGCGATCGACATTGTAATGCAACACGCTATTGTGTGACATAATAAAACATAACAGCAGACGCAATGCAACCGGTGACCGATATTGGTACGACATAATGCAAGATGACACATGTGGGCCACATAAGTGGGATATTTCCCACTGGGTTGCCCATAGAGGTCAAGAATGAAAAACGACACATGTGGGCCACCTAAGTGTGATAGTTCCCACTCGGTCAAAGTAAAGAGGTCGAAAAGTAAGAGAAGGCATGGACGAAAAGTGGAAGCGATGAATGAAGCAGTCTGGTTCAGAATGCAGGTTTAATAAGTACGCAATAAAACATTGCATTCGACTTCTGTCAATGGTCTCATAAAAATAATTAGTTTCATTTTCATCTTCTTGGTTCAATTGTATCCGTGGATACAACATTTGGTGTTTAAAAGTGTTCAGTTATATCTCTAGGATAAAGCATCTGCCTAGTGTCCCGAAAGAAAAAAACCCAAAGACAAATTCGGTGAAAAATAAATAACTAAACAATAATAAGCAACTAAAGGAAGTATATTGCCAAAGACACAATAAGGTATAAAGTTTAACTGTCTAGTTAAACGTCAAAAATATTAAAAATTCAGCCTCATCTGCCATCCCCACGCTCATTTACAATGACATTCCAGCTGTCAGCTCCTTAGACAAAGCCAATCTGTTTACTGCTCACATTGCAGCCAACTCCACGCCGCCAGTGGTCTCCACCTGTATTTGAGAGTGTCAAATTTTCCATGGGACAGGTCCATTTCCGCACTCGTACAGTTGCAGTGGTACTCAAAGGTCTTAACATACACAAATCCGTTGTTCCAGATGGTATCCCCCATAGTTTTGAAGAGGTGTTCTTCTACGCTGGCAAAAGCTCTGCGTAAGCTTTTCTGTCTATCCTACTTTTCAGGGCTCTTTCCGAGTAGATGGAAAACAGCATTTGTCTAGCCCATCCCTAAAAAAGGCGAATCTTCCTCCCTGTCCAATTACCGATCCATTGCACTTATGTACGTCCCTCTTCCCAAGGTCATAGAAACGCTGATAAATCGTTAGCTTATGAATTAAATAGATCCACGAAAACTCCTTAATGACCGGCAGTATGGTTTTCGTAGCGACAGGTCCACTGGTGATTTGTTGGCATATCTCACCGAGAAGTGGAACCAATCTCTCCATAACTTCGGCGAAACTAAAATGGTTGCGCTTGATATCAAAGAAATTTGACAGAATTTGGCATCAGGCTCTTTTGTCGAAAATGCGTGCATATGACATCGATGAGTCTCTACTTCAATGGATTCGAAATTACCTTTGGGGGCGTTCAATACAAATTGTTTTAGACGGCTTCAAGTCTGCAATTCACCAAATAAATGCTGGTTTTCCCCAAGGCTCTGTTTTGTCTCCGACTCTCTTTCTTATTTTTATAAATGATCTCTTGTCTGCAACTTCTAATCCAATCCATTCCTTCGCTGATGACAGTACCCTCAGTTTTTCATATTCGTTCCCTAACTCATATCCTTGCTCTTCGGCCGTAGAAGGGGAACGGCAACGTATGTTCAACACATTAAATTCCGACCTGGGCAGCATAATCAAATGGGGTTCAACCAACAGAGTGGAATTTAATGCTTCCAAAACACAACGCTGTCTTTTGTCTCTCAAGCGAAACCAAAACCCTCAACCATTATCCATGGATGGTACTTGCATAATTGAAACCAAAAGACTTGCCATTTTCGGTATGTGTATTGATAACCATCTTCGATGGAACGATCACATATTGGAGGTCGGCAAAAATGCTGCATAATGTCTAGGATTCCTTAAATGGTGCAAGAAATATTTTACTCCGTCTGATCTGGCCTCAATTTATAAGGCATTCATCCGCCCTAAGCTGGAATATAACGCCCATATCCAAGACCGTTCTGGTGATAGAGAAATTGTGTTATAGGTGATAGACATTGTGAATTCCATACATTCACTTGAACATCGGAAAAATGTCTCATGTCTCTCCATGATTTATCGTTTTTTTTCACAAAAAATGCTCCAGCGAAATAGCCAGCTGAATTCCTCCTCTTCAAAATATCACCCGCAATACGGGACATGCTTCGAATGCACATCAGTTCACCCTAAAGCCTAACTTCGGTCGTACTGTCAAATATAGGGATTCATTTATAAGCCGAACGACACGAATGTGGAATGATCTAAAAAGCTCTGTATTTTCCCATCACTACAACCTTCAAACATTTAAAGCCAGCGTGCACAGGCTTCTCCTCTGTTCCTCTTCTCCTTTTTCCTAAAAGCCCGTGCCCTGTAACAGTATAAAGGTATTCATATTCCTTTTGGCGCGCGCGAATTATCAAAAAAAAGCATAATACTGTAACATCATCTAAAAGTATGCAACAATAATGTAGAATAATAACTACGTTCCTCCAGCCCATTCCAAACTGTACTTCCATTCGAGGTTCGTGTCTGCAATAGCTGACAACGCCACGGATAAAGAGAGAATTATAACTGGAAGAAATGATTGTCATCTTGGAATTATTACATCAGAATTTTCTGTTCCAGTGGTCGAAGAATTTGCTGGCTATCAGAAACTTCTGCTATATAAGGACAGATGGCGATCGAAAGGAGGCAGTTGGTTTAGAACCGTGGCGAAGAAATTAGAAAAGTGATAATGGGCGAAGTTGTAATTTTGTGATAAATTGAAAGTTGAGAGTGAACAAGAAAAAGTAATTAGTTTGGATTTGTGAATTAAGTAATTGAAAGGAGATAAAGTGATTTGAGAGGAAAGAGACCTTGTAAGAAAAGAATTTGCGAAGAATAGTATAGTGTGAACTTGAATTGTTCTATAGACTAGAAAACAAAGAAATAAATTTCACATAATATCGTTTTATCTACTCGAGCCGTAGCTCGCATATTACATTGGTGTCAGAAGTGGGATAAAACTTATTCTGTGAATAACTATTTCCGTGGTGTGAAATTGCACAATAAAAAAAAAAAAAACCATTTCTGTGTTGAGTTAATTAGTTGCGCAAAATGGGTCGCAAATTGGGAAAACTAACTATAACTCAACTAAAGGCAGAACTCAATAAGCGGAACCTCGACACAACTGGGGGAAAAGATGCCTTACTGATTCGTTTGGAAGAAGCAGTAACGCAGGAAGGTGAAAATCCGCATGACGTAGAGTTTGACGCGGAAGAGAAACCAGCAAGTACAGCAGCCGACCCGGGTATAACAAGTCTGCTCCTGCAACTTAAGTTAGTCATGGACGAACAAAAGAAAGCAATAGAAGACCAAAAGAAGTCTCTGGAACTTAAGCTCGATGACCAAAAGAATTCTATAGAACTTAACCTGGACGAACAAAAGAAAGCAATGGACGAACAAAAGAAAGCAATGGACGAACAAAAGAATTCTCTAGATGCTCTGGAAAGCAAACTTGATGAGCAAAACAAGAATTTGGAATCCAAATTCAAAACGATCGAAGAGAAAATCGAGAAGGTCGAGACGCAACTCGAAAAAGTCGAAACTAGATTCGATGAAAACTTTGAGAAACATGAAACTCAGTTCGGGAAGATAGAGACTCAGGTTAAAAAAGTAGAAAAGCAAGTCGAAAATTTTGCTAAGGAACTCAGCAACGTGAAGAGACAGAAAGCACGGGAATATTCCACTACGACTCTCTGGTTCAGGCTATCGAGATGCGGTTTAGGGATGAACACATGCAGCAGGTGTACAGGGTTCAGCTGCGTAGTCGAGTCCAGAAAAGGGGAGAAACGCTCCAACAGTTGCAAGCCCATCTTTCATACTCTAAAGCCGGTGAGGAGCTTATCAACGAAATGGCGGTGGAAGCTTTTATTCAGGCCATAGAGGACAGACAACTGCAAATGGCTGTAAGGATGGCCGAAAAGCGAACACTCCCCGAGGCATTGGCATTCGCTTTGTCAGTGAAGGCTGGGGAACAAGCATACCAGGGAATACACCGTGTCAGGGAAATGTCCGTCGTGGAATGCTCATGCCAGAGAACAGCCGTCATGGATGAAGACAAAGCTCGCGGAAATCAAATCCGTTGCTGGAATTACAACCAAACCGGACACCTACAACGGCAGTGCAGAAGTGCACCTAGACGAGGAAATTGTCCACATTGCTGAAGTAGGAGAAGCAGAGAGGAAGCATCCTGTCGGTCAGACTTCCCAAAACCAGCAGTCGGGGGATGCGTAAGGACCAACTTCGCGGGGCAGAAGTTGGTTACTGGAATCGAGGCCCCCAGGACCACCATTCAAGTTTCGCAAACCAAACGGGGTAACAAGAGCCTGACAGTGGAGGCACTAATCAACAAGAAGAAGTGCGTAGCAACCATCGACACAGGCGCCACTGCCTCCATTGTAAGAAGAGATATCGTCAGAAGCGCCTGGCTGCACAACACCAACAGCTACTGCCTGAAGACAGGGGAAATGGCGAAGGTGTTTGGAGAAGTTCGTCTTACGATTACTCTGGCGGGACTGACGTTCTCCCATGCGTTTCTGGTGGCAGATATATGCGACGAGTGCATCATCGGAATAGACTTCATGAAAGCAAATGAAGTAATCTTGGACATCGGGATGCAAGTACTGAGGTATCGAAATGTGGAGATTCCGATGGTGTACGGAAATGAGAATGCCGTAACTCTCAGGACAGTCATCAGCAAAGACGAAGATTTGCCGCCTTCTTCAGAGACAATCATTTGGACGAAGCTGGAAGGTGATCTTGGGAACCACCGATTCTACATAGTAGAACCAGACCCAGAGAAGAATTCTCAAGACTACATCGTGGGAAAGACGTTAGTCGAACCAAAGAACACCATGGTTCCAGTGAGAGTTTTGAACGCAAGACCACACACTGTCAAACTAAGGCGAGGGGAGGTGACTGGAAAATGCACGCCGATTACCGCCGTCGTAACAATATCTGAACGTGATGCTCCAAAACCTCTCCCATCACCTTGGACAGCGGAAACGAGAGAGACGATTCTCCAGTCCAGTGAGCTGAATCAGGAGCAGCGAACTATGGCAGAGAATATTATCAATAAGTACGCTGATGTATTTGCCTCACAGGACGGAGAATACGGCCGAACACACCTGGTACAACATCGAATAGACACTGGTGATACTAGACCAATTCGTCAGCCTGCTAGGCGCCTTCCATTGGCAAAGCAGACAGAAGTTGCAGAGATGGTGTCGGCAAAGCAGACAGAAGTTGCAGAGATGGTGTCGGCAATGGAGAAAGAAGGTCTGATTGAAAGTTCCAAAAGCCCGTGGGCATCACCGGTTGTACTGAGAAGAAAGATGGCAGCACGCGGTTCTGCGTGGACTATCGGCAGCTCAATTACGTCACCAAGAAAAATAGCTATCCTCTGCCACGGATTGACGACACGCTAGGCACACTATCAGGAGCCCGATGGTTTTCCACTCTCGACTTGAAGAGTGGCTACTGGCAGGTACAGATCCATCCAGAAGACCGGGAGAAAACCGCCTTCACCGCAGGAAATGGGCTATGGCAATTCACGGTAATGCCATTCGGGCTGTGCAACGCTCCGGCGACTTTCGAGCGATTGATGGAATGTGTCCTGCAAGGGTTAACATGGAAAACCTGTTTGGTATACTTGGATGATGTCATCGTCGTAGGAAAAGCGTTTGCGCAACACCGAGACAATCTAAGGGATGTGTTTCAAAGGCTTCGAAGTGCCCACTTGAAGCTCAACCCCAAGAAGTGCGCCCTGTTTAGAGCGGAAGTCAAGTACCTGGGACACATAATTTCAGCGAAAGGAGTGAGAACCGATCCAGAGAAGGTCGAAGCGGTGAAAAACTGGCCAGTCCCCAAAGACAAACACCAACTAAGGAGCTTCCTGGGCCTAGCCACCTACTACAGACGGTTCGTGAAGGATTTTGCCGGGATCGCAAAGAGCCTGCACCTGTTGACGGAAAAGGGGAAAAAATTTAAATGGTCAATTGAGTGCGAGAAGAGCTTCAAGGCACTTAAACAACGGCTATGCGATGCCCCGATACTAGCTTACCCCACTCCCGGGGAAACGTTTATTGTGGATACAGATGCTAGTAATGTCGGGGTAGGAGCCGTACTCTCCCAGGTGCATGAGGGCCAAGAGAAGGTGGTTGCGTACTTTAGCAAGGTGCTCTCTAAGCCAGAAATGAACTACTGCGTGACAAGGCGGGAACTTCTAGCTTTGATCTTGGCTACGAAGCATTTTCACAAATACCTCTATGGGAGGAAGTTCGTTCTTCGCACAGACCATGCAGCCTTAAAATGGCTATTACAGTTCAAGAGTCCTGAGGGTCAGGTCGCAAGATGGATCGAAAGGCTGCAAATCTACGACTACGAAATACAGCATCGTAAAGGAAAACTCCACTCTAATGCGGATGCACTGTCCCGGAGACCATGCAGAACGGATTGTAAACATTGTGCGCGTCAGGAAGAACGGGAGCTGGTTTCCATCAAAAGAATGAGAGCCGAACCTATCGCCGGCTGGAGCGTAGATGAGATCCGGAACGCTCAGAAGGAAGAACCGGATATCAAGCCGATTCTGGCCTGGAAGGAGAACATGGAGAAACCGGATCATCAGGACATCTCTCACAGAAGCCCGACCTTAAAGGCATATTTCGCGCAGTGGAACTCCCTCCATGTCCAAGAAGGTGTTCTGAGAAGAAAATGGGAATCCTCCGACGGAAAGTCGTTTGTAATGCAGCTTGTCGTGCCGCGGACGAGGGTCAAGGAGGTGTTACAGGCCACTTGGGAGGACGCGGGGCGTCCGGAGGCCACTTGGGAGTGAATAAGACGCTAGAAAAGGTACGAGAACGTTTTTATTGGTTAAAAGCGAAGGAAGATATCGAAGACTGGTGCAGAAAATGCGACGTGTGTGCAGCTAGCAAGGGTCCGAGAATCAAAACTCGAGGTAAGATGCACCAATACAACGTGGGAGTACCTTTCGAACGAATCGCCATTGACATCGCAGGGCCCTTTCCGGAAACCGACAATGGTAATCGGTATATACTCGTAGTAATGGACTACTTCAGTAAGTGGCCGGAAGCGTTTCCGATCCCTAACCAGGAAGCCAGAACCGTGGCGGAGCAGATCGTCTACAATTGGGTTAGCAGATTCGGTGTGCCCTTAGAATTGCATTCTGACCAAGGGCGGAACTTCGAGTCAAGAATCTTCCAAGAGATGTGTCAACTACTCGGAATCAAAAAGACAAGGACAACCCCGCTTCATCCACAGTCGGACGGTATGGTGGAGCGTTTCAATAGGACTTTGGACGAACATCTCTCGAAGGTCGTAGGTGACTACCAACGGGATTGGGACCGGCAGATTCCCTTGTTTTTGATGGCCTATAGAAGTTCCGTGCATAGCACTACTCGACATACGCCGTTCGAAATCTTATTTGGTGGAATAGCTCGTTTACCCAGTGAGGTGAAATTTGGATTTCCTACCAATGAGCCCAGAAATGAAGAAGAGTACGTGGCGGACCTTAGGGAAAGGCTTAGGGACATACACCAAAGGACCAGAAGCCAGATTAAGATAACGAGCGACCGCATGAAGACCAGGTATGATGATAAGGCAACAACATCAGGATTCCAGGAGGGAGATCTAGTGTGGCTGTATAATCCCCATCGCCAAAAGGGGAAATCACCTAAGTTGCACCAGAACTGGGAGGGTCCCTACAGAATAATAACCCGCATCAACGATGTTGTCTACCGCATCCAGCGAGGACCAAGGGCCAAAATAAAAGTGGTTCATGTGGACCGACTGAGTCGATACAATGGCCGAAGTGATGACGCACTTGTTCGGGACGAACAAGTCTAAGAGGGGGCAGTGTAACATCATCTAAAAGTATGCAACAATAATGTAGAATAATAACTACGCTCCTCCAGCCCATTCCAAACTATAATTCCATTCGAGGTTCGTGTCTGCAATAGCTGACAACGCCACGGATAAAGAGAGAATTATAACTGGAAGAAATGATTGTCATCTTGGAATTATTACATCAGAATTTTCTGTTGCAGTGGTCGGAGAATTTGCTAGAAGTTTCTGGCTATCAGAAACTTCTGCTGTATAAGGACAGGTGGCGATCGAAAGGAGGCAGTTGGTTTAGAACCGTGGCGAAGAGATTGGAAAAGTGATAATGGGCGAAGTTGTAATTTTGTGATAAATTGAAAGTTGAGAGTGAACAAGAAAAAGTAATTAGTTTGGATTTGTGAATTAAGTAATTGAAAGGAGATACAGTGATTTGAGAGGAAAGAGACCTTGTAAGAAAAGAATTTGCGAAGAATAGTATAGTGTGAACTTGAATTGTTGTATAGACTAGAAAATAAAGAAATAAATTTCACAGAATATCGTTTTATCTACTCGAGCCGTAGCTCGCATATTACAATACTAATAACTAAATCAAATACTAAACCTAGTGAGAAGAAAAGTCAAAATCAATCCATAGAGGTATTCCAATTCCTGTGGACGTAAAGAAGGAAGGAAGAAATTGCCACGCAGAGGCAATATCAACTCCAAGAGCATCATCAACTGTAGCATCAAGAGCAACATCTAAATCAACATGAGACTAACGTAAGCAATCCTTTTTTTTTTTTTTCTATTTCAATTAAAACTAGATACAAAAAAAATTATATATAATTTTGTTGTAATAACAAATATATCACAAAAAAAAAGAATAGTTCTCGAAGATGTGTGATATATGTACATCAGACCTAAGATTCCTTAGAATTTAATAAATACATATAAGTAATCTCTACATATTGTAACATAAGTGTTAGAGGAAACTGAAAAATTTAATCAAATTTAGCATTGGAAAAAGAAAATATGTTTACCAATACATTTGTTATATTGTTTTTTCTTTCTCAAAAAAAAAAAAAAAATATAGTGATAGTGGAAAAATTAGAATTATTTTTGCCTTCTCTTTGGTTATCTCTCATCTCTCATCTATTCTCTCATCTCTCATCTCTCAATATACTGTAGCATAATAATAACTACGCTCCTATGTCTATGCAGCAAATTCCGAAGTGACTTTCCATTCTGGCAGAATTTTGGTTCGAACTGTCCTTTCATTCGAGGTTCGTGTCTGGGACGAAGTCTCCACAGCTCATGTCAACGAAAGAGACGAATAATATCAGGGATAAAAGGGAATTATAACTGCAAGAATTATTTCTCTTGTTCCAGTGGTCGAAGAATTTGCTAGAAGTTTCTGGCTATCAGAAACTTCTGCTATATAAGGACAGATGGCGATCAAAAAAAGACACAGTTGGTTTAGAACCGTGGCGAAGAGATTGGAAAAGTGATAATGGGCGAAGTTGTAATTTGGTGATAAATTGAAAGTTGAGAGTGAACAAGAAAAAGTAATTAGTTTGGATTTGTGAATTAAGTAATTGAAAGGAGATAAAGTGATTTGAGAGGAAAGAGACCTTGTAAGAAAAGAATTTGCGAAGAATAGTGTAACATCGTCTAAAAGTATGCAACAATAATGTAGAATAATAACTACGCTCCTACAGCCCATTCCAAACTGTACTTTCATTCGAGGTTCGCAATAGCTGACAAAGCCACGGATAAAGAGAGAATTATAACTGGAAGAAATGATTGTCATCTTGGAATTATTTCCAGTGGTCGAAGAATTTGCTAGAAGTTTCTGGCTATCTGAAACTTCTGCTATATAAGGACAGATGGCGATCAATAGAAAAGACAGTGATTTTTAAACTGTGGCGAAGAGATTAGAAAAGTGATAATAGGCGAAGTTGTAATTTTGTGATAAATTGAAAGTTGAGAGTTAACAAGAAGGAGTAATTAGTTTGGATTTGTGAATTAAGTAATAGAAAGGAGATAAAGTGATTTGAGAGGAAAGAGACATTGTAAGAAAAGAATTGCGAAGGATAGTACAGTGTGAACTTGAATTGTTCTATAGACTAGAAAATAAAGAAATAAATTTCACAGAATATCGTTTTATCTACTCGAGCCGTAGCCTGCATATTACATTGGTGTCAGAAGCTGGGATAAAACTTATTCTGTGAATAACTATTTCCGTGGTGTGAAATTGCACAAGAAAAAAAAAAAAAAAAAAAAAAACGATTTCTGCGTTGAGTTAATTAGTTGCGCAAAATGGGTCGCAAATTGGGAAAACTAACTATAATTCAACTAAAGGCAGAACTCAGTAAGCGGAATCTCGACACAACTGGGGGAAAAGACGCCCTACTGATTCGTCTGGAAGAAGCAGTAACGCAGGAAGGTGAAAATCCGCATGACATAGAGTTTGACGTGGAAGAGGAACCAGCAAGTACAGTAGCCGACCCGGGTATAACAAGTCTGCTCCTGCAACTTAAGTTAGTCATGGACGAACAAAAGAAAGCAATAGAAGATCAAAGTCATAAGCTCGATGACCAAAAGAATTCTATAGAACTTAAGCTGGATGAACAAAAGAAAGCAATGGACGAACAAAAGAATTCTCTAGATGCTCTGGAAAGTAAACTTGATGAGCAAAACAAGAACTTGGAATCCAAATTCGAAGTGATCGAAGAGAAAATCGAGAAGGTCGAGACGCAACTCGAAAAAGTCGAAACCAGATTCGATGAAAATTTAGAGAAACATGAAACTCAGTTCGGGAAGATAGAGACTCAGTTTGAAAAAGTGGATACGCAATTCGAGATAGTAGGAAAGCAAGTCGAAAATCTCGCTAAGGAGCTCAGCAACGTGAAGAGACAGAAAGCACGGGAATATTCCACTGACGGTCTGAGAAGAAAGGAGATGCAGCCTCCTATCTTCGATGGTCAAACATCATGGCCAATTTATAAGAGGCAATTCGAAGCGGCCGCAATGACCAATAGCTGGGACGATGAAGAGAAGTCTATTGCACTCACGCTTGCACTGAGGGGTCCAGCTGCGGAGCTCTTGCAGACCATCCCGGAAGATAAACAGCAGAACTACGACTCTCTGGTTCAGGCTATCGAGATGCGGTTTGGGGATGAACACATGCAGCAGGTGTACAGGGTTCAGCTGCGTAGTCGAGTCCAGAAAAGGGGGGAAACGCTCCAACAGTTGCAAGCGGATATAGAGCGACTAGCCCATCTTTCATACCCTAAAGCCGGTGAGGAGCTTATCAACGAAATGGCGGTGGAAGCTTTTATTCAGGCCATAGAGGACAGACAACTGCAAATGGCTGTAAGGATGGCTGAAAAGCGAACACTCCCCGAGGCATTGGCATTCGCTTTGTCAATGAAGGCTGCGGACCAAGCATACCAGGGAATACACCGTGTCAGGGAAATGTCCGTCGTGGAATGCTCATGCCAGAGAACAGCCGTCATGGATGAAGACAGAGCTCGCGGAAGTCAAATCCGTTGCTGGAATTGCAACCGAACCGGACACCTACAACGGCAGTGCAGAAGTGCACCTAGACGAGGAAATTGTCCACATTGCGGAAGTAGGAGAAGCAGAGAGGAAGCATCTGGCGGTGATAACATCCATCCTGTCAGCCAGACTTCCCAAAAACCAGCAGTCGGGAAATGCGTGAGGACCAACTTCGCGGGGCAGAAGTTGGTTACTGGAATCGAGGCCCCCAGGACCACCATTCAAGTTTCGCAAACCAAACGGGGTAACAAGAGCCTGACAGTGGAGGCACTAATCAACGAGAAGAAGTGCGTAGCCACCATCGACACAGGTGCCACTGCCTCCATTGTAAGAAGAGATATCGTCAAAAGCTCCTGGCTGCACAACACCAACAGCTACTGCCTGAAGACTGCAACAGGGGAAATGGCGAAAGTGTTTGGAGAAGTTCGTCTTACGATTACTCTGGCGGGACTGACGTTCTCCCATGCGTTTCTGGTGGCAGATATATGCGACGAGTGCATCATCGGAATAGACTTCATGAAAGCAAATGAAGTAATCTTGGACATCGGGATGCAAGTACTGAGGTATCGAAATGTGGAGATTCCGATGGTGTACGGAAATGAGAATGCCGTAACTCTCAGGACAGTCATCAGCAAAGACGAAGTTTTGCCGCCGTCTTCAGAGACAATCATTTGGACGAAGCTGGAAGGTGATCTTGGGAGCCACCGATTCTACATAGTAGAACCAGACCCAGAGAAGAATTCTCAAGACTACATCGTGGGAAAGACGTTAGTCGAACCAAAGAACACCATGGTTCCAGTGAGGGTTTTGAACGCAAGACCACACACTGTCAAACTAAGGCGAGGGGATGTGACTGGAAAATGCACGCCGATTACCGCCGTCGCAACAATATCTGAACGTGATGCTCCAAAACCTCTCCCATCACCTTGGACAGCGGAAACGAGAGAGACGATTCTCCAGTCCAGTGAGCTGAATCAGGAGCAGCGAACTATGGCAGAGAATCTTATCAATGAGTACGCTGATGTATTTGCCTCACAGGACGGTGAATACGGCCGAACACACCTGGTACAACATCGAATAGACACTGGTGATACTAGACCAATTCGTCAGCCTGCTAGGCGCCTTCCATTGGCAAAGCAGACAGAAGTTGCAGAGATGGTGTCGGCAATGGAGAAAGAAGGTCTGATTGAAAGTTCCAAAAGTCCGTGGGCATCACCGGTTGTACTGGTTAAGAAGAAAGATGGCAGCACGCGGTTCTGCGTGGACTATCGGCAGCTCAATTACGTCACCAAGAAAGACAGCTACCCTCTACCACGGATTGACGACACGCTAGACACAATATCAGGAGCCCGATGGTTTTCCACTCTCGACTTGAAGAGTGGCTACTGGCAGGTACAGATCCATCCAGAAGACCGGGAGAAAACCGCCTTCACCGCAGGAAATGGGCTATGGCAATTCACGGTAATGCCATTCGGGCTGTGCAATGCTCCGGCGACTTTCGAGCGATTGATGGAATGTGTCCTGCAAGGGTTAACATGGAAAACCTGTTTGGTATACTTGGATGATGTCATCGTCGTAGGAAAATCGTTTGCGCAACACCGAGACAATCTAAGGGATGTGTTTCAAAGGCTTCGAAGTGCCCACCTGAAGCTCAACCCCAAGAAGTGCGCCCTGTTTAGAGCGGAAGTCAAGTACCTGGGACACATAATTTCAGCGAAAGGAGTGAGAACCGATCCAGAGAAGGTCGAAGCGGTGAAAAACTGGCCAGTCCCCAAGGATAAACACCAACTAAGGAGCTTCCTGGGCCTAGCCACCTACTACAGACGGTTCGTGAAGGATTTTGCCGGGATCGCAAAGAACCTGCACCAGTTGACGGAAAAGGGAAAACAATTCAAATGGACAATTGAGTGCGAGAAGAGCTTCAAGGCACTTAAACAACGGCTATGCGATGCCCCGATACTGGCTTACCCCACTCCCGGGGAAACGTTCATTGTGGATGCAGATGCTAGTAATGTTGGGGTAGGAGCCGTACTCTCCCAGGTGCATGACGGCCAAGAGAAGGTGGTTGCGTACTTCAGCAAGGTGCTCTCTAAGCCAGAAAGGAACTACTGCGTGACAAGGAGAGAACTTCTAGCTTTGATCTTGGCTACGAAGCATTTTCATAAATACCTCTACGGGAGGAAGTTCGTTCTTCGCACAGACCATGCAGCCTTAAAATGGCTATTACAGTTCAAGAGTCCTGAGGGTCAGGTCGCAAGATGGATCGAAAGGCTGCAAATCTACGATTACGAAATACAGCATCGTAAAGGAAAACTCCACTCTAATGCGGATGCACTGTCCCGGAGACCATGCAGAACGGATTGTAAACATTGTGCGCGTCAGGAAGAACGGGAGCTGGTTTCCATCCAAAGAATGAGAGCCGAACCTATCGCCGGCTGGAGCGTAGATGAGATCCGGAACGCTCAGAAGGAAGACCCGGATATCGAGCCGATTCTGGCCTGGAAGGAGAACATGGAGAAACCGGATCATCAGGACATCTCTCACAGAAGCCCGACCTTAAAGGCATATTTTGCGCAGTGGGACTCCCTCCATGTCCAAGAAGGTGTTCTGAGAAGAAAATGGGAATCCTCCGACGGAAAGTCGTTTGTAATGCAGCTTGTAGTACCGCGGACGAGGGTCAAGGAGGTGTTACAGGAAATGCATGGCGGGGCGTCCGGAGGCCACTTGGGAGCGAATAAGACGCTAGAAAAGGTACGAGAACGTTTTTATTGGTTAAAAGCGAAGGAAGATATCGAAGACTGGTGCAGAGAATGCGACGTGTGTGCAGCTAGTAAGGGTCCGAGAACCAAAACTCGAGGTAAGATGCACCAATACAACGTGGGAGCACCTTTCGAACGAATCGCCATTGACATCGCAGGGCCCTTTCCGGAAACCGACAATGGTAATCGGTATATACTCGTAGTGATGGACTACTTCAGTAAGTGGCCGGAAGCGTTTCCGATCCCTAACCAGGAAGCCAGAACCGTGGCGGAGCAGATCGTCTACAATTGGGTTAGCAGATTCGGTGTGCCCTTGGAATTGCATTCTGACCAAGGGAGGAACTTCGAGTCAAGAATCTTCCAAGAGATGTGTCAACTACTCGGAATCAAAAAGACAAGGACAACCCCGCTTCATCCACAGTCGGACGGTATGGTGGAGCGTTTCAATAGGACTTTGGACGAACATCTCTCGAAGGTCGTAGGTGACTACCAACGGGATTGGGACCGGCAGATTCCCTTGTTTTTGATGGCCTATAGAAGTGCCGTGCATAGCACTACTCGACATACGCCGTTCGAAATCTTATTTGGCGGAATAGCTCGTTTACCCAGTGAGGTGAAATTTGGATCTCCTACCAATGAGCCCAGAAATGAAGAAGAGTACGTGGCGAACCTTAGGGAAAGGCTTAGGGACATACACCAAAGGACCAGAAGCCAGATTAAGATAACGAGCGACCGCATGAAGACCAGGTATGATGCCAAGGCAACAACGTCAGGATTCCAGGAAGGAGATCTAGTGTGGCTGTATAATCCCCATCGCCAAAAGGGGAAATCACCTAAATTGCAGCGGAACTGGGAGGGTCCATACAGAATAGTAACCCGCATCAACGATGTTGTCTACCGCATCCAGCGAGGACCAAGGGCCAAAATGAAAGTGGTTCATGTTGACCGACTGAGTCGATACAATGGTCGAAGTGAGGACGCACTTGTTCGGGACGAACAAGTCTAAGAGGGGGGCAGTGTAACATCGTCTAAAAGTATGCAACAATAATGTAGAATAATAACTACGCTCCTACAGCCCATTCCAAACTGTACTTTCATTCGAGGTTCGCAATAGCTGACAAAGCCACGGATAAAGAGAGAATTATAACTGGAAGAAATGATTGTCATCTTGGAATTATTTCCAGTGGTCGAAGAATTTGCTAGAAGTTTCTGGCTATCTGAAACTTCTGCTATATAAGGACAGATGGCGATCAATAGAAAAGACAGTGATTTTTAAACTGTGGCGAAGAGATTAGAAAAGTGATAATAGGCGAAGTTGTAATTTTGTGATAAATTGAAAGTTGAGAGTTAACAAGAAGGAGTAATTAGTATGGATTTGTGAATTAAGTAATAGAAAGGAGATAAAGTGATTTGAGAGGAAAGAGACATTGTAAGAAAAGAATTGCGAAGGATAGTACAGTGTGAACTTGAATTGTTCTATAGACTAGAAAATAAAGAAATAAATTTCACAGAATATCGTTTTATCTACTCGAGCCGTAGCCTGCATATTACAATAGTATAGTGTGAACCTGAATTGTTCTATAGACTAGAAAACAAAAGAAATAATTTCACAGAATACTGTTTTATCTACTCGAGCCGCAGCTCGCATATTACAATACATAAAAATGAGTTTGATATATGTTTGTCCTTTTATATCTCGAGTTTGGCAACACCGAATTTTATGATTCTTTTTTGCTGGAAAGGTATTCTTTTGTAGCAGGTTTGTATGTAAAAAAAACAATGCCTTTCCAACGAAAAAATCATCGAAATCGGAATTGCAAAACTGGAGATCGATATTTATGTCAGCCGGCATGCAGGTCCGTTGAGTCAACGAAGTGAGTGAACAGAGAAAAAACATCGTTTCTCCGTTTCTACCATTCACACTCCACTCGAGTGTATGTTTGCATACATTGGTATAGCCAACGTCTCTGCTATGGACGTGTTAGATAAAATTTAAGTGATTTTTCTTTTGTGTAAATCTAAATCAAGTGGTATAATTAGCGTTATGTGGTTTTTTGGCGAAACATTTTGTTCAAATATTTGAAGTGAATTTTGTCCATGTCAATTAGTTCAAAATGGACTATTTAGGCGACAATGACAAAGAAAATGTAAGGCCGATAGAAACCGATGTTCCAATTGAAGAAGTCTATCGCTCAGCCGGTCTCTCATTTGAAAGTGGTGAACAACAATCAGCAAGTGTTGCCTTGGAATCATTAAAATTGCCGTCTCGCAACGATACAACCGACAATGAAACAAAAAATGTAATATCATCGTCACCCCGCAACGATACAACCGGCAAAGATTTTGGTTTGTAATTCATTTGCATGTTATGTCATGTTTTTGGATACTTTATTCTTTTTTTGTATATTTGACAGATTGGGATAAATAGTCACTTTAAGTTAGTGATATCTCATTCGGTAACATAATTTGGATTATTCATACGTTTTTTATCGACTAAATCAAACTATATACATTTTTATTTGTTCTTATATTTCAGATTTATACGATGAGGAAAGACTTTCTCAAATGCGCGGTTCATCGAAAAATCCATCGGCAAGCGCATCGCAAACATCTCTGAATTTTTCGCAAAGCACTTCCCATGCATCATCAGGCCAATCGGAAAGACTTTCTCAAATACGCGGTTCATCGAAAAATCCATAAACAAGCGCATCGCAAACATCTCTGAATTTATCGCAGAGCACTTCCCAGACATCATCAGGCCAATCGGAAAAACTTTCTCAAATGCGCGGATCATCGAAAAATCCATCGGCAAGCGCATCGCAAACATCTTTGAATTTATCGCAGAGCACTTCCCAGGCATAATCAGGCCAATCAGCTGCTTTAAAAAGGGGGAAAAAAACTCAGCAAATCAAAAATTTGATCGGATCAAGACTACCGGTCTACATTTCCATAAATTAAAGCGTAAATATTGAATTTTTTGATCGCTTATTGAATATTCTATTGTTTCCACTTTTCGTTTCAGGTGTTTATTTAGCGCTGTATGATGAACCAATCGACCTAGAGATTCTATTGGTATTGATAATCAGTGGCCAAGTTGTGATTATTGGCAACGAGAAATTAGCAATGAGAGATACTTCCTTCCATAAACCATTGTCTCTCATTTAAGCGATATGCATCTACAGTTTAAAATTTTATCATTTCTTCATAGACAAACGAAGTATTTAACCAAACCAAAAATTGAAGTAAACCAAAAAGTAAATTAAAAAAAAAGTTTCTACTGTTGGACGAATTCATGAGTGTTATATTTTCATACATAAGCATTTCTTATTTCGTAACTCAAGTGAGTCACTGAATATTGTAAACAAATCGAAAAGCTTGCTCTTTTTCCCATAGGAACGAAATGGGCTGCAAAACGAAAGTGAAGTGTGTGTGTTCACGGTTAGTTTTGTGCGTACATATACTTGAGCATTAAATATTTGTTTTGGAGTCTACGCTGTTTCTGCATATTCATCGATGCGGGAACATCGTCCTAGACAGCAAAACAAACATGAAATGCCTATGTATGTGCGAACAGCTGTGGTCGCTGTCACACAAACACATAAGCATCTCAATTTTATTTCGCCATCTATACTGTTTTTGTATGTACATATATACATTCGTGCCGCTTGCCCATTCACCGTTATTGGTTTTGAATGTTCCGTCATGATTTTTCTATTGAATTAGCTGATTCACTGATCGCATGGTGACAAGTGTATTTGGATGTAAAGAGCTTTCATAAATTGGTTTGAAATTTATTGAATAGCTTAAAAAATAAGCCATATCTGTTTCTGTTTTGTGAATAAATTGAAGTGAATCAATTAGCAATTTACTTGCTAATTAACTTTTTATTTGGCGTTTTCACGGTTAGTATCAAAATATGTGAATTTTTCACAGTATATTTGGTTTTTGTTTGTGTTAAATGCCATGTTTTTGTTCTGCATTTTATAATTTGTCTCAAAGGTTTCGAATTTTGATTCATTTGAAAGAAATCATGACTCGACCACGGCGTACAAATATTGGTAGCGATAGTAGGCGCAAAGCGGCTGAAAAAGCGACAGAAAGTGAAGAGGAGCGTGTTGTTCAACTCAATAGTGAACGTGAACGTATAGCAAGATCACATTGGAGGAGTTCAAATGATAAACGTGAGACTGAAAATAGCCAAAATCGACCCCGGCAAATGCGTTTAATTGAAAATCTTGAACTTGCTGCATTTAATTATAACAGTACAATCAATTTCGATTGGTAAAATGAACAAAGCCTGTGAATATTGCAATTCAATGAAATTTTCGGCAGAAACACCGGGAATGTACTGTGCAAATGGGAAAGTGAAATTGCCTACATTGAATCCGCCTCCGAACCTTTGAAGTCTTTAGTTTCTGAAGAATCGTCGGAATCAAAACATTTTTCGAAGATTCAGCAGTATAATTTATGTTTACAAATGACTTCATTTTGTGCAACAAATATATTGAGAGATGGATTTATGACGTTTAAGGTAATTTGTGCGCATTTCTATGAACCAATTTGATACAATATCTGAATGTTTTCCATCTGATCAGATTCAAGTTCAGGTTTATCACAAAATTAGATCATTGTTACCGTTCCCCGATTCAAACTATCAATTTTTGCAAATGTATTTCATGGGCAATTCGAATGCCGAGGTAGATAAACGGTATCAAATTGGGTGTGGTTCAAGAGGCACCAACAATGTTA
Source organism: Pocota personata (assembly GCA_963082735.1). Taxonomy (NCBI): domain Eukaryota; kingdom Metazoa; phylum Arthropoda; class Insecta; order Diptera; family Syrphidae; genus Pocota; species Pocota personata. Next base: position 83,332,319 of record OY720431.1, read on the forward strand.
GAAGGGAGATCATTGAAAGGTTGCAAAGGTTTTTCCATGAAAGAAATGAATTAGTTCGATTATTTCAAACTGTCGAACGAATGCCGTCGGACAGTCATAAAGTTATTATTCGAGCCGATAAAATACTCGATGGAATGCATCCAGGAAGATTTAATGCTCCGACTGTAGATGAAGTGGCAGTAGTAATCGTTGGGCAAGAATTCAGTAGGCGTGATATTGTGCTTAATCGTAGAAATCAGCAACTTCAAAACGTGTCTGAAACTCATCGTTGTTACGATGCCTTACAATATCCAATAATTTTTTGGGAAGGTGAAGACGGATATCATTTTAATTTGAAAATTGTGAATCCCACGACTGGTATGCTAATTTTAGCCATATTTTCAATGAGAATTGTTTTTTAACTATTCAATTTTTAATTTTTATTAATTGCAGGTGCGGATATGAATAAAAAAGTCAGTGCGATGAACTATTATACATACAGATTAATGATTCGTCAAAATGATGTCAATCAAATTTTATTGTGTCGAAGATTGTTTCATCAATACTCAGTGGATATGTATGCAAAAATAGAGACTGAACGATTAACCTACATTAGATTTAATCAAAAGAAGCTTAGGTCGGAAGAGTACATTCACCTTCGAGATGCTATTAACTCGGATGGCAATGTTAATGATATTGGTCAATTGACTATTTTACCAGCTACATACACTGGCAGTCCTTGACACATGCACGAATATGCACAAGATGCCATGTCATATGTCCGTCGTTATCATCGTTCTGATCTATCACAGCACGAGTGTTCAAATTGAAATTAAAAAGTCTTATGGACTTTATCGTTAAACAAAAAGTATTTGGAGAGGTCCAATGTTGGATGTATTCTGTCGAGTGGCAGAAAAGATGTCTACCTCATGCACACATCTTAATTTGGTTGGTGACTAAAATTACGGCAAATCAGATTGATGACGTTATATCAGCAGAGATCCCTGATCGAACCATTGATCAAGAAGTAAAAAATATGATTCATGGCCCGTGTGGCGCAATAAATACCAGTTCACCATGTTTGGTTGATGGGAAGTGCCCGAAACGTTTCCCAAGAGCATTGATATCGAAGACAATTACCGGCAACGATGGATACCCATTATATCGTCGGCGGTCTACCGAAGATAATGGCGAATCAACGATTTTGAAAGTCAAAAATGTAGATATTGTGGTTGATAATCGTTGGGTTGTCCCATACTCGCCGATATTGTTAAAGACATTTAAAGCTCATATAAACGTCGAGTATTGCAACTCCGTAAAATCTATTAAGTACATCTGCAAATATGTAACGAAAAGAGGCGATATGGCTTATATTGCAGTAGTTTCTGACATTAAGACCGACGAAATAACTCAATATCAAATGGGACGCTATATAAGCAGTAACGAATCAATATGGCCTATTTTGTCGTTTCCGATACATGAGAGATATCCAACAGTGATTCATTTCGCTGTTTATCTTGAGAACGGCCAACGCGTGTATTTTACGGCTGAAAATGCTACTCAAAAAGCAGCGGAGCCACTTGAAACAACATTGACTTCCTTTTTTACGTTGTGTCGAAACGATACATTTGATAAAACGTTATTGTATTCGGTTCCACAGTATTTTACTTGGAATGCATCGTCGAAATCGTTTCAAAGACGAAAACAAGGAAAACCAGTTCAAGGCCATCCCGGCGTTTTTTCTACCGATGGTTTGGGTCGTGTTTATACAGTGCATCCCAATAATACTGAATGTTTTTACTTGCTCTTATTGCTGATTAACGTTCGTGGTCCAACTACATTTGAAGCGTTAAGAACAGTCAATGGAGAATTATGTGGAACATATCGTGAAGCGTGTCAACGACTAAATTTGCTCGAAGAAGATACTCATTGGGATTCTACACTTGCTGATGCAACTATTTCGTCTTCAAATACGAACACTGTTTGCAATAATTGTATCCACAACTTTGGCAAAATTATCGGGATCACATGTCAGAGGACATTCTACATCGAATGCGTCGCACAACAAATCCCTATTTGGAAATCACACCTGAAATGCATAATGAAGCGTTGATTTTAATCGAGGACGTGTTTAATTCTCGCAAACATAACATTGGCACAATTAGGTATGATTGCAAGTGATCGCACTGTGCAGGATATTTTTGATCAAGAAATGCTACGCGAAAGGCAATACGATTGCAACGAATTAAGGATGCTCGTGCAGACTAATGCTCCGAAGTTAAATAACCAACAGAAACATGTCTACGATACTGTTATGCAAGTTGTGAGCAATGAGAGTGGCGGTTTATATTTTTTGGATGCATCAGGAGGTACGGGGAAAACATTTTTGCTCTCATTTTGCGTTGGCACTGGTCTGTTCTGGAATTGCAGCCACGTTGCAACAGTGCAAGATTATCGTATGGGATGAGTGTACAATGGCTCACAAAAAGTCACTTGAAGCTTTTGATCGAACCTTGAAAGATCTGCGAGGTAGCCAAGAAATATTTGGCGGCGCCATGATATTGTCGGCGGGTGACTTCAGACAAACTTTGCCGGTCATACCCCGTTCCACTGCTGCGGATGAACTCAATGCCTGCCTTAAATGTTTTCCTTTGTGGAGATATGTTAAAACACTTACACTCACTACAAATGTCCGTGTACAGTTACTCGTACGAAACGATCCATCTGCGGCGGAATTTTCAAAGCAGCTGTTGGATATTGGGAATGGAAAAATGCCCGTTGATAGTTCAAATGGCCTAATAACACTGCCAACCAATTTCTATTGTATAAGGAATTCAAAGAAAGAATTGGTTCAAAGTATGTTTCCAAGTATAGTGGAGAACTATAAAAATGATACTTGGTTAAGTGGAAGAGCTATATTGGCTGGCAAAAATAAAGATGTCGCTGAAATTAATGCATCTATTTTGGAGGAAATAGATGGACAATTTTTTACCTACAAATCAGTTGACACTATAATAAATGACGTAGTGAATTACCCGACGGAATTTTTGAATTCGCTTGATTTACCGGGACTGCCACCTCATTATTTAGCGCTAAAAGTTGGAGCCTCGATTATAATGCTGCGTAACATTAATCAACCAAAACTTTGCAATGGTACGAGACTTGCTGTAAAAAAGTTAATGAACAATCTGATTGAAGCTACGATTCTGAGTGGCAAATATAAAGGGGAAGACGTTTTAATCCCCAGAATTCCAATGATTCCACCTGATTTGCCATTTGATTTTAAACGTCTTCAATTTCCTATTCGCCTTGTTTTTGCCATCACTATAAATAAAGCGCAAGGTCAGTCTTTGAAAATTTGCGTTATAGATTTAGAATATCCGGTGTTTTCTCATGGTCAACTGTATGTTGGCTGTTCTAGAGTAGGGAAATGGACCGCACTTTTTATTTGCGTAAAAGATGGAAAAACCAAAAATGTTGTTTATAAGAAAGCATTAGAATAGAATGTAAGATATTTTAAAAACGAATTTTATTCAAAGTTTTCTTACTGCTCTCTTAAGTTTTAGCATTTCTCAAGCCTGACGAATTGAAAGAATTTTACGCCTCTTAAATAAACTGCATTTTTTTTAGAGGGAACAGCCCCTTGGAAATGTGCTCAGCGAAGTGGGCATGGGTTTGCTAGTTTATTATAAACACAACCACACACCCATTCCCGAAACCTGTCTGCGTCTTCACTGTTTCTCATTGGTACATCTAATAACATATGTCGGGTTTTAACGTGAATATATCATTAAGAAGTGGTAAAAAGGTGAAAAAATTAGAAGTAGAATCTTCAACATCACAAACGGCGTCCGCAGTTCAGGGCTAATGCCAGTCGGACACTCAGACACTCTCCAAGACAAACAGTTAAAAATTGAAAATAAAGAGTCACCCAATCCCAGTCTCGCGGGTACTCTTCCGCCTATTCTCGAAAACAATTCTCTAGAACCCAATCCCCAAAACTCCTCGGGATTTAACCGTACGCACTCAAATACCAGAAAGATTTCCCACATTCAACCCAAAACGGCATTTAATTCGTCAGAAGCCATCAAACTCATACTCGAGTTTGATGGTTCCGCAAGATCTCTGGACCGTTTTGTTCAATTGGTCGGCTTGCAAGATAAAAAAAACTGTTTCAGAGGAAGAAAAGCTGGAACTTATTGACATAATTAAGTCAAAATTAACAGGCAGAGCATATAACGTTATCGTAAAATATAGCGATTATAATGCGTGGCCAGAGTTGAAAGACGCAGTAGTCAAAAGCTTCAGAAAAACCCGATCCATACCTGTGATACAGACTGAGATTTTCCAATTTCAGCAGAGGTTTAATGAATTAGTCATGTCCGGGAAGAGCGCATGCATTGCTCGATGAACTGAATAATGCGAACGCCTCGACCCAAACCAAATTATCCGGCCTCTAAACGCAAAAATTATCCTAAGCAGTTTTTGCAATGGCCTCGTACCTCAGTTAAAGCTAAAGAGGCGAGATGTGAAGAGCTCGATACAGGTGTCGATATCGCTATGGAGGAAGAAAAACTAGCCGTACCCAGACAAAGTTCAAACCATACGAACTAATATTGCCATAATTGCAAAACAAGAATACGTAATACGAAAGAATGTCGAACGCCGGCATTAACAAGTAATTTCAGAACCTCAAATAAATTCTCCTCAACACAAAGGTCGACATCCAACACAAACTACTGCGACGTGTAGATATTGTAAAAAACAAGGACACACGATAGATGTGTGCAGAAAAAGAGCTTACAATAACAGTTTAAATCAAGGAAACACAACCAATCCCACCCAGGAAAACTCTACGACACTTGGCCCGTCCAGCACGCGAATTTAGGTGAATAACATGAATCAAAGTGCTTAAACCTCTCGAAATCTCAGAACCTCACAAAATCTCAGAGCCTCTCGAAATCGCAGAACATCACGAAATCTCAGAACCTCACAAAATCTCAGAGCCTCACGAAATCTCAGAGCCTCACAAAATCTCAGAACCTCACGAAATCTCAGACCCTCACAAAATCTCAGAACCTCACGAAATATCAGAGCCTCTCAAAATCTCAGAACCTCATGAAATCTCAGAACCTTACAAAATCTCAGAAACTCTCAGAACAAAAGTCAAAACTTAATTCTCTGTTCCAAAAACCAAAAATCAAGCAAAATAGAGCCAGCTTCAAGCCCTAGCTCGACAGAGAACAATATTATAAACACGAACCTAATCCTAGATCAAACCTACACAACCGATCGAACGCCGATACAAATCGAAAGTCTAAATCAATTCCTAAAACTGAGTCCTATTTTTAATATTACTTGGGTAGGAACAATAAGTCAATTTCAGTTCCTTTAATAAAACTTCGAATTTCAAAAGCCAAATCAGAATATCATCAAGGGAGTTCAATGTTCCGAACATCCTAATGCTCGTAGACACAGGCGTTGCTTTAAGCCTGATTAAATTAAAGACACTAAACCCCAACGAATGGGTAAATACAGAAACTATTACCGCAACGCTAGGTACTATTAAACTAAATCTAGAGTTCATTCCTGGCCAAAAGATCACTCACACGTTCCACATAATTCCAAACAATTTCCCAATTACACAAGATGGCATAATCGGCGAAGACTTCTTCAGAAAATTTAATGCTACAATGACAATACATTTAAATACCACTACAAAAACAGATACTATCTATTAGGCTTCTGTTACGAGCACAGAACTTTGGCCATCCCTGCGAAATCTGAAAAATTCATAAAATTCATTTACAGAGAACTCAGACCAAATATATTTCACTAGAGAAATCCTACCAGGAGTATACATTTCATCAGCCAAAACCACACCGATCGATGGTTACGTACACATATCAGTACTAAACACAAACAACGAAGAAGCAAATATCGAAAACCTACTACTTAAACTCGAAAACGTGAACAACTACGAAGTGTAGTAGAAGAAAGATTGGCAAAACTACAGTCAAAGTTAGAACTAGAACATCTAAACAAGGAAGAAAAGAAGTCAATAGAAACAATATGTAAGGATTACAACCATCTATTTTTTATCGAAGGCGATCAACTAACGTCCACTTCCGGAATAAAACATTCCATCAAAACCGATTCAAAAGTACCTCCAGTCAATATTCGCCCATACCGATTACCTGAAATACATAAACAAGAAATTAAGAGCCGACTAGACAAGATGCTCCAAGACAACATAATTAGACCAAGCACTATTCACCCATGGAATGCGCCACTACTCGTCGTCCCCAAGAAGGGAAATCAAAAATGGAGAGTAGTAATTGACTATAGGAAATTGAATGAAGCTACAATTCCAGACGCATATCCAATCCCCAACATAGAAGACATTCTCGGACAACTCAGAGACTCTAAATATTTTTCGACATTGGATCTATCAAACGGTTTCCACCAAATAGAAATTACTGAAGAGGATAGAGTAAAAACCGCGCTCAGCACATCCAACTGTCATTTCGAGTTTAACCGAATGCCCTTTGGTCTACGCAACACTCCACCAACATTCCAGAGACTCATGAATACTGTACTCTCAGGATTACAGGGTATAAAGTGTTTAGTCTATCTCGATGATATAGTAATCTACGGAAAGAATTTGCAAGATCACAATAACAAATTAATAGAAGTCTTCCAAGCGTTATACAAATTCAATTTGAAAATTCAATTATCAAAGTGGCGTGGGGTGAAATTTAAAGAGAGGGAAGCCGAAAAAAGTTTAAGTAAAATGTTTTATTCAAGACTTGCCATTTTGGTGCTTATTCGAAACACAGACTTAAGATATGCAATCCAAGCCACCTTTGTTATACTTTAAGTCATCGGAATTTACACAGACAATGATGATCCCATAAAAAAAGTGGCTTCGAAAGAAGCCGTTCTGGGCACAGTAATCTATATAAGTTATTGATAACTCGGAGCTTTGTTAAATATAAAAAATTTAGCTATTACAATTATGTACTACCTATTTGTACTCTAAAGCTATCCTACCATTCTTTTTTAAGAATTCTGCTAAAACTCTTTCATAAAAATTTTAGTTATTTTTAATTTCTAAAAGAAGGTGCTTTTCGATAGATAAAAGTGCCAGGTCTGAGAGTCTTACTTCTTTTTGGGAATTTCTTAAGTAAGTGTGGACTCTTTTTAAAGTCGAAAAAGATCTTTCGACAGAGGCCACAGTCAAAGGCAGGGTTAAAAAGATTTCACACAATGTTAGAGTTTGAGAAAAAGTATCTCTAAACATTTCCGTATTAAAATGATTATAAAGTTGAAAGTGGTGTATTAAACTTTGAGTTCATTTTTTAAAGTAGTAAAATTAAAAATACCAGGAAATAGGGTAATTAAAGAAGATATTTTGTCATCCGGCATTGAATTAGATAAATATTCATATTGTAATATGCAAGCTACGGCTCGAGTAGATAAAACAATATTCTGTGAAATTTATTTCTTTATTTTCTAGTCTATAGAACAATTCAGGTTCACACTATACTATTCTTCGCAATTCTTTTCTTACAAGGTCTCTGTCCTCTCAAATCACTTTATCTCCTTTCGATTACTTAATTCACAAATCCAAACTAATTACTTCTTCTTGTTACATCTCAACTTTCAATTTATCACAAAATTACAACTTCTAATCTCTTCACCACAGTTTAGAAACGACTGCCCCCTTTTTGATCGCCATCTGTCCTTATATAGCAGAAGTTTCTGATAGCCAGAAACTTCTAGCAAATTCTTCGACCACTGGAACAAGAGAAATTCCAAGATGACAATCATTCTTGCAGTTATAATTCCCTCTCATCCGTGATATTATCCGTCTCTTTCGTAGACATGAACTGTGGAAACCGCAGACACGAACCTCGAATGAAAGGACACTTCGAACCAAAATTCTGCCAGAATGAAAAGACACTTCGGAATTTGTTGCATCATACTTTCAGGGAGCGTAGTTATTATTATGCTACAATATTTTGATTTGTTTAATAAATCAAAGAAAATATATAAACTAAATGAACTATACCTTTTCTTAATCTGACTTGTAACATTATCTATAATTGCTACAAAAATTCCGCTTAAATTTGTTTTTGAATCAATATTATTTAGTCGGCGTTTGCGTGGAGGTTCTGAGCAGTTACTTACGCTCTCATAGATTAAGTCAAATGAGTTTAAAAATTCAGAATGCATCCATGACTCAAAACCCTCGATCTCTTGCTTCGCAAGCTCTATGTCAGTTTGTTTATTTTGAACTAAACTAAAAAGAATATCTGTTTTTGCAAATATGACCGAAGTAACATGCAATAAAAAACATAATTCTTTATCCTGCAGTTTGTAGAACAAACTTTCGCACATAACCAGAGTATCGTTATCCCATTCTCCTGGGTCACATAAAATCTGTTCAAAAGTTTTTATAATATCTTCTCTGCAATTGAATAAGACGTTCACTATACGCAAATGATATTGCCATCGAGTCTCTGATACCCCGGCATTCGTCGATCAGCAATTGTCTTTAGCAGATTGGTTCTTTTAGATGATTTATTAAAAAAACCTAACGATGCTACTAACAAAGCCAAAAAATAATTTCAACTCAGGAATGCTTTCTAACGATTTAGATAACACTAGATTCAGAACATGGGCATAACAGGGAATAAAAATAGCCATTGGGCATATATTCCGGATTCTTATTTGGGCTCCACCATGGCCACCGAACATTACGGCCGCACCATCGTAGGACTGACCTATTAACTTTTCTTTACAGTTAAAACTATCTAAGATATTTATAATTTTATCGCACAAAATAACTGCGTTTCGACCGACACTCACGTCAAAGAAACCTAAAAATCTTTCTTGTATTCTATTTTCTACTAAATAACGCACTACAATACTAAGCTGTGGCTCACATCTGGTGTTTCATCGACCATCACAGATACAAATTTTATTAAACTGATTTGATCCTTAATTGCGGATTTGATAACTGCAGCGATACTATGTATCAAGTCATTTTGAATGTCATTGAAGAGGCCGGAAAAAATTGAGTTTTGGGAACTTGAACTTTATTCTAAATGCGAATCCATTAAATGGTCGTACTTAGCCAAGTATGAAAGGGTATCAATATAATTACCGCGATTATCTGATCCAGATTTTTCGTCGTGACCACGGAATGCCAGCTCTTGTTTTCTTAGAAGAACTACAGTGTCTATGAAACGCTTCATTAAATCGCGATTGCGATCAACTTTTCTATTATGAGCCTCGTAAGAATTCCCTAAAGAAATCTCTATGCGATATTCGCCAAATTCATGCAAATGCAAGCAGCTGCGTATATGCTTTTCCGTTTGGAAAACAAATCATTCTATTTAATTTGCAACTGCCAATCAGCCATGGATTCTTTTTGTAAAAAGACTAATGAAAATGTTTCTGATACCCATCCTTTTGCGTATAATAAATTTTCATTGATGGTGTCGAGCGACCTAGTTCTATAACTTTTTTTTTTTTTACAAAAAAGAAAGCTTACTGAACTCGTGGGTTTCTTTTAGAAGAAAATCAGTTAAACAACACCCAAAATTAACTAGAGACATCTTGTCTAAGAGTAATAAGAATATTCAATGGGGCACCTCTTGAGTAGATTTATAATTACTTACTTGGTATATAGCTAATAACTATTCACTTAGCTCACTCACTATTTTATAATAATTTAATAATTTAAAACACTAACTTAACTACCAATATGTAATTGCTAAATTTGTAAAATATTTAATAATAATAAATAATTAGCAGTCACAAAAATCACAAAAATTTTCATACGAATTTTCAATAAAACACGCACAATTACACAACCGATTTGCAACTGCCATTTCAAATTTGCATTATACCCAACAAGTTTAAGAAAAATCTCAAACGCCGTTCGAACCACTGCATGTGTGCGAGTTTTTGTATGAATAAAAATGAATAAACAACCGAAGTGGTCGCAGAATTTCATCTTCGACCGTGTATAAAGTTATGATTTATGAATGAAAAATGGTTTGATGTACAAATAATTGAATGTGATTGATGGCAAGTGGCAAAATAAAAATGTTTGAAATTTGAAAAGGGAAGCCGGAAGGAATCGGCTTGTATAGACGCCACGCCACTGGTACCTAGGGCATGTAATCACGTCAGACGGTGTAAAACCTGACCCAGAAAAGATTACAGCTATAAACAAAATCGAACCTCCTCAAAACTAAAAGCAAGTAAAATCTTTCTTGGGCTTAGAAGGATATTATAAAAAATTTATCAAAAACTTCTCAAAAATAGCTAACCCACTAAACAAACTCCTACGCAAAGACGTACCATTCAAATGGGACGCATTTTGTGAGGAATCTTTCAGAAAATTAAAAGAAGCCATAACGAAACCATCTATATTGATCTATCCAAACTTTACTAACACATTCTACATCACTACTGACGCCAGTAACGAAGGCATCGGCGCAGTAATTTCGCAGAGATCAAGACGCAAGCGAGTTACCTATAGCATACGCTAGTAGAATATTAAATAAAGCAGAAAAGAATTATTCTACCATTGAAAAGGAAGCTCTAGCAGTTGTTTGGGCGGTGACACACTTTCGACCTTATGTCTATGGTCGACGTTTCGAAGTCATTACCGACCATAAGCCGCTTGTATGGATGTTTAACTTAAAAGATCCCTCTTTAAGAATAATGCGCTGGCGCATCAAGCTAGAAGAGTACGATTTTACGGTAACCCATAAAGCTAGACATCTGAACACAAACACCGACGCCCTATCACGGTTAAAAACAGCTGAAGTTAAAGTAGTGACCCGCAGTCAGAGTAAATTACCCACAGACAACGTTATGCAAGAAAGTCGACGTCATGGAAATCTCAGATCCAGACAAGATTAAGCAAATAATGTATCAATTTCACGATACTCATTTAGGAGGTCATCAAGGAGTCAAACGAACTCTAAAACGCATCAAAAGAAAAGACAAATTGAAAAATATGCACACGGAAGAAAAAATACATCAAATCTTGCGACCTTTGCCAAAGAAACAAACTATATTTGCGTAATAAGATACCAATGGTCATCACTACAACGGCAAAAGTCCCATTTGAAAGAAAAGCTCTCGATATAGTGGGACCACTCCCGATCACAGAAGATTATCATAAATACATGCTCACGTTTCGGGATGATCTTACTAAATTCGTCCAAGCAGTTGCAATACCAAATCAAGAAGCCCAAACAGTGGCCGAATCCTTAGTGAAGAAAATTATTTGTATTTATGGTATACCACAAACAATACTCACGGACCAAGGAAAAAAATTTTACTAGTGAATTATTCAAAAACGTCTGCAAAATCCTAAGAATTAGATAGATCCAAAGCAGCCCGTACCATCCACAATGCATTTGAAAGGTCATACCGAACTTTAGGTGACTATTTGAAAAATTATGCAAGCTGTAAGCAACGATCAAACTAACTGGGGTAGATATATAGAATATGCTATTTTCTGCTATAACACCACAGGACACTCAAGCACCAACTGTAGCCTTTATGAGCGCTCTTTGGCATAAAAGCACCAGTGCCTTCGGTTCTGAATAGAAGTTACAGCCCGTATACGACTACGACGAATACATCGCCGAAATCAAGTCAAAATTGCAGACCGGGTACGAAATCATTTGCAACAATCAAATTAAAGCGAAATAGAAATCAAAGTCTTATTACGATCATAACTCCAATCAGTCAAGCTATAAAATAGGTGACAAGATACTACTCGAATCGAAGAACAGATCAAACAAAAAACTTACCCCAATTTACGAGGGACCATATTGTTGTATATTTGAAATACTTATCTATAATACAAATGTGCCTCTCACTTCTCTCTTATAATAATTAACATTCACAAGTTAACCAAACACATACATGTACACCCTGTAAAAACGGTACTATTATAAATGAACTCTATTCTTTGTACTATGTACACTATATAAGTTAGTTAATAAACTCATTTCAAACGAAACACGTCTTTTAATAAGTCTAATTATAATATGGTGTCAGATGTGATTTTAATATCCACAGTCTAACTTACAAAATTGGAAAAAAATGCTAATTAATTTTACTAAAGTGTAAAATCATTTCAATTTACAGTTGAACTCAATCAATCAGTCAGTGTGATTTTGATAACATGTGTAGTTTAAGTCAAGCGGTATAAAAAAATATATGACTGACTCGGGAATTTTACTCGATTCTATAAGAGAAGAGGAAGACAGCCACGACTTTTTTGCAACTGAATTGAATAACTCTGAAAATCATTCATCGACACGAGGTCTTACAAAAAAGCGTATGATGGAGGTCTCTTTTGGTGCAAACCCCCTAAAGAAATGGATTTCAATCAAACTTAAGTGCAGCGTGGAAGTTTTGGATGCAAAAGCTGGAAATTTTCCTAAATTTTGTGGATTACTGATAATAAAAAGAAAGTTAACGCTATTCTCTCATACATTGGGGATGATGGCCTACGCATCTACAACACGTTTCCCAAGAATCTTAAATTTGAAGAAGTCATCAACAAATTTAACAGCTACTGTGACCAAAGAACAAACATTGTTTTCGAGCGGTACAAGTTTCTTTCTGCAAGACAAAAATCAGCAGAAACAATTGACCAGTTCTTAACTCATTTGAAGAAACTAGCTCAAGTCTGTGACTATGGTACACTACAAGGTGGAATGATCCGAGATGTCTTCTTGCCTCAACGATGATAAGCTAAGGCGATTACTGCTCGACATCGACGATCTTACTTTGGAAGTAGCTGAAAAACGTGCGAAGTCATACGTTATTAGTCAATCGCAATCGCAAGAGATGTCCACGGTCGTGATTCAGTCAGAAAATAAAGTCAACTCTATCCAAAAATACCACTGCAGCAGCTCCAGAATACAGATGTCGAAAAACAACGGCAAGCAATAAGAACAGCAGCAAGCCCAATAAGAACAGCAGCAGTTCCAGTGTCAAACAAAGTAAGTCCAACAAGAGATGTGAACGATGCGAAAGTTTGTATCATCGAACCAAATGTCCAGCCCTTGGTTAAAGATGTCATGTATGCAAAGGTTTGAACCATTTTGCAAAGTATTTTAAGTCCAAGAAAATACAAACATTTTCACTCAGTAATAAATCTAGAATTGGAATCACAAATAATAATGATGACAATGAATTTTGTATCGGCACATTAGACAGTGATAGTAACATTAATTTAAAGCCAGATGTTTTGTTTACAGAATTCTTGAAAATTAATAACAAGCTAATTAAAGTTGATTTGGACTATTAAATCATAATAATACCTTAATTCTTCAAAAATGTTTAGGAAATCTCACAGTGTTTGGTGGATCAAAGATCAATGTGTTAGGTCAATGTTATGTCAGAGCATCTCTAGGAACAAAAACGGAAAGGGAGGTGGAAGTAGGATTTCTCGTTGTAAAAGAAAAGGTAAGTTCGGTTCTTGGCAAGTTTGACTGTCATAGATTGTGTTTAGTGAAGCGTAATTCAATAATAGCTATCAATGAAATAAAAGAAAGGTCTGATATTTTGATTACGAGCATTCCGCCTAAGTTTAAACATTTATTCGAAGGATTGGGTTGTTTAGAAGGCTTTTATAGTCTTAAAGTTGATCCACAAGTTAATCCTGTGATTGATGCACCTAGGAAAATTCCTATCACATTGCATACAAAATTAAAGGAAGAGTTAAGTAGAATAGAACGAGACGGCGTTATAGCCAAAGTTAATAGCCCAACAAAATGGGATAGATCGATAGTTTTGGCTGAGAAAGTCGATGGTTCGTTGCGAGTCTGCTTAGATCCCAGAAATCTCAACAAGGCATTACAGCGCGAGCACTATCCCATTTCCGATATTGATTCAATAAAGTCTAAAATGTCCGGCTATTGGATGCTTAATTTGGATAAAGAAAGCTCTGATCTATGCACTTTTAATACTCCTTGCGGGAGATACAAGTTTTTGAGGATGGCCTATTTATTTCACAGTGAAATGACCGAATTGTGTTTTGATGAGGTTGTTGTTTACATCGATGACTTCCTAGTCACGGGTAAGACTATTGAAGAGCATTCGAGTCTTAGAAAAAATGGAAAAAGTCGGTCTTAAACTAAATCAAGAAAAATGTAAATTTGGGTTAGCAGAGGTCAAGTACTTTGGTCATGTTTTTAATGCATTAGGTGTTCACACAGTCGCAGCAACTATTAAAATGTCATCACAAACTTTTGTAAAAGATGTCCATAGATTTTTAGGAATGTTAACTTACTTCGGTTCATTTATACAGAATTTGTCTAACGAAACTGAGCCCTTGCGACAATTGCTGAAAAAGAATGACACGTTCCAATGGAATGAGTCCTTGCAAAAAGTATTTATGCGGCTCAAGTTTTTGGTTACAGAACCACCAGTCCTTGCATATTTTCAACCGTCAAGGCCTTTATCTAATAAAGTCTAGTCTTGCCATATGACAAGAAATGCTTAAACAAATTGTAGATGCAACTCTGGAAGATGGAAACATGCAACATTTATCCTTTTCATTAAGGGTCAATGGCCTGAATGTAAGAAGAAATTGACAGTTGATTTGCAGGCCTATTTGAATTATAGATATGAGCTATCCTTCGTAGATAAACTGATATTTAAAGGTCAAACGCTAGTCATTCCAACGAAACTTACACCCATCACGATGGTCATTCAGGCATTGAAAAAAAACTAAGAAACTCGCAAGAGGGTTAGTGTTTTGGACTTACATGAATGAAGACATTCAAAAATCTGTCAAAAAGTGTGAAACATGTAGCAAATATCTAAACAGTAATTGCAAACAGCCACTTATCCCACATGAATTACCGAATCTTCCATTCCAAAAAGTAGGTCTCGAAAAATGAGTTATACTTTTTATTAGTAGACTATTACACCAAGTTCATAGAAATAACTAAACTGAAGTCTTCAAAAGCTGGCGAGATCATAATAAATCTGAAGTCCATATTTGCACGGCATGGGATACCGTCAGAGCTTATGTCTGATAATGGCCCAGAAAAAGTTGGCGAAGAAAAAAAGAAGAAAAAAGAAAAAATACCGGCGCACAAGTCCGCAGTCGCAATGGCAAAATTGCATGAGTTAGGCTATGAATTCCTCCCTCATCCTGCGACTATTTCTTGTTTCCAAACATGAAGAAATGGCTCGGAGGTAAGAGATTTGGGTCGAATGAAGAGGTCATCGCTGAAACAAATGCTTATTTTGAGGGGCTCGAGAAATCGTATTATTTGGAGGGCATCATGGAAAAACATTGGATGAAGTGTATAGAGCTAAAAGGAGACTATGTTGAAAAATAAAATGTTTTTATACCGAAAAGAGTGTTCCTTATTTAATTTTTCAGGGACTTATTAACCCACCCTCGAATGTCAACAAAATTTTGTCATACAAAATCATAACACCAATAACTGCGCAATACAATTAATTTCAGGCAATACGAGCCAAACGACCTGTGAAACCATAGTATTCCAACTAAACCACGAGATTTGGTTCAATTTAAAAAGCAAAAACTCATGGCTCTACGTCATACCAGAACCCACTAATGTAAAAATTCTGCGCAGCGAAGCACAACAAATCGTCAAACTTTCAGATAGCTGAGTTTTAAACATAAGCCCATATTGCAAAGTTGTAACTGACGAAGTATATCTTCAAGCGTCAAATGAAAGATATAACTACACTCCGATCACGTATTATTTCGAAATCTTGATACCAACAGAGACAGTGAACACCCTCACAAACCTAACCCAAATATAACCCCAAAGTACACACATAGAAGATTTTGACATAAGTAAATACAGCATAAGCATAAGCGGTATAATTAAAACAGAAAGAATCCTATAGTAATAAGTCATGAGGACATACTAACAAAAACTAATGTAACAATAGGTATAACAATAATTCTGATTGTAATTCTAGTAGTAGTAGTACGAAAATATCTAAAAATTAAGTTATCAATAAACAAAACCTAGTCAAACAATGTAATTGAGATACTTAAAAGAAAAAAAAATGTGTCAGCATAACAGAACGTTAATTGCCATAATTTAAGTCAATCAAAAAAAAAAAAAGAAAAAAAAACCTAATGTAAACATTCAGTAAGTCAAAAAAAATTTTTTTTTTTATTATTCAAAATGTATCAAAAATTGTATTATTCATAAACGAAAGTAAAATAAAAAAAAGTAAAATTTCATTCATATCCAGGCTACTCCATTTATCGTTCATCGTATTCCTGCATGCCGTAATGCTGAAAGATCTTACTCATACCTCGTGCGCCTTTCGTATTTTAAGGGGTAGGACTGTTGTGCGCCCAAACAAGAGACCACGCACGATCCCATTCCCATGCTCAAACGGTACTATCCATTCTCACTTGACCATATGTGTCATAAATCATGCATTGCGACCGGCGATCGACATTGTCACACTATTGTGTGACATAATCCGATATTGGTATAATGGTATAATGCAAGAAGACACATGTGGGCCACCTAAGTGGGCTATTTTCCACTGGGTTGCCCATAGAGGTCAAGAATGGAAAACGACACACGTGGGCCACATAAGTGTGATAGTTTCCACTCGGTCAGATTAAAGAGGTCGAAAAGTAAGAGAAGCGAAGGCATGGAGGAAAAGTGGAAACGATGAGACAGTCTGGTTCAGAGTGCAATAAAACATCTAAAATTGAACAATTGTATAAAGAAATCATTGATTTAAAAGAACTCGTCTCTCGTTCTTCTATGAACAATAATGCAAAATCTCAAGTGATGACTCGCTCGCAAACAACCCTCTCGTATCAAAGTCTCTAAATTGCCTCTACGAGTCAATTGAAGTCAAACAGTCCGCGCACTCCTCGATTTGCTGCAGTTACCGCTAATGTTAAAATCAATTAAACTTCGTCAACTGTTCCCGATGCTGTGCCTATTGTTTCAGTCTCTGAGTCTGAATCGATTTCTTCTATCATCAATGACGTCGATGCTGTTCCTGCTCCAGCTGCTATCACTGTCGCTGCTCCCTCAACGCGTACATTTACTGCTACTGCTGCCTCTAACTGTGTTGCTACCAAATCCATCTCCGCATCTACTAATTCGCGGGAGGATAACCCTAATATTTGGCAAATGGTAAATTATAAACAATCTAACAAACGACAAAGAGCAATCGTTGGAACTAGCAATTCTGCTATGGGTTAACTTGAGGTCATTACCCAATTCAAATGGTTGCATTTATCGTCATTCAAACCTTCTACAACTTGTCAGTCCATACTTACTTACGTTTCATCGGCATTTAATGTGGACGAGTTGAAGTTGAAATGCCACAAGCTAATTAAAGATGGTGCTGATACAAATGCTCTTAATCATATTAACTTTAAACTTGGCGTTCCAGAAGATATGATATACATATTTTTAATTTAAGATATGTGGCTCAGTGGTATCAGAGTGCGCTCATTTAAATTACTACCAAAAAACGAAATGCGCTCTCTAAACCTAAATGCTCAAACGTAATACGTTCTCTTTCTCCTGCTGTTGCTGATACTGCTAATGCTCCGTTGCCAAATGCATTTTGTCCTCTCTTTTTGTACTATCAGAATGTGGGAGGAATGAGAACTAAAGTCATGGACTTCTTTCTTGCTGCTGCTGATTGTTCATATGCTGTTATCGCCTTGACGGAGACATGGTTGCATAATGAAATCCTAACTTCTGACTTATTTACCGACGACTTCGAAGTCTGCCGTTACGATAGATGTCCCATTCTAACCGGCTGTGAGAGGGGTGTTGGAGTATTGTTTGCTGTCCGAACATGTTTTAAAAGTAGAGAAATTACAATGTCTGATTCATTGGGTATGATTGAACAAATTTGCGTGTGTGTTGATTTTTATTTGTCTGAAATTACAGGCTTAATTTGTTTATATTTTTTTGTATCATACTTCCTCCGGATGCAGATAATGCAAAAATTTACTAAGTTTTTTGTATAATAATTCTCTTAGTAACAATTAAAATTAAAAAAAATTAAATAAATAAACAATTTTCAAGTTCGTTACGTCAAAAGACATAGTTTTAAGTATTAGGTTTAACTTAAGGCGCCCGCATAGGGCCAGTAAGTTAGAATAAGAATAGTTAAGTTAGTCAAGCTAGTTTTAAGCGTTTTGTCTAGCATGTAAGTTAAAAATGAAAAAAAAAAATGCAGATAATACAATTTATAGGAGTCATATAAAAAACATTATGAATATTGTTAATGATTTAGATAGCTCATCATATGCCGTAGTGTTAGGTGATTTTAATTTAACTGACGTAAATTGGGTTTTCTCTCAATGAAAAATGTGCTCTTCCATTTAATTTTTTAAAAGAGAAAGAGATTCAAGTAATAGACAGTATGTTTGCTACCAATTTTCGTCAACTATATACATTTCGCAATTCTATTGGAAATGTATTAGATCTAATCTTTATAAATGAAGAGCTTGAGGCTTCTCTGAGCCCAGCTGATTTCCCTTTGCTTAATAATAGTATTTTCCTTGATGCATTGGAAGTTTCACTTAATGTATCTACTCGTATTTTGAAACCTCTGATTTCAGATTCCGAAAGTATTAAGTTCGATTTCATTAGAGCAGACTATAATGCTATAAATATTTGTTTAAGCTCGGTAAATTGACAAAATATTTTAGACTTTGAAAATTTAGAGATTGCTTTCATCGAGGTTAGAAAAATAATTGATCTAATAAGCCCATTTAGTTTAACAACAGTTTATCGAGTTTGTAAACTAAGTAAATTTTATCCTAATGCGCATAATGAATTTCTGCGATTACGTAAAGAATATGAGTTTTTAAAGAAATTTGTTTATAGTCAATTCGTTTCTTCTATGGAAACTAATATTAAACGCGATCCAAAAGTCTTTTGGTCTTTTTGATTTACCCACATAAGATTATATTTAATATGTCTCTAAAGTTTGTGTGATTTTCTTGATTGCTGGAAACATTCATTTATTACTCCTATTCACAAATCTGGTTCTAAAGGAAACATTGAAAACTATAGACCTATAGCCAAATTGCAATTGATTCCAAAAATTGTTGAAACTGTTGTAAAAAAAGTGTTTATACTATTGTGCGTAACCAAATTTCTCAATACATGGTTTCATGAGTGGTAGATCGACTGCAACAAATTTAGCAATTCTTACGAATTACTGTCTCCATAATATGGAAAAAGTCTACAATTGACTGTGTTTACACAGATTTTTCTAAGGCCTTACCGACCGTGTCCAACACAATGTTCGTTTAAAAAAACTTAAGATGTTTGGATTTTATTCCAGTATTTTAAGTTGGATTGCCAGTTACTTGATGAATCGCAAACAATATGTTAAAATTGGCTCTGTTTGCTCGAAGGAGATTCTAAATAACTCAGGTGTTCCTCAGGGCAGCCATATTGGTCCGCTCCTTTTCCTTCTTTTTATAAACGACCTTCCGTCGGTTGTATTAACATCCAAATATCTTTTATATGCAGACGATCTAAAAATATTTAATTCCGTAAATACTATTTCTGACGCTCTTCGACTACAAAATGATCTTAATCGTATTAATGACTGGTGTTCTTTGAATGGTTTATATTTCAATATAAATAAATGCTCAGTTATAACTTTCAATAGGATAAAGTTCCCAATTGTCTTTGAATACAGTATTCAAAGAACTGTACTAAAGAGAGTAACTGATCATAAAGGCTTAGGAATAATTTTTGATGTCGAATTAAATTTTTCGTTACATATGGACTATATAATCGGCAAGGCAATTGCATGTTGGGTTTTTTATTTTGTAATTCCAAGGATTTTTATGATCCTTACACCCTAAAGTCCTTATTAATTCGTTCTATATTGCTGTATTATTACCGCAATCATGAATTACGTATTGAGAGAATTCAAAAAACGATTTACGAAGTTTGCTCTCCGTAGAATGAATTGGAACAATGATGTGCCTTCTTATGAAGCAAGATGACGCTTATTAATTTAAAACCGCTCGCTCAAAGAAGAACTTATTACTCGGTACTCTTTGCTCACGATATAATAACCGCTCATATTGATTGTTCGCTTTTACTATCGATGTTTAATATATATGCTCCTATTCGCATTCTTCGACCTAGAGAACAATTTTTCTTTATTTCTAGACACAGAACGAATTATGGACGAATTGATCCTATAACTACGGCTTGTGTCAATTACAATTTGTATAGAAACGCTATTGATTTCAAAATGTCTAGATTGCTTTGTAAAACTGCTATCATTAATTCTTTATAATTTAATTTAATTGTAATCATTCAAATATATATAACTAATTAATAATTTTATAAATTACTAGAAGTAGTCTAAAATAAGATTGTAACTTATAAGACAAAATGAATAAATAAACAAATAATTTTTTTTTTATCGCCAGATACTAAATCATTATGTCAATTGCAAATTCTTTTAAATTTTCAATTAATGTGATAAAGGTTCGTGGGTTTTTAAATGGCCTATACACCTTAATACATTTGATATCAGTGCATTTTACATTGTAATTCGTTCTCCTTACATATTTTCTGTCATACCTGTTATCAATACTTTTGGTTTACGCATTGTAGGAAGTTGAATTTCATACTTGTCACTCATTTTTTCTTTCAATTTAGCTACCAAAACATCATGAACTTTGTGGTTTTTGCAGCGAATTGCAACTGCTCCATTACGCCTGTCAGAAATGATATTCACTCCTACACTCAAAGATGATAGGTTAATGCTCTCTTTAACTTCATTCTTTGTTATTTCACTTTGTTTTGGTTTTAGCCTCAATATGACTGGTGCACTTGCACTTACTCCCACAGGTTTCGTTACTTTTGCTGCATAAGTCAGGGCATTGCTCTCATTATTTTTTATTTCCTTCATTATATCTATTTTTATCTTTTTCACACTTTATATGAGCTTTTATTTTTGACAAAACTCTTTATGTTATCATATATTTTTTCGGTCTGCGTTTTGAAGCATTCCCCGAATTCACTAATATTTTTTATTTCTAATACACTTCTTGCGCAAGTCTCTTGAGTGGTTTTCATGGCTCTCAGCCACCGCATACATTATTTCACTATCTCTACCTATTTATTTCACATGAAATAAATAAAAAAAGTTGATCAATTGTTAAGTCAACTCTACTGCGAAGGCATGACACTGGCAGTAGGGTGGTCATATGGCTGAAAATGCAACTTGATCGTGATGACACCAAGTGGACAGAAAAAATACTTTGAATCATAAGCAAAAACAATAACAGCAAAACAAAAATACTCCCCAGTTATCTGGACACCAACCTTGGAGTTTACAGAAACTTAATACCACCTGAGTTTCAAACCACTACAGCGTCTTTCATTCTCTCTCTCTGTAAATCTTGAAAACTCCCGTGCCTTGTAATAATATAAGGGTATTTATATACCCTTTGGCGCAGAAGGCTACTAAGGGGAAAATCACATCTAGGCATTTTTTTTTTTAAATATCCAGGTGAGCCTAGCGACACATATACCATCTTAAAACTGTCCCGCAAGTGTGCATGCGAATCCGTGGGTTGACACGACTGGGGATTACCGGTGTTGTAAAAGTAAGATCAGGCACTACCAATGCTACGCATGGTTGTGATCCTGGGAGGAGCAGAAATGCTCGGGTCAGAGCTATTCGGATTCTAGGGGATAACAAAATAATGCAACGGCTTAGACGTAACCTAAGTGTCGCAAGTTGGAACCTTGGAAGTATGAGTGGTCGCAGCTACGAGCTTGAAGAAATGATGATTAGAAGGCGAGTGGACATTGTGTGTGTACAAGAAACGAACTGGCGAAACACCGGAAATCGGGCGTGTCTCTTGTATGTTAAAACAAAAGCTTACAAGATGTTCTGCTATGGATAGGTACAAGGTAAAAATGGAATTGCTATCATCCCGCGGCAGAGCTACTTGGCAACATCTTGACCATTTCAAAGTCCAGTGACCGTTTGATGTCTCTCAAATTGGTGATGCAGGGTGAGGTGTGGAATATTGTAAGCGCATATACTCCCCAAGTCGGATGCGAACAGAGAGAGAAAGATGCATTCTGGCTGGATTTTCGCAAACCTCATAAAAAACATTCCAAAGGAAGAGCTTTTGTTTGTTGGCGGAGATTTAAACGGACATGTCGGGAAGACAAACGAAGACTATGAAGACTGCCATGGAGGACTGGGGTACGGCACCATGAATTCTCCAGGTCTTATCGTGCTAAATACCATGTTCGTCAAACAAAGCCGGCACCTGATCACTTACAGCAGTGGCTGAAATGAAACCCAGATATACATCGTCTCCTAGTGACAGAAATTTTTATGGAGACGGAGAAGAAAACTAATAAACAAACAAAGGTGACTGAGAAAATCAATTGGTACAAGCTGGACAAAGGAAAAGGCGAAGCGTGTATTACCAGCATGACTAATTACCTCTTAACCATCATCGATAAGTTCGGTAATGAGGAGTGCAGAGCGCAAGATATGTGAGATTCCGTACAGCGATCTTGCTTGGAGAAAGCCAAATTACTGCCTGGAACGTCGAAAGGCCCTGCCAACACGCCAAAGGAACATGGTGGTGAACAGATGAAGCTAAAGTAGTGATACTGGAAAAGGAAACGGCTTTCAAGGCTGACTCAAGGCTAGAGATGAGAAAGCTAGCCTTGGAGTGATATATAGATGTTTCAAAGGTTTCGGGAAGAAGAAGTGCTCAGGAGATTCTTTCCCCAAAGTTCATTAACAATGCTCAAAGCCAGCTTCTTGTGGAAGGCGACAAAATTCTCCACAGATGGCGATCGTATTGTGAAAGACTTCTGAACGAACAGTTTCCCCGGGTATACTTTCAAAGAGCCGCTCCTAACCATAACGAAGTATCCGACATTACTATCGAAGAAGTTAGGAATGCGGTCAAACCCTTTAAAAAAAGAAAAGCGGTTGGGCCAGACGAGATATCCTCTGAGTTCTGGAAAAAGATGGGAGACATCGGGTCCAGATTGTTCATGATTCTTATCTCCAAACTTATGAGCAGTGATCCAATGCCTAATCAGTGGAGAAAAAGTTATCTTCTTCAAAAGGAAAGGGCGATACGCGAAAATGCGAAAACTACCGTTCTGTCAAGCTGATGTCACACACCATGAAGATCGTTGAGCGGGTATTAGATTGCCGACTGCGGAAAATAATACGGCTATCTGATGACCAGTGCGGATTTGTCCCGGGTAAATCAACAGCAGATGCAATCCAAAGTATAAGGATCATAATGGAAAAATATCGTGACTTGCATATGGTGTTGGTGGATTTTGAAAAAAAGCCTTTGATAGAAACCAAGAGATCTCTTGTGGGTGGCGCTAAGACAACGAGGACTTCCAGAAATCTACGTGCGCACGATCATGGACATGTATGAGGGAGCAAGGACAAGAGTAAGATGTCCCGATGTGAAGATGCATCGCATGACAGCAGGAGTAACAAAGCTTGATAGAATAAGAAGTTCGAAGATAGATCACGACCGGCTCAGTTGGTATTGTCATGTTCAAAGGAGAGATCCTTCCAACCCCGTCAAAAAGGCAATATCAATCAACATTCCTACACAATCTCGCAAAAAAGGCAAACCAAAAAACAACTGGATCACACAAATGCAAAAACACCAGCATTTGATTGGCCTCAGTGACGAAGTGATCCGAAACCGGGAAGCCTGCCGGTATTTCCTGAGCAATTGAGTAGCAAAGCCCTCTCACGGTGAACTAAGACGACTTTATATAAGATCCTCATCATCCCAGTCCTGCTATATAACGCAGAAGCAAGGACGTTATCAAAGGCGGATGAAAACATCCTTGGTTGTTTTGAAAGAAAAATTCTTCAAGTGATTTTTGGTCCCGTTTGTATCGACGGGGAATGAAGGAGAGGATACAACAACGAACTACGAGTACCGATTGTACAGCGACAGGCTCAGAAAGTCTTTGAATCCATCCCGGAGGCCGGAGGAACGATGCAGTAAAGGAAGACCTCTCCTAAGGTGGGGCACTCAAGTGGAAAGGGACTTCAACCAACTTCATGGGCAAACGCTTGTTGGTTGAGGCCCAGGTCCAACCCGGACTGTAGCGTCCTCTAAAGTATGATAAGTGATATGTTTCGTCAACAATGAAATGTTAGTTATTGTTCGGCATGACTTGTGTGAAAACCGTACTTTTATACTTTAGTAGCTAGAAGGTGATGACAGACGGTGGCTTGTGCCCGGGGACCCTGACAAAATGAAACAAAATTGTATTTTACGTGCGAAGTCTTATAGTAGGTGTGTTCGAAATGTTTCTACTACAGAGCAAAAGAACGATTCGCAGTGAAATTGTCAAAAGTAGAAATGAACGGAATAACAAACAACCGGATCCTCCCTTAATTTATAGTAGTGCAATTTATTCTTCAGCTATCAGTCGTATTGTGTATCCGAAAAATGTGTCCAAAGCAGGTTTTTCAGTAAAATTTTGTTTTTGTTTCTAGTGTAAATTTGAACATTCCTGGGTATGCAGTTCTCAAAAAAAAAAACACACCTAGTATTACATAGTCTCTGCTACTAGGTATGTATAGTAAAATAGCAATATAATATCCTTGAATATCGCGCACACTTTTCCATAATTGATCTATCTGAAAAAGTGAGCTTGTGTCATAGTTCAGAAGTGATTTAAGTTCTTGTGAGTTGAGTCACTTTATTTGGATGGTATCTAATACATGGAAATATTAGTTTTTTCTAACGTACAATGAAATTTAACAAGGCCACCATTGTGCGTTGGCCATCTGCGAAAATTGACCAATATGTAACAATGAAATTAATGATATGAACTCCTCCTAAGTTAGTCAACATATTTTGTACCGCGTGTGACCGAATTTCGCAAGTTTCACTGTATTATGAAATTCTTACTTAAAAATCTTCTTCGTATTGTGTAACACGATACTTTAGTATTATTCTTACCTTAGAAAATATTTTGTAGTACATAAGTTTGGCCCATGTAATAAACGGATTTCGAGCCACATAAGCATGATTATTGTGAGCGTATTCCCTGCACCTCACTCGTCGCAGCATATCAGTACTGATTGTTGGATAGTGCACATAACAGCCAACTTTACACTGACCGAGAAAACGAAACATAGGCAACGTAAATGCATAGCCCATTGTGTCAATAAACACATCTGGAGGAAACTTGAATAGGCCTTCCAAGCCAAGTATTAACGATCCCATACTTTGACCAAGAAGCGTAAAGTAAGGATACATCTTTGCTTCCACCCAATGACGCTTTTTCAAATAAACGAAGCTGATGTTGTCCTGGTCCACGGACACATTAAATATGCTTTCCGCCTTGTTGAGAATAGTGTTTGGAGAAGCATCGACATCTCCTGTATAAATTATTATCTTCACATTGTCGTACTTTGCCTGCGAAGTAATTGAAAAAGAATACTTATTATCGAATGTCCTAAAGGTAAACAATCGTACCTGTAGTGCCCTCACAGCACACCAAAGTACTCGTTCACCTCCACCACCAGCATTACAGTAGGGATGGAATATGCCGACGTTGACATCGTTGTTGCCTTTGTGAATTTTTGCCTTTCTTATTAAGATCCAACGGCGTAAAGCGAAAATTGCTATGAAGAAAAGTGCTACAGCCAACAAGACGAGTACACCAAATAAGTACAACCTAGAGAAGGGAGTTGAAAATAAATGTTAAATTCGTGATTACTTTCACTCTTCAATGTTCTTGTTTCCTTCAATAGTAAAGAATTTTACTTACAATATTACAATAGCCCTCATTTTAAACTTAGCTTAATGTTTTTGGGATTTTATTATTGTGTATTTTCTTTAAATCTGCGTGTTTACATCGTTTTCACATCTATTTTATGAAATCAGAGGAAAACCAATCGAAATACAAACTTTGGTCATCATTCGAATGACGTGCACTCGATGACACCTCGTGGTCGGAGTTACCAGCTTTATAAATCAATTTGAGTGACTCATTATTTTGAAATTATTTTTTTTCCATGGATACAATTTGTATGATTTAAAAAAAAGCAAGTTAGAACCATACCTTTTGGTGCTCTGTACCGAAACGATAAAAAGGAACACTTTGTTCGGCGAACGAATTTTTAAATCGGATCATAGCGACAGAACTGTACTTTGTTTTGAAAAAGGTTCTTATTTGTCAATGTAAAAGTTTATAGAACACATTAATCTACATACATTCGCATTTCGTTTTATTTCATAAATTTCTTATTTCCATTCATAGTAATAACTCATTGAACACTTTTATAAATGTTTTTGTTGTTTCTGACAATTCTGAATTGTGGCATTCAACAAGGTATCAGTGACAGTGAGTCTGTCACATCGTTGTAACTTATGAACTGTTTGATATAGGCAGTTGATATTTTCTAGAAACGCAATCTAAAATGACTTAAATATCAACTTTGAATAAAATCGCCTAAGTCGTATCCGGGATATGTCCAATTTATGGAAATCCGCTAATAAGTGCGATATTGATTTTTTTGGAACACTGATATATTTATTCATTTAGTCTTAATACAAGCACAAAAAACATAAAGCTAATCTTAATATATTATAATAACAATGGATGAACAAAGAAAAAAAAGTAAAACTAAACAATAAACTAAGGAGAAGAAGGAGGGGATAGGAAGTAGCTCGCGTATTTCTTCAAACCTATGTAGTGCTGTGGAAAGTATTCTTTCTTTACTTCTTTAGGTTACCAGGGAGGGGACAACGAAGAATATTTCTGGCCACAATTGGGATAGATTATATGAGAAAGTTGAAGATTTCGGTGTAGAAAATGCGAGAGCGTTGTCCATATTGGCATGAGTGTTAACAAAAATATACATAGCTAAAGTTAATGTTACATACAGAGCAGGTTATTTAGTTTTACGAGTCTACTTTAATAAAATTAAAGATGTACGAGTTCTTAGAGTGTACAAATTTGTTGTTGTCGTATGAAAAAATAGGAAATAGGCGTGGTTGGAAGCGATCTAATTTGGACAGAAGATGCTGGTTTGCTGCAGCAACATAATTATGGCATCTGATGAAAAGAAGGGCAAAACTAGCAGCAAGGATTGTAGAGGTTATGCCTTGACACAGTTATTTTGACACAAATGTATTCAAAGTTAAAGGCCGAACTATAATAGAAGAATGGTTTCGTACAACCACTTCTGAAACAGTGCGAATACAAAGGATGTTTTGTGTGACCAAAATAGCTTTTTGCTTCGATTCATTAAGTTTTCGTTCACTTTTGCTGACTTATGAAAGAGCGAATGGATTCCTTAAGGCTGAACTACAATAGTCGGAAGCAATCGGAAGCTAATGGCATAATTCTACGTTACGAGTAAAGGCTGAACTATAATAGTAGAATGCTTTCGTACGACCACTTCCAAAACAGAGCGAATACACAGGATTTGTATTGTGTTACCATAATAGCTTTTTGCTCGGATTCGTTAAGTTTCGTTCACTTTTGCTCTTGATAAGCGGTTTCCCATCTAAGTATTAACAGCGCCCGATGGTACTTGATTTCGGTGATCGGACGAGAACCTTTGCTTCCGAACACATACGCCTATTATGGGCTACGTGAGCAATTCACAGTACGGATGCGAACAGAGAAAAAAAAGATGCATTCTGGCTGGATTTTCACAACTTCATTAAAAACATTCCAAAGGAAGAGCTTTTGTTTGTTGGCAGAGATTTGAACGGACATGTCGGGAAGACAAACGAAGACTATGAAGACTGCCATGGAGGACTGGCGTACGGCACCAGGAATTCTCCAGGTGAAGTCATCCTCCATGTGCAAGTCATACGGTCACATCGTGCTAAATACCATGTTCGTCAAACAAAGCCGGCACCTGATCACTTACAGCAGTGACGGAAATGAAGCCTAGATTGACTACCATTTAGTAGCCAGTTTCATGAAGGACTGGGTTAAAGATTGTAAAGTGATCCTGGTAGAGGGCGATAGCCCAGCAACACCATCTCCTTCTGACAGAAATTTTTAAGGATGCATTTTTTATACTATCATCGACAATGGGGAGTGCAGAGCACAAGATATGTGGGATTCCGAACAGCGATCTTGCTTGAAGAGAGCCAAGTCACTGCTTGAAATGTTGAAAGGCTCCTGCCAACATGCCAAAGAAACATGGTGGTGAACAGATGAAGCTAAAGTAGTGATACGGGAAAAGGAAACGGCTTTCAAGGCTTAGTCAAAGTGCTCTTCTACTAATACTCGTAGAGATGAGAAAGCTCGCCTTGGAGTGATATATAGATGTTTCAAAGGTCTCGCGAAGAAGAAGTGCGCCCAATTTCAAGCAAAAATTATGAAAGGCTTCTATCGGGTTTTGGAGGAAATACCATCTTCGGCGTCTGATAGGAACCAGGCTAACCAGGAGCTTCGACAAAACAACTTGAACAAGGAAACAACTATCTTCAAAATAGACTCCCAGAGAAGAAAAAAATACTCCGGGGATTCGTTCCCCAAAGTTTATTAGCAATGCTCAAGGTCAGCTTCTTGTGGAAGACGACAAAATTCTCCACAGATGGCGACAGTATTGAGAAAGACTTCTCAACGAACAGTTTCCCAGGTACACTCCTAACCATAACGAAGAATCCGACATTAATTTCGAAGAAGTTAGGAATGCGGTCAAATACTCAAAAAAAAAGAAAAGCGGTTGGGCCAGACGAGATATCCTCTGAGTTCTGGAAAAAAAATGGGAGACATCGGGTACAGATGGTTCATGATTTTTATTTCCAAACTTATGAGCAGTGATCCAATGCCTAATCAGTGGAGAGAAAGTTATCGTCTTCCTTTGCACAAAGGAAAGAGCGATACGCGAAAATGAGATAACTACCGTTCTGTCAAGTTGATATCACACACCATGAATATCGTTGCGTGGTTATTAGATGGCCGACTGCGGAAAATAATAAGATCTGATGACCAGTGCGGGTTTGTCTCGGGTAAATCAACAACAGATGCAATCCAAAGTAAAAGGATCATAATGGAAAAACCTTGGGGTTCCTTAAAGGACTTGCATATGGTGTTGGTTGATATTGAAAAAGCCTTTGATAGACAACCAAGAGATCTCTTGTGGGTGGCGCTAAAACAACGTTGAGTTGCAGAAACCTACGTGCGCATGATCATGGACATGAATGAGGGAGCAAGGACAAGAGTAAGATGTCCCGCAGAGTTCCTAATCAGAATCGGTGTACACCATTGAAGCGTCCTCAATCCTTTGCTATTTATTGCAGTCCTTGATTATCTGCTTGAAGTCATAAGTGAAATTCAAACGTCCCTGCAATGAGCACTTGATGTATGGGTGAATGTTTTGGAGGGAAATGTGTACCGTATTAGTTAAAAAAAAAAGACGGAGTATCTGTGCTGCTCGTTCCCTGATCTACACCGGCCTATTCCACACATTTACTTGAATGAAAAAGTGCTTCCCAAGTGCGAAAAGTTCAAATATCTGGGATCTATGATCAATAGCGAAACAACTTCTGATGATGACATCAATCATCGCGTAAGTGTAGGGTGGGTGAAGTGGCGGGAAAACTCCGCTATCTTTTGTGTTCGAAAAATGTCCCCTAAGCTGAAAGGAAGGCTCTACACCGCTTTTGTACATCCGGTAATTATAAACGATTCACAATGCTGGACAATGTGCAAAAAGTATTAAGGCAAATTAACGGCAGCTGAGATGAAAATGCATCGCATGACAGCAGGAGTAACAGAGCTTGATAGAATAAGATATTCAAATATTCGAGGAAGTTTCCATATAAAAGAACCCTTGACAAGCAAGATAGAGCACGACCGGCTCAGATGGTATTGTCATGTTCAAAGGAGAAATCCTTCAAACCCCGTCAAAAAGTCAATATCAGTCAACGTTCCTACGCAATCGCGCAAAAAAAAGGCAGACCAAAAAACAACTGGACCACATAAATGTAAAAACACCAGCATTTGATTGGCCTCAGTGACGAAGTAATCCGAAACCAGGAACCCTGCCGGTACTTCCTGAGGTCAAACCGGCAAACCCCATAGGTGGACCAGTAGGGATGCAGTAAAGTGAGAGGGAAGCAGAAGAAGATGATAGATTATTTTCAGTTAATGTAAAAATATAATATAGGAGACATTTTAGGAGTAATGCGGAGGAGGTTTTAATGCGCAACCCTCCAACAGTCTGGTGGTATAGGGATAAGCACTTGAGAGAAGGTCTTAATGGGTTTGAATAGCGAGATACTGCATTAGGTAATTTAGGTACAATAGCAATTTGGAAAGCTAGAACATGTTCTTTAAAAGAGCCCGAAACGTTTAGAGTTGACATTAGAGGCAAACGTAAGGAGATCGTTTGTTGCACCATTAGATGAAATATTAAAACTCTCATGAAAATGGATGAAAATTGTCATAACTCACCTGGGCTAGTTGGAAAGCCTTTTTGATGAATCGAGATCATAACGTCGGTTTTAGTTTTTCCTTAGATACAGATGGAGGTTAAGCAACTAAACGAGACATTAATTCAGGAAATTAATAGTTTAAAGCAAGAGTTGCAAGCGTTAAAACAACAGACCAACAGCCAAAATAGAGAAAAAGATAAAATTTAAGTAGTTGAGCTCTCAACTGATGAGGAAAAACTACTGAAAGATACAGAAGGAAAACACAAAAAACGGGAACAAAAATAAAAAAATGGAAAGAAAGCTACCAAATTACGGAGTATGTCCCAAACAAAGACAATATAATTCAAAAGCCAGCCAAACCTCCACCAATTATTGCACTGCAAATAACAAAGTGTGAAGGCTTAGTTAAGTTTTTGGAGGAAAATAAAATTAAAGCTAGCACAATGTTAATAAATAGTAATGATATTAAAATCAATGTAAAAAAAAGAAGATTTTTATAGAAAACTTACCAAAATACTCAATCAAAAAAAGGTGCATGGTATTAATGGTAAATTCAAGTAGTTCTCGATATGAACAAAATAGTTATGTGTACTCGTATGTCTTGTCTCAGAGACGAACTTTAAACTCAAAACAAATTTCTAACTGCGAGGGTAGAATTATATCACTCCCCACACCCCCATAATTCGGCAAAATGCGGAGCTGCAGTTATAGTAAAGAATGCGATCGATCACCATATAGAAGCCAAATTTCAATCATGTGCGATACAATTAATATCTATAAATATAAAAACGAAAACTGGATATGATATCAGTTGCATCAGTTTACTGTTCTCCCAGTTGTAGTCTTAAGAAAAATTACTTTTTAGGCTTCTTCCGCATATTTCGCAATAGATTTATAGCAAGTGGAACAAGTTTTGGGGATCTAGATTGAAAAATACGAAAGGAAGAGAATTATATGAAGTAATAAAAGAAATTATCACTCAACGACAAAACCTACGTATTGCCCAAAAGATAGGAAGAAAACCCCAGATCGTGTCCACTTTTGCGTTACAAAGAATATCTCATCAAATACTATAAAATTAGAAGAAGGGCCAGATCAGGACTCAGATCAATCAACAATACTTTTAACAATTGGCGATAAAATCACTCCAAAACTAGGCCAAAACAGACAGAATCTAGAGAATTGATTCAGCTCTCAGAAACAGTTGAAACAGAAGATCAATTAGAAAAGGTTGTTTAGATATTTACAGTTAATATCCAAAAAGATGCATGGCCTGCAACACCTATAACTAAAACTAAAATCCAACAAAACTTAAAAGATCGATAAAAGAGCTAGTACCGAATACTCACTCTGGAAGGCAACAAAGAAAATGAAAAGGCCAATTGCACACATTCCACCAGTTAAATACAGAGAAGGTAACTGGGCAAAAAACGGGGCGTCTTCCAACCATATGAAGATAAAGACTTTCAAGAAACGGAGAAATTGTGCGAAGGGGAGAGACATATTCAACCACTTTCCACAAAAACGCACGTGTTCTAAAAAATTAGTATAAGGGTATTCATATCCCCTTTAACACGTGTAAATTATAAAAAAAAAACCGCGAAAGAAATTGCCAAAGGAATACAAGAAGGAATCAATACTAAAAAAGCCCCAGGATTTAACTTGATAACAGGGGAAATCCTAAAGCAACTCCCACAACAAGGCTTAAAGAAACAAGAACAGATTATAAATGCTGCATTCAGGGTAAGGTATGTACCTAGCATTTGGAAAGACGCGGAGGTAATTATGATACCAAAACCAGGGAAACCACCTAGTGAAGTCACCTCCTACCGCCCCATATCTATTCTGCCTATGTTGTCCAAACTATTTGAAAAGATGTTGATTAAACGTCTGCATAAAATAATTGAAGAAAAATCGTTAATCCCAAACCATCAATTTGGTTTTAGAAATAAGCACTCCACGATTGATCAGGTGCATAGAATAACTGATAAAATCGAAAAAGCATTTGAAGAAAAAAAGATATGCTCTACTATATTTTTCGATATAGCTCAAGCTTTCCATAAAGTATTGCACAGAAGACTGATAAATAAACTGCAAAAGCATCTGTCAAAGCAGTACTAAGAAATCCTAGAGTCTTATATATTACAGCCATTTTTTAGAATCAAACAAGGAAATGAATACCCCACATTGAGAAAATTAGAAGCTAGTGTACCACAAGGCAGTGTGCTAGGCCCTGTATTATATCTCTTATTTACAAGTGACTTGCCATTTAGTGATGAAACAACATTTGCAGATGATACTGCTATTCTTGCTTGCGAAAAAGCTACAGAAGGCAGTGAATAATATATCAAAATCGAGAAAAAAGGGCAGATTAAATTAAATGACTTGTGGCAGCACCGACACGCACCCTTACGATCAACAAGATCAACGTACTGAACGCAACTAACTCAACGAAAGAGACTGCCATATAAAAAGGAGAAGACGACACAATACTCAATGCGTTAGGCGGAGTCCTTCAGCAAAGGAAACAAGGCGATTGGCAGCCAATTTCATTTTATTCAGCAAAGCTTAACCCAGCTCAAGTCAAATACAGCGCGTACGATAGAGAGCTGCTTTCCATGTACTTACCTATTAAACACTTTAGGCATTTCTTGGAAGGTCAAATGTTCACCATCTATACGGACCATAAACCACTTACCTTTGCTTTTCGGCAGAAATTATCCAAAGCTACACCTCGACAATTACGGCACTGTTCTACCTACATCCAGTATAGGAGTATGCCAGGGAAAGACAATGTGGTAGCGGATACGCTCTCATGCATAGAAGAGATCTCCTTACCATTCGAAACGGATTTTTAGGCCATTGCCAGAGCACAGGCGACGGACGTCGAACTGACCAAGAATCTGATTTCTGAAACGGCCTTGAAATCATTGACGGAAGGTCTGGTCTGTGACTTTAACCAGTATACCGCGCCCGTCCATACCAAAGCAATTCCGTGAAGAAATATTTAAGAAAATGCACGGCCTGTCGG
Source organism: Pocota personata (assembly GCA_963082735.1). Classification (NCBI taxonomy): domain Eukaryota; kingdom Metazoa; phylum Arthropoda; class Insecta; order Diptera; family Syrphidae; genus Pocota; species Pocota personata. Next base: position 83,365,846 of record OY720431.1, read on the forward strand.
ATCCAGGAGTGTGAGCTACAGTCAAAATGATATGCAGGAAGGTGATTTGGCCGGAAATCAGTAAAGATTGCCGTAAGTGGGCCCGATCCTGCTTGGCGTGCCAGAAATCAAAAATTTCCCAACACGTGGTACATCCTAACAATAATCGACAGCTATATGCGATGTCCCGAGGTAATCCGCATATACGATATTCCGGCCGAAACAGTGGCAAATGCCTTATTCACGGAATGGTTTGGACGTTACGGAATATCATCGGTAGTGGTGACGGATCGATGATCACAGTTCCATTCCGGCCTGTATAACGAACTCTGCAAAAGGTTGTGAGTTGAACACCATCGTACCACAGCGTAAAATCCGAAGGCGAACGGTTTTCTTGAAGGGTGGCACCGCACTCTTAAAGCCTCTCTCAAGTGTCATGATAACGCTCAATGGACCAGAACATTACCTCACGTTTTATTAGGACTCCGGTCATGTTATCGGAAAGAATTCGAAGCAAGCGCCGCAGAGTTAGTTTTCTGTCAAGGTATTCGGGTACAGTCGAACTTATTGGAAGGAATGGCACGACGGCGCCTCAGTCAGATTTTGACTGAAGAAAGCTCCCGGATATAACTTAATCACAGGAGAGGTGCTTGAAGTGTTGCCTAGAAAAGCTATAATTAAGTTTCTCTATATAATACGAGTAAACCCTGCGCTCAGATTAGAACATGCTCTGATCCAAATAAAAAGTCGCGGAAGTCATAATTACTCGTATTCTAAAATCAGCAAAACCGCTGAATAAGAAAAAGTCAAATAGATCTATTTCGCTTGTTTCTATTATGTCAAACATTTTTGAAACGATATTACTTAGGCGATTGCAGTCGGTTATAGAAGAATCATTTCTGATCATAAGTTTGGATTCGGAACCAAGTATTTTAGAATTTACCAAGTACATAGAATAACCGATATATTTGAGAAAGATCTTAAAGAAAAAAGATTTGCTCAAGCGTATTCCTTGATGTATCTCAAGTCTTTGATATTGTAGTATGCGGGCTACGGCTCGAGTAGATAAAACAATTATTCTGAGAAATTATTTCTTTATTTTCTACTCTATAGAACAATTCAAGTTCACACTATACTATTCTTCGCAAATTCTTTTCTTACAAGGTCTCTTTCCTCTCAAATCACTTTATCTCCTTTCAATTTCTTAATTCACAAATCCAAACTAATTACTTTTTCTTGTTCACTCTCAACTTTCAATTTATCACCAAATTACAACTTCGCCCATTATCACTTTTCCAATCTCTTCGCCACGGTTCTAAACCAACTGTGTTTTTTTTTGATCGCCATCTGTCCTTATATAGCAGAAGTTTCTGATAGCCAGAAGCTTCTAGCAAATTCTTCGACCACTGGAACAAGAGAAATAATTATTGCAGTTATAATTCCCTTTTATCCCTGATATTATTCGTCTCTTTCGTTGACATGAGCTGTGGAGACTTCGTCCCAGACACGAACCTCGAATGAAAGGACAGTTTGAACCAAAATTCTGCCAAAATGGAAAGTCACTGCGGAATTTGCTGCATAGACATAGGCGCGTAGTTATTATTATGCTACACTGCCCCCCTCTTAGACGTGTTCGTCCCGAACAAGTGCATCCTCATTTCGGCCATTGTATCGACTCAGTCGGTCCACATGAACCACTTTCATTTTGGCCCTCGGTCCTCGCTGGATGCGGTAGACAACATCGTTGATGCGGGTTACTATTCTGTAGGGACCTTCCCAGTTCCGCTGTAATTTAGGTGACTTCCCCTTTTGGCGATGGGGATTATACAGCCACACCAGATCTCCTTCCTGGAATCCTGACGTTGTTGCCTTGGCATCATACCTGGTCTTCATGCGGTCGCTCGTCATCTTAATCTGGCTTCTGGTCCTTTGGTGTATGTCCCTAAGCCTTTCCCTAAGGTCCGCCACGTACTCTTCTTCATTTCTGGGCTCATTGGTAGGAGATCCAAATTTCACCTCACTGGGTAAACGAGCTATTCCACCGAATAAGATTTCGAACGGCGTATGTCGAGTAGTGCTATGCACGGCACTTCTATAGGCCATCAAAAACAAGGGAATTTGCCGGTCCCAATCCCGTTGGTAGTCACCTACGACCTTCGAGAGATGTTCGTCCAAAGTCCTATTGAAACGCTCCACCATACCGTCCGACTGTGGATGAAGCGGGGTTGTCCTTGTCTTTTTGATTCCGAGTAGTTGACACATCTCTTGGAAGATTCTTGACTCGAAGTTCCGCCCTTGGTCAGAATGCAATTCCAAGGGCACACCGAATCTGCTAACCCAATTGTAGACGATCTGCTCCGCCACGGTTCTGGCTTCCTGGTTAGGGATCGGAAACGCTTCCGGCCACTTACTGAAGTAGTCCATCACTACGAGTATATACCGATTACCATTGTCGGTTTCCGGAAAGGGCCCTGCGATGTCAATGGCGATTCGTTCGAAAGGTGCTCCCACGTTGTATTGGTGCATCTTACCTCGAGTTTTGATTCTCGGACCCTTGCTAGCTGCACACACGTCGCATTTTCTGCACCAGTCTTCGATATCTTCCTTCGCTTTTAACCAATAAAAACGTTCTCGTACCTTTTCTAGCGTCTTATTCACTCCCAAGTGGCCTCCGGTCGCCCCGCCATGCATTTCCTGTAACACCTCCTTGACCCTCGTCCGCGGTACGACAAGCTGCATTACAAACGACTTTCCGTCGGAGGATTCCCATTTTCTTCTCAGAACACCTTCTTGGACATGGAGGGAGTCCCACTGCGCAAAATATGCCTTTAAGGTCGGGCTTCTGTGAGAGATGTCCTGATGATCCGGTTTCTCCATGTTCTCCTTCCAGGCCAGAATCGGCTCGATATCCGGGTCTTCCTTCTGAGCGTTCCGGATCTCATCTACGCTCCAGCCGGCGATAGGTTCGGCTCTCATTCTTTGGATGGAAACCAGCTCCCGTTCTTCCTGACGCGCACAATGTTTACAATCCGTTCTGCATGGTCTCCGGGACAGTGCATCCGCATTAGAGTGGAGCCTTCCTTTACGATGCTGTATTTCGTAGTCGTAGATTTGCAGCCTTTCGATCCATCTTGCGACCTGACCCTCAGGACTCTTGAACTGTAATAGCCATTTTAAGGCTGCATGGTCTGTGCGAAGAACGAACTTCCTCCCGTAGAGGTATTTGTGAAAATGCTTCGTAGCCAAGATCAAAGCTAGAAGTTCTCTCCTTGTCACGCAGTAGTTCCTTTCTGGCTTAGAGAGCACCTTGCTGAAGTACGCAACCACCTTCTCTTGGCCGTCATGCACCTGGGAGAGTACGGCTCCTACCCCGACATTACTAGCATCTGCATCCACAACGAACGTTTCCCCGGGAGTGGGGTAAGCCAGTATCGGGGCATCGCATAGCCGTTGTTTAAGTGCCTTGAAGCTCTTCTCGCACTCAATTGACCATTTGAATTGTTTTCCCTTTTCCGTCAACTGGTGCAGGTTCTTTGCGATCCCGGCGAAATCCTTCACGAACCGTCTGTAGTAGGTGGCTAGGCCCAGGAAGCTCCTTAGTTGGTGTTTGTCTTTGGGGACTGGCCAGTTTTTCACCGCTTCGACCTTCTCCGGATCGGTTCTCACTCCTTTCGCTGAAATTATGTGTCCCAGGTACTTGACTTCCGCTCTAAACAGGGCGCACTTCTTGGGGTTGAGCTTCAGGCGGGCACTTCGAAGCCTTTGAAACACATCCCTTAGATTGTCTCGGTGTTGCGCAAACGTTTTTCCTATGACGATGACATCATCCAAGTAAACCAAACAGGTTTTCCATGTTAACCCTTGCAGGACACATTCCATCAATCGCTCGAAAGTCGCCGGAGCATTGCACAGCCCGAATGGCATTACCGTGAATTGCCATAGCCCATTTCCTGCGGTGAAGGCGGTTTTCTCCCGGTCTTCTGGATGGATCTGTACCTGCCAGTAGCCACTCTTCAAGTCGAGAGTGGAAAACCATCGGGCTCCTGATAGTGTGTCTAGCGTGTCGTCAATCCGTGGCAGAGGGTAGCTGTCTTTCTTGGTGACGTAATTGAGCTGCCGATAGTCCACGCAGAACCGCGTGCTGCCATCTTTCTTCTTAACCAGTACAACCGGTGATGCCCACGGACTTTTGGAACTTTCAATCAGACCTTCTTTCTCCATTGCCGACACCATCTCTGCAACTTCTGTCTGCTTTGCCAATGGAAGGCGCCTAGCAGGCTGACGAATTGGTCTAGTATCACCAGTGTCTATTCGATGTTGTACCAGGTGTGTTCGGCCGTATTCTCCGTCCTGTGAGGCAAATACATCAGCGTACTCATTGATAAGATTCTCTGCCATAGTTCGCTGCTCCTGATTCAGCTCACTGGACTGGAGAATCGTTTCTCTCGTTTCCGCTGTCCAAGGTGATGTGAGAGGTTTTGGAGCATCACGTTCAGATATTGTTGCGACGGCGGTAATCGGCGTGCATTTTCCAGTCACCTCCCCTCGCCTTAGTTTGACAGTGTGTGGTCTTGCGTTCAAAACTCTTACTGGAACCATGGTGTTCTTTGGTTCGACTAACGTCTTTCCCACGATGTAGTCTTGAGAATTCTTCTCTGGGTCTGGTTCTACTATGTAGAATCGGTGGCTCCCAAGATCACCTTCCAGTTTCGTCCAAATGATTGTCTCTGAAGACGGCGGCAAAACTTCGTCTTTGCTGATGACTGTCCTGAGAGTTACGGCATTCTCATTTCCGTACACCATCGGAATCTCCACATTTCGATACCTCAGTACTTGCATCCCGATGTCCAAGATTACTTCATTTGCTTTCATGAAGTCTACTCCGATGATGCACTCGTCGCATATATCTGCCACCAGAAACGCATGGGAGAACGTCAGTCCTGCCAGAGTAATCGTAAGACGAACTTCTCCAAATACCTTCGCCATTTCCCCTGTTGCAGTCTTCAGGCAGTAGCTGTTGGTGTTGTGCAGCCAGGAGCTTTTGACGATATCTCTTCTTACAATGGAGGCAGTGGCACCTGTGTCGATGGTGGCTACGCACTTCTTCTCGTTGATTAGTGCCTCCACTGTCAGGCTCTTGTTACCCCGTTTGGTTTGCGAAACTTGAATGGTGGTCCTGGGGGCCTCGATTCCAGTAACCAACTTCTGCCCCGCGAAGTTGGTCCTTACGCATTTCCCGACTGCTGGTTTTGGGAAGTCTGACTGACAGGATGGATGTTATCACCGCCAGATGCTTCCTCTCTGCTTCTCCTACTTCCGCAATGTGAACAATTTCCTCGTCTAGGTGCACTTCTGCACTGCCGTTGTAGGTGTCCGGTTTGGTTGCAATTCCAGCAACGGATTTGACTTCCGCGAGCTCTGTCTTCATCCATGATGGCTGTTCTCTGGCATGAGCATTCCACGACGGACATTTCCCTGACACGGTGTATTCCCTGGTATGCTTGGTCCGCAGCCTTCATTGACAAAGCGAATGCCAATGCCTCGGGGAGTGTTCGCTTTTCAGCCATCCTTACAGCCATTTGCAGTTGTCTGTCCTCTATGGCCTGAATAAAAGCTTCCACCGCCATTTCGTTGATAAGCTCCTCACCGGCTTTAGGGTATGAAAGATGGGCTAGTCGCTCTATATCCGCTTGCAACTGTTGGAGCGTTTCCCCCCTTTTCTGGACTCGACTACGCAGCTGAACCCTGTACACCTGCTGCATGTGTTCATCCCCAAACCGCATCTCGATAGCCTGAACCAGAGAGTCGTAGTTCTGCTGTTTATCTTCCGGGATGGTCTGCAAGAGCTCTGCAGCTGGACCCCTCAGTGCAAGCGTGAGTGCAATAGACTTCTCTTCATCGTCCCAGCTATTGGTCATTGCGGCCGCTTCGAATTGCCTCTTATAAATTGGCCATGATGTTTGACCATCGAAGATAGGAGGCTGCATCTCCTTTCTTCTCAGACCGTCAGTGGAATATTCCCGTGCTTTCTGTCTCTTCACGTTGCTGAGCTCCTTAGCAAGATTTTCGACTTGCTTTCCTACTATCTCGAATTGCGTATCCACTTTTTCAAACTGAATCTCTATCTTCCCGAACTGAGTTTCCTGTTTCTCAAAATTTTCATCGAATCTAGTTTCGACTTTTTCGAGTTGCGTCTCGACCTTCTCGATTTTCTCTTCGATCACTTCGAATTTGGATTCCAAGTTCTTGTTTTGCTCATCAAGTTTACTTTCCAGAGCATCTAGAGAATTCTTTTGTTCGTCCATTGCTTTCTTTTGTTCGTCCATTGCTTTCTTTTGTTCGTCCATTGCTTTCTTTTGTTCGTCCAGCTTAAGTTCTAGAGAATTCCTTTGGTCGCCCATTGCTTTCTTTTGTTCGTCCATCGCTTTCTTTTGTTCATCCATTGCTTTCTTTTGTTCATCCAGCTTAAGTTCTATAGAATTCTTTTGGTCATCGAGCTTATGACTTTGATCTTCTATTGCTTTCTTTTGTTCGTCCATGACTAACTTAAGTTGCAGGAGCAGACTTGTTATACCCGGGTCGGCTGCTGTACTTACTGCTTCCTCTTCCACGTCAAACTCTACGTCGTGCGGATTTTCACCTTCCTGCGTTACTGCTTCTTCCAGACGAATCAGTAGGGCATCTTTTCCCCCAGTTGTGTCGAGGTTCCGCTTACTGAGTTCTGCCTTTAGTTGAGTTATAGTTAGTTTTCCCAATTTGCGACCCATTTTGCGCAACTAATTAACTCAACACAGAAATCGTTTTTTTTTTTTTTTTTGCTTGTGCAATTTCACACCACGGAAATAGTTATTCACAGAATAAGTTTTATCCCGCTTCTGACACCAATGTAGTATGCGGGCTACGGCTCGAGTAGATAAAACAATTATTCTGAGAAATTATTTCTTTATTTTCTACTCTATAGAACAATTCAAGTTCACACTATACTATTCTTCGCAAATTCTTTTCTTACAAGGTCTCTTTCCTCTCAAATCACTTTATCTCCTTTCAATTTCTTAATTCACAAATCCAAACTAATTACTTTTTCTTGTTCACTCTCAACTTTCAATTTATCACCAAATTACAACTTCGCCCATTATCACTTTTCCAATCTCTTCGCCACGGTTCTAAACCAACTGTGTTTTTTTTTGATCGCCATCTGTCCTTATATAGCAGAAGTTTCTGATAGCCAGAAGCTTCTAGCAAATTCTTCGACCACTGGAACAAGAGAAATAATTATTGCAGTTATAATTCCCTTTTATCCCTGATATTATTCGTCTCTTTCGTTGACATGAGCTGTGGAGACTTCGTCCCAGACACGAACCTCGAATGAAAGGACAGTTTGAACCAAAATTCTGCCAAAATGGAAAGTCACTGCGGAATTTGCTGCATAGACATAGGCGCGTAGTTATTATTATGCTACAATATGAAGGCTTGCAGTGGAAATTACGACAAGTTCTTATTGAACACTTACATATGTATATAACTTTTTGAAGACATACCTTACAAATAGGCTCTTTCGTGTCAAACACAGAAGATTTTAAAGAATTAATTGCTAGGAAGCGTTCTTGGTCCGCTTTTGTATCTTTTATATACTCGTGATATACCGCAAGAAGAAGGCACCGTATTAGCAACATTTACTGACGACACTGCCATCTTGGCAATATGTAATACGATCAAAGAGAGACACAAATTTAGCCAATCGCACTCAATGAAACCAAATCTGTTCATGTAGATTTTGATTATGAGAAAGTTAATAATTTGCTATCTTTACTACTTATCTCGGCCGGAATTCCGTTTGCAAATGAGAATATGTACAAGTAAATATCTCGGAATGTACAATTGCGTACATATGTACCTTACGGGAAACAGACACCGCGGGAAACTCTTTATCATTGATATCAGTTTTGTTCAGCGCCGCCGAGTCGGCAGCAGTTCCCCCGTATTTTAAGTTTTATGTAATAAGAGATCAGGTAATATTAGTATGCGTGTCAGCATAATTTATACTATAAAAATGTGTGAAATAAAATTTTACGTCGGATTTAAATACGACAACTCCAACAGAAAGGTGTATTAATTTTAAACTATAACCACCCCCCACCAGTGGTAGGGTGGGCTTAGTTAGACATAATAATATATCAACATAATTGGTCCTTCGAGTTACTGAACTACGACTAGGAGAATAGAACAAAAGTGTGAAAAAAAAAGAAACGAGATACGAGATAAAAATGACGATTTTAGACGATTTGGTTCAACTACAACGTGAGAGAGCGGAATGGATAAAGAAAATATCCGAAAAGTACACGAAAGAACCCAAAATAAGACGAACAAAGGGATTCATCAAAGAACAATTAGATGACCTCGACCATCACTGGAAGGAGTTTGAGAACGGAGATAAAGAAATACGAAAGCAGCGAAAAGCATCCATACATTGAAGCCAACTTCTACAAGCAAGTAGAAGCAACGATGACGACAATACGGAACAAGTTAGAAGACAAGCTGAGGGAGGTATTGGAAGAAGAATCTAAGGCCCAGACCGTGAATCCATTACCAAGAGCAGCAGGACTAGTTGACAACTCGGATACAGCTAGGCCAATAACTACGCCCTCAACATCAGGATACAGAAAGTCACCGAACGACGATAAGGATCAGCAAGATGAAGAGCAAAAAAGAAGAATGAAACGCCAAGAAGCGCAAAAACAAGCATTCTTCAGATCAGTGGATGGAGAAATCATTGCAGACATCAAAAGCATATTATGTCCATAAACAGCAGGCAATGCAAAGCCAATGGGAGAATATAGTTGGAACGCATAACGACATAATAGAACAGTCAATAGAAATACTTGATGAAGACTACATGAACGAGCATGAAGAATTAGAGGAGATTTACGAAAATATTATGGTGAATGTACAAAAGAAGATTGATGCATTTGAGATCAAGCATGCAGTTGGTACGAGGCAAGACGGCACTACAGAAAATACGCACCATGAGCTGAAATTACCCGTGTTAAAGTTACCAACATTCAATGGTGATTATAAACAATGGAAGTCATTCTTTGATTTATTTGAGCAAGCTATACATAAAAACGATAAGCTTGGGAATGCTCAAAAAATGCATTATCTAAAAACAAACGTGACGGGGGAAGCAGCCAAGATCATTCAGCACTTGCAGATAATAGACAGCAACTACGAGACGGCAAGGGAAGCTTTGGTAAACAGATACGAGAACACCCGAATGTTAGTGAATGCGCAAATTCAAGCATTGATTAACCAAAAGGAGTGCCAATTTGAATCTGCAGAAAATCTGAAAAGACTACACGATACTTCGATGGAGTGTGTCAATACCTTAATACCTTAAAGGGATCGATACGGAGAGTTGGGACCCTATAATACTGTACATCATCTCGCAAAAACTAGACAACGAAACGAGAAAGGCGTACAAACAGTCTTTGAAAAAACCGAAAGATTTGCAACCTCTGAACAATTTTTTTACGTTCCTGGAGAACAAATTCCATGCTTTGGACAATTTAGAAGAAAAGAAGAAGAAAGTGGATATTCAAAGGGACAAAAAACCATTTAACAATAAGCAGGGGTTCGTCAAGAATTTTTATGCAACTGTAACTCCGTTTTGCAAAGCATGCAATGGCGCGCATTGACTTCACACTTGCAGTACATTTATTCAAATGCCAGTCAAACAAAAGAAAGAGGTTGTGCAAAAGGAAAAACTGTGTAAAAATTGTTTCAAGCCAAATCATGAAACATCAAGATGTCCGTCAGGAAAGACATGTCAAATATGTTATCAGCGTCACCACACACTACTCCACATTTCGCACTTAGATAGGCAACCTCAACAGCCGCAAACGATTTTTTGTGCGAACAAACAACATAACAAAACATTGTTAGCAACAGCGGTGGTAGAAACCAATTGGAAAGGTTGTGATTACTTCCTTAGAGCTCTTATCGACCAGGGCTCTCAGTCTTCCTTCATCACCGAAGAAGCAGTACAGCGACTGCAACTACAACGGAAACGAGCAAATGCTTCCATTACTGGCTTAGGAGCAACGAATGCAGGAACGGCAAACAGGGACGAAGCTGGAAGGTACATTGTTCGACTACCGTTCAAAGAAGACACATGCAAGTTGGGCGAATCAAAAGACAGAGCGCTAGCTCGATTTTTTCAGATGGAGAAAAAATTTACGCGAAATAAGCAACTTTATGATGACTATGTACAATTCATGAGGGATTACATTGAGCTCGGACACATGGAAGAAGTCAAACCAACATCGGTTATGAAATCAACGAAAGAAGTGTATTACCTACCGCACCATGCAGTCATCAAGCCAGATAGCTCATCAACCAAGGTTCGAGTTGTCCTTGACGCGTCGTCACGAACGAGTTCAGGAGTAAGCCTAAATGACACAATGCTTACAGGTCCAGTTATACAACAGGATTTATACTCTATACTAGTGCAATGGAGAAAACATAAAATTGCATACAGAGCGGACATTGAAAAAATGTACCGCCAAATACTAGTGGCTTACGAAGACAGAGCCTTTCAGCGTATATTGTGGAGAGAAAGCCCAACACAAAATATCAAGGAATATCGGTTAAACACCGTGACTTACGGAACCTCATCAGCTCCATATCTGGCGATAAAAACACTTCAACAACTCGCGTGCGATGAAAAGGAGAAATTTAAAATAGCTTCAATGATAACTGGCCAAGATTTCTACGTTGATGACTTACTTTCGGGAGCGGATACATTAGACGCACCAGTAGAGGCACAACAGCAATTGGTACAACTCATGGCGAGCGGAGGATTCAGACTACGCAAATGGTCTTCAAATACAAAAGCCATTTTGAGAAATATAACATCAGAAGATCAAGAGCAAGGAAGATTCAAAATAAATGGCTACGACCCCATTAAGACCCTGGGAATATACTTGCAACAGGGAATAAAAATCTGACAAAAAGAGTAATTGTGTCAGAAACAGCTAGGCTATTTGACCCATTGGGCTGGCTAGCTTCAATTATAGTAAGAGCAAAGCTAATCCAACAACAACTCTGGAAGTCGGAAAAAACTTGGGATGAAATACTTTCGGATGAAAACGCTCACGAATGGAAGGTATTCAGAAGCCAACTGTCTTGCATAGAAGAAATTAAAATACCACGATGGATCCAATACGAATCAAAACACCGCATAGAATTACATGGATTTTGTGACGCATCGGAGAGGGCATTCGCAGCCGTGATTTATACAAGAATTACAACTGTTTCTGGAGAAATTATCACAAGATTACTATGTGCTAAGACAAAGGTAGCACCAATTATCGATACCGAAACTCGAACTTTGCGGAGCAGTCCTGCTGGCAAAATTACTTGAAAAAACCAAGGCCAAATTAGAAATGAAGGATCTGGAAATACATGCATGGACAGACTCATCAATAACATTAGCATGGATCACCGGAAACCCTTACAAATGGAAGAGCTACGTAGCGGCCAGAGTTACGATAATAACCAAATTAGTAAGCTCAGACAAATGGCATCATGTAAAGGGTAAGGACAATCCAGCGGATTGTGCATCTAGAGGACTATGGCCTTCAGAACTCAACGCACACTCAGTTTGGTGGACAGGTCCACCATGGCTAGCGCAGGCACAGGTGAACTACACTGACTCCACAACTCACAGCACCAATGAGGAAGTTAAGAAACAGCACACAAACACCTTCACTTTAACGGTGGAACCAGATGTCGTAGAAAGATTGCTGTCGCAGTATAGCACAATTAGGCGAATAACAAGAATACTCGCGTTTTGTAAACGATTTGTGCACAACTCACGATCATCAAAAAATAAAATGCGGGGATAAATCACATGTCAAGAAATTGAAAGCGCTGCGAGGGTAGTTATACGACAAGTACAGCAGACAACGTTCAAGGATGAGGTCGTCAACTTAAAGAGAGGAAGGGAAATTGACAGGAAGAGTAAACTTCGGTGCCTCAACCCATTCCTGGATGAGCACGAGGTGATGCGAGTAGGAGGACGATTGGCGAAAGCAGAACTATCATGCTCGCAGAAACATCCCATAATCATCCCACATTCCGGGTATTTAACCACCATGACCACGAGGCCCACAAAACCACCTTACATGGAGGCTACGCTCTTACCCATGCACATCTACAGCAATAATACTGGATTCTGAGTGGTCTAAGTGCAGTCAAACAACGAGTCCGTAGATGTACTACATGTTTTCGACACAGATCGTCAACGAGAACTCAAATGATGGGAAATCTGCCACAACCGAGAGTGTCCAAAGCCAGACCATTCTTAAATACTGGAATCGACTATGCAGGACCTATAGATATCAGGACAGCGAAAGGAAGGGGAACAAATCATATAAAGGATATATAGCCGTATTTATATGCTTGGCAACAAAGGCAGTTCATCTCGAAGTTGTTAGCGACTTAATAGCAAATACCTTCATAGCAGCTTTTAAGAGATTGTGCGCCAGGAGAGGACATGTGGGACACCTATACAGTGACAGCGGTAAGAATTTCGTGGCTGCAAACAAAATTCTTCAGCTAAATGCAAGGGAGGCGAAAGAGTACAACGATGAAATATGCGAGGCATTAACAACTTACCATACGGAATGGCATTTCATACCCCCAGCGGCACCCCACTTTAGTGGCCTATGGGAGGCAGGAGTGAAGTCTGTTAAACACCATCTCAAGCGAACTATTGGTTAGCACAAGTTGACATACGAAGAGATGTCTACACTATTAAGTCAGATCGAAGCATGCTTAAACTCAAGACCTCTTTGTCCAATTTCAACCGATCCTGATGAAGTAGATGTTTTGACGCCAGGTCATTTCCTGATAGGAACAACCTTACTGGCACCCCGGAAAAGCATAGACTCAATGAAAGGGAAGGTTTAGTGACGCGATGGCAATTGATAGAACGATTACAACAACATTTCTGGAAAAGATGGAGTTCAGAATATATAACGACACTGCAACAACGTCCGAAATGGACAACAAAGAACGAGAATCTTAAGGCTGGCAACATTGTTTTGGTGAAGGACGAACAACTTCCTCCAACAAGATGGATGTTTGGAAGGATACTAGAGACACATGCTGGAGAAGATGTTCTGGTGCGTGTAGTAACCATCAAAGCAAGGAGCAAGATCTACAAAAGACCAGTCACTAAGATCTGTCTGCTCCCAATAAGCGATAACGAAGAACGAAGCGAAAAACAAGATGACAGTAAGCGGACTGATCAGCTTGCCACAACAACCTGCTTGTCAACATGTCCATGGTCGGAACCTGTAAACCAAAGTCAACCGATAAAACTGCCAGACGAAATTCAGAGTAACAATCCAGAAAGGAAGAAATTTTGAAGGACGGCCCCTGGTTACAAATTCTGTACACACTGTTGGTGATAATAGCATTAGGCAGAAGATGTGCAACGGCATTAGATACAGAACCTGAAGGTTTCAAGGTTACACCGTTTAGAAATCGCCCGGGAATCTACTTTGAAAAAATTGGAAACATTAACCTGATAGTTAATGACTGGAAGATAATCGCATATTATGATCTGACCAACTACTGGCGGGAACTTTCAGGATTCGAAAAACTGATTAACGAAATGAACAAATTCTGCAAAATGAAAGCCGCTGATGCACTGACACACCACATAATTCAACAATTTAACCACCAACTGGCCATTATAAAGGGCAATAACGACCTCCTATTAAAACAAGGAGCTGGAAAAGAGCCAGCTACCAGAATGAAACGATCACCGTTTGACTTCGTTGGAACTGTTGCTTGTTTTTTTTTTTTTGTTTTTTTTTTTTGGGGGTTTTAGACGAGTCGTATGCGGAGCATTACGAGTAGCAGATTCAGCAAACACGATTGAATGAGAACCATCTACTCACGCTGATAAGGAACCAAACATCGATCGCAGAATCAACCAGCAACATCTTGCAGAAAAATACACAAGCCGTGACTGCACAACTCCAAGTATTTCACAACAACCTAGAAAACTTGAAAAGCTATGTAACGCAAACTAGCAACCAGACGGCGGCAGAACAGAAGTTCTTAGCCATATCAACTTATACCACGTTAGCAATGGTAAATTATCAGCAGGTTCAAAATTCGTTATTGGACGTTCTAACGGATCTTCATCACGCTAAAGTAAATCCGCTTATAATTACGCCAGACCAACTTCGCACACAGCTAGACTTGATAAGAAAGCACCTACCTCCACAGCTGTCCGTCGCAGAAGACCCAACAGATTCGAATCTGCTAGCACTTTACAGGCTGCTAACAGCAAGGGCCCGAATAACCCAGCAAACCATCATATTAGACATAAGACTTCCGCTAATCAAGTCAGAAGCCTATTAAATGTTCAAGGTTATACCAGTACCGACACCCCACAAAAATGAGTTTGTCTTCATTGAACCATCATTAGACTACTTAATAGTCAACTTACTGAGAGAGTCATACAACAGAATGGCAAGGGAGGAGCTCAACAAATGTATGAAAATCAGCGACAGATACTTATGCCAACAACTACATCCCATGTTTAATCGCCAATCCAACGTCAGCAGATGTGAAATGGACCTGCTCACCCACACCACGTACTTATCACCGTTCTGCAAGCTACGAAGCATAAGCCCATCTCCTGTGTGGATCCAGCTAAATAACGGAAATAGTTGGATATACGTTTTGGACAGGAAGTACACCTTTAACATAATCTGCGGAAGACGGATTCTAGAAGTCCCACTACAAGACGGTGGCATTTTAACATTAGAGTCAAACTGTATTCTAAAACAGGACACGATGCGCATAACAGCTTATGAAAGGATGTCCAGCAAACTTAATACAGCTTTCATTCCGGCCACAAATATCACGGAAATATTATCAGACGACCCAAGAAATGTTTCAAGACGATTGGTCATCTCACATCCCAGTCTCAAGAGTAACAATGAGGAGTACGACACACTAAACAAACGGATAGCAGATCTCCAAAACAGCGAGGAACTACCAGTTGATTCAACGGCTCACCACGTGCACTACAGCATTTCCTACAGCCTGATTGGCGGATTATTCATCACCATCGTGGCATATATAGTGTGGCAACGTAAAAGGAAAAGAACTATTCTGGCACCACAGGCCCCAGTACCTGCTTCAAGGCGGTTCACAACATCGGACTTTAACATATAAGTCAGTTCGGCCCGGCAGAATGTACAATTGCGTACATATGCACCTTACGGGAAACAGACACCGCGGGAAATCTTTATCATTGATATCAGTTTTGTTCAGCGCCGTCGAGTCAGCAGCAGTTCCCACGTATTTTAAGTTTTATGTAATAAGAGATCAGGTAATATTAGTATGCGTGTCAGCATAATTTATACTATAAAAATGTGTGAAATAAAATTTTACGTCGGATTTGAATACGACAACTCCAACAGTAAGGTGTATTAATTTTAAACTATAACCACCCCCCACCAGTGGTAAGGTGGGCTTAGTTAGACATAATAATATATCAACACGGAATGACACTTGACGCAAAGTTAAAATGGAAGTCGTACGTGAAAAAAAAACTCCAAGAACTTGAAATTAAATAAAGAGAAATGTACTGATGTTACTTGGAAAATATTTCTGTCTTAGCATGAAGAACAAATTGCTTTTATAAAAGAAAGTGCTAAAGCCGATGTGGACATATAAAATACAACTCTGGGGTTGTACAAACAAAAAAATTAATATCAATATTTTACAAACTTTTGAAAATAATGTTCTAAGAGCAATCGTCAATCGGTACATAAGAAACCACGATATCCACAGAGCTCTCGGGATTGCTACAATCGAGGACACATCAATAATGCAGTCCTTGAAATTCTGGGTGAGACAAATTAATTGCGCCGTCAACAGAGGCGACTTTGGACGATAATTTGGGGATACCGAAGTAGATTATCCTTATGAGCGTATATTAATTCACAATTAAATAAGAATAATTTAAAAGACAAAATGTTCTTATTTACTAAAAAACGGAATGATGCGATATAATGGTTGCATTTTTACTCAAAAAATTAACTATCAAAAATGGGTTTACGCAAGTGTTCAGAAAGAGTTGGGCATGAGCAGTATCTTCATCAGATTTACTGAGTTATGAAATAAAAATCATTTATCGTCATGAAAAACTAAAATTATTATATTTATTGCCGGTTTGCGTAAAATTAATTAGCTCTGGCAGCAATTTAAGTACAGATTTAAAAATCGGTGTTAAACCGTTATTTATTTCGAGTGAACAGTTTAACATTTATTTAAATGTAAAGTGAAATCTTTGTTGTTGGGATTGTGTCTCATGTTTATTATTCCCTGTAGAAGGTTAATTATTTTTTTTCTATATGCGAGTATATAATCTTTTTTCAGGAGAGGCCCTGAGATGTTTGCAAATGGCTGTTGATTTTGCTTTTGAATTGTTGGAGATTTAAGGTTTGTGGAAATACGTCTCCTGGGAGTGAATTCCAAAGTTTACTTGCCTTATAGCAGACGGAGTTTTGATAAAGGAATGTTAGGGCCGTTGCATGAAAGTATCTAGAGTATAGGAATAAGTCTATTACCAGTTTTCGATAAGCTAATGGTTGGAGATTGGAAGCTAGTGCGAGATCTTCTATTAAGCGGACCACTCGTCTCTGCAAGCTGTCGAGCAGATTAAGATAATGTTTTGGGACCCAACTCCAAACATGAGAGTAATACTCATGTCCTGATCTAACTTGTTGTTGAATAGAAACATCGCGAATAAGATTAAGGATTTTTATTTCACTATAATCAAAAATTTCTTATTTTGTTATTGCGTTTTTCAACAAAACAAAACTGTACTTAATAAAACGAACTATTTTTCTTATAATTTTTATTTCGAAGTTCTGTTCATCCGCGGATGTCATAGACCACAACTCAGAATGAGCTACAAAAATGGCAGAGTATAAAGAAGAGTGAAAAAGTAACTTTACTTCCATTAACCCGGTTTAGCCGGGTTCAATTAAACCGAGGAAAAATTAAATTGCTGGTTATTAATCGGTGCTTATTAACCTTTTATTTTATTTTTGCCATATAATACGATTTTTCTTAACGATTTTTTTTTTATATAGTTTGCGCGCGCCAAAGGTAATATGAATACCCCTATACTATTACAGTGCACGGGCGTTGTATAGATAGACAGAGAGAGAAAGAAAGAAAGATTTGGTGTAGTGGTTTGAAACTCAGGTGGTATTAAGTTTCTGAAAACTCCAAGGCTAGCGTCCAGATAATTGGAGAGCATTTTTGTTTTGCTTTTATTGACGTTGCTCATGATTCACAGTATTTATTGCCGTCCTCCTGATGTCATCATCACGATCAAGTTACATTTTCAGCTATATGACCACCCTACTGCCAGTGTTATGCCTACACAGTAGAGTTGACTTAGCTTTCGCATTTGAACGACTTTTTTATTTATTTCATGCGAAATAAATAGATGATTCTTGACATTAGGATTTGAATCGTGAACCAATTACAAACAAAACTTTAAAAACTACTTCACCCCCACATCCTTAACACAATGACCTATAAGATATAGATTAGGTTAGGTTAGGTTGAGCTTACACGGGGGCCTATTGGGCCATTGTGATACTCCTTGGGTTATGATACCCCATCGAACACTGTTTCTAGTTAGCTTGTTCTTACTCGAACCAGCGTGTGCTCCTTATGAATCTCGTAAGTCCATCAGCGAAACATGTGCCATCTTACCCAGTTCTACGAATAGTCTGTAACCCATTTGGAGGAGGCGACAGTTGTTTGATGGTTTCTATTTCTTCCTCATCTTGAAAGCTCCTGCAGTAGTCCTGGAAGTTTATGCCCAGCCTTTTGGCGATAGTGAACATTGCATAATGTCCCGCCAATACACCTATCAAGATGCAGATTTCCTTTTTCCCCATAGCTAGTAAGCATTTGGTTCTCCCGTCATTTAATTGTGGCCATAGGCTGCGGGATATAACACTTCTTCCCTCTTGATAACCAAGCATTGTTGGTTCGTTACCTGGTCCTTAGGTTTATATTCTCTTTCATTACACCAAGAGGGACGTCTATTTGTGCGTACCTAGTGCTGATCCTTTTCTGGCTAGCTCATTTGCTATTTCATTCCCTTCTGTATCACTATGCCCGGGAACCCAGCAGATATTACTTTTTTTATATAATTTGCACTTGTGAAAGGGGATATGAATACCCATATACTAATTTAAGACACGGAAATTTTGTGGAAAGGGGGATAGACAGAGAGAAAGACAGATCGGTGTAGTTGGTTTGAAACTCAGGTAGTATTAAGTTTCAGAGAACTCCAAGGGTGGCGTTCAGATAACTGGGGAGTATTTTTGTTTTGCTGTTATTGTCGTTGCTTATGATTCACAGTATTTTTTTTTCCGCCCTCCTGATGTCATCATCACGATCAAGTTGCATTTTAGCCATATGACCACCCTACTGACAGTGTTATGCCTTCGCAGTAGAGTTGACATAAGCTTTCGTAATTGATCGGCTTTTTTATTTATTTCATGCGAAATAAATAGATGATTCTTGACATCAGGATTCGAAGCGTGAACCTGCAGCGTGACAAGCGACGATGTTACCACTACACCATGGCCACCCTAAAAAAATTACTGAATTACTAAGTTTGTTCAGGGTTTTACGACATTTACATACTGTCCAAGATCTTATTGTGTCACTGTCCAATACCTTGATTGCTGCCTGACTGTCCACAAAAATTGTAATCCGAGATGGATTTATTTTCTTTGTTAGGATGGTCAACGCTGCTCTACCAATGGCAAATATTTCAGCTTGAAAGACACTGCATCTGGGAGTTTGTATGAGTCTTTAATCTGTAATGGTTCGCAGAATACTCCTGCTCCGGTTCCTATTTTCAGTTTAGACTCATCAGTGTAGATTTGGATATCCTGTTCATTCAACAATGAGCTGGTTTCCCATTCTTGCCTTTTGGCAATAAGGATGGAGTAGTTCTTATTGAAATCCCGATTTGGAATAACATAGTCTGCGATAGTATGGATCGCTGACCATTGTAGTGCTGATCTCAGTGCTCCTGTTACTCCAATACATGCTAATCTTTGTACCTTAATGAGGTTGTTAAGATAGCAACTATTTTTCATTGCATTCCACCATACTAGTGCTCCATAGGTAAGTATGAGCCTAATGATAGCTGTATACATCCAGATTATATGCGGTCGCATCCCCCAGCATTTACTGAAGGTTTTTTGCATGTGTATAACGCACATTGTGCTTTTTTCATACGCTGCTCTGTGTTTCGCTTCCACGTAAGCTTTGAGTCCAGAATGGCTCCAAGATATTTAGCTTCATTAGGTTCAGTCTTATCTGCGTTGACTTGTAGTCCATTTTCTTTTAAGTAGGCATGTTGGGTGTTACACAAATTTTGTTCATTAAGTAGGCCTCTCACATATAGATCAATTAAACTTTTCATTGTTTTTAAAAGAAAGAAGGAGAGACTAATTGGTCTAAAATCTTTTGCCGTTGAATTGATAGGCTTTTATGTCTTGGAGATAAATACCACTGTCACCTCCCTCCAGCTGACCGCTATGTCAGGGCATGATTGTCTGTAGAGCATGTTGAAGCATGGCTGGAATAATATCGTCTGGTCCTGCAGATTTGTAGGGTGTGAATGAATTAACCGCCCAAGCTATTTTGTCCTCCGTGACAATATCATCTGTGTTTTCATTGAATTCATTGGATCTACCGGTGGATGGTTTTGTATATTCCGAGTGTTCTAGATCGCTGCTGCCTGAGAAGTGAGTTTTAATTAAGAGTTGTAGCGTTTCTTGGCCTGATTCCGTCCAGGAGCCATCAGGACGCATAATGTATCCTGGTGCCACTGGGTCTTTAGATAGGGCTTTAAGTAGCCCTTCCGCTACCTCTGTCCTTCGCTTCTTAAGTGCGTTTTTCCACCAAGTTGCTTTGATAGGTTTTCGACTACGAGATGTGCGGCAGAATTTATTAAAGGCTTTGTTCATTGTGTCGGTTATAAACTGAACTTTAGAGTCAATGGATTGACTGTTCGGAGTCGTGACCACACTAGGATGTGGTATCCGTTTGCCAATCCATTTTACGTACACTAACCAGTTAGTTCTAGCCGGGTTTTTATATTCTTTCAGTGTCATAGGATTGACATTGATCGTGAAGAGGATCCTAAATTGATCCGAAAAGGAATTTTTAGGTGACACTCTCTAATCTTCCACTACAATTCTCTCACTATTACTCACTAGGGTAAGGTCTAACATTTCTTTCCTGATTCTATTATGGTAGGTCGGGTGATTACCTCTATTACACAATACTAGATTTGT
Source organism: Pocota personata (assembly GCA_963082735.1). Classification (NCBI taxonomy): domain Eukaryota; kingdom Metazoa; phylum Arthropoda; class Insecta; order Diptera; family Syrphidae; genus Pocota; species Pocota personata. The sequence goes on from OY720431.1 coordinate 83,386,257, forward strand.
AGAAATAATGAACTCAAAAATAGACTCACCCCTTCATTGATATCCCTGCAGCCCCATTGAGTTTGATGAGCATTAGCATCATCTCCCAACACCAAAGATGTGTTCCGTAATGCTGCATAGTTAGCCACTTCTCGGACTGCTTTTGGTGGTGGGTTATCATTGTCGTGCAACATGCACGAAGAGACTAAAATTAAGTTTTTCGTTCTGATCCCCACATTGACTGCCACTGTATCTCCATTACTAAATCTAGGGAGAAAAAACACAACATGGCTTTCTTTGCAAGAATGCAACTTCTTACTTTACCTTTTAGCGTGGTGTAGAATAGATTGTGCAGTTTTGACTTTAAACACTGTACCCTATCCAAGGTTCTTGGATCAAAGTCACGTCTACATTTTCTTCATTCATGAATAGCAAAAGGTCATCGGTTGCTGCTTTGGATTGATGCAAATTAATTTGCACCATCAGTAGATTCCGACCCTTTTCCACCTTCATTATCTAATCTTACCTTAACGCTCCACAGTCCAAACCATAATATGCCTACTTTCTCTTTTAATATTTGCGAGGAATGCCTGTCGATGGTAAAGACCAGGTCTTTCCCATTTCCGTTGCGGCTCTTCCTCGCTTGGAGCAACTTCCATTCCTTAATGGGTATCCCGCCAGGAGCTTGATGATGTGTTCGTCCTCATGGAGGGCAGGAGGTGGTATTCACATTTTAAGCTTCTGGCGGAGTGGAAGTGCGGTTATAGGCAGCATCTTGAGACTGGCTCCTTTCCACAGTTCACCAATATTGGTGCTGGTTCTTGTCATTAACTCGAGAGTTTTCGCATTTCCACAAGCGACAACTTTAACTCCCTTGAACCATCCGGCTCCGTCGAAGTTGTATTCATCTGAGTCATCGCTGTCGATGGTAGTCATCATGGCTTTTATTATTTCATTTTCTACAAGCAGCCAGTTCTCCTGAGTGATGACCCCATCAAGATCTTGCTGATCTACTATCGCTGCTTGCAGTTCTAATGCCGCAGCTTCAAAACTAAATGAGGACTGCTTTTTCTTCGAAGAGTGATCTTTTGCTTCATCTTCCGATCTTTGTCTCTTTGAAGTCAGCTTCGAAGTACCGGCATGCATTCCTGTAGAGACTCTACCGGTCTATTCCCGGTTGACCTGTTTAGCGATTTGCTTATGGACGCTTCCCTTGGAGTTTACAGAAACTTAATACCATATGAGTTTCAAAATACTACACTAAAATCTTTCTTTCTCTCTCTCTCTCTTCTTCACAACGCCCGTGTCCTATAATAGTGTAAGAGTATTCATATCCTCTTTGGCGCGCGCAAATTATATAAAAAAAAACAAAACAATGCTTTTGCCCAAGCCAAGTACAATGACACACTATGAAGTGGTGAATGTACCATCGGCTTTTTCGACTTGTCGAGAAAATGCTCCAGCGAAATAGCCAGTTGAATTCCTAACTTTAAAAATTTCACCCGCAGTATGCGTCATGTTTCGAATGCACATTAGTTCACCCATAAGCCCAGTTTCGGTCGTACTGACGACACGAATGTGGAATGATCTACCAGGTATGTATTTCCCCATCACTACAACTTTCAAACATTTAAAGCCAACGTGCACAGGCTCCTTCTCTGTTCCTCCTCCCCCTTTTCCTAACGACCGTGCCCTGGAAGAGTTTAAGGGTATTCATATCCCCTTCGGCGAGCAGATTATACAAAAAAAAAAAAAAAAAAAACATTCCGAACTCGATTTGGTAGTAAATGTATGAAATAAACTTCGGAACGTTCTCTATCGACAGGTGTACAAAATCAAGCCCCAGGTCAGTGTCAAGTCCTTGAGTTGTTATTGGGCTAGTTCAGTTAATTGATGCAATATAATTGAAGTTTTGAACTTTTTTAATAATCTAAGCTAAGCGGAGCAATCGGGAACTATGAAGGTTTATATCTTTCTATATTTTATAATTATTTCATTTGGTGATGATTAGGTACTAGTGTGGGAATTTTCGACATCCAACAAATGACAATTCCCGATAACATCTCTTCTTTGTTGGTATGAGTGCAAGCTATTTAAACTCTTATTTACGAGGTTTAAGCAGTTATAATGTTGACACTCGAGACCCTCAGGTCATAGTCAAATCTAAATGAACTTGCAGGTTGTGCGCAGAGAATAGCTCACATGGTATTTATAGACGGCTCAACCACTATTACATCAATGATTGCTTTGACAGTAGATTAATAACGTGGACGTTTAAAATGCATGCGGAAACGATTGGCCTTAATGCAAGTCGGTTGCAGAAAGTTCAACATATGAACTGGACTCTATGCGATCTCCAAGAAGAAGAGATCATCATACACTTCGTCGGAATATACCCAATCTCAAATATCATATGTCTCGGAAAGCATTTTATGGAGGAAGATTAAGTCACCGCTCTACTCAATGGCGATGCTGATAGTAATTGGGGAACACTCTCCTAAGCCGGCTGAAAGGATGCTCGAATCAGCAGTGCAGACTCTTGAACCAGTCAATCAGCCCTCTAAGCTGATTAAAAGTACGTCGAAGTCGTCCACTAAAAAGAATGAACGAAAAATAACCTCGGATAAGCCAACGAATCCCAGTTTTCTGACGTATTCTCAGGCTGCAGTCAAAGCAACCAGACGAAACGACGGGGTACCCTCTGATCCGTTGAAAGAAATTCTGAACTGCATTTACGCTAAGTTCGAGGAACAATGTGAAACGAACAAACGAATTCTCGAACGTCTCAGTAACGTCGAAAGCTTTTGTATGGCTAACCTTATATCTAAATCTAAGTAGATATGGACTCTTTGCTTAAAATTGTACCATGGAATGCAAACGAACTCTTACAAAAATCTAACGAAATAGACATTTTTCTAATGAGAGAAAATATCGACATATGATTGATCTCCGAAACCCATCTAACAAGGAAATCGCAAATAAAGACAAGAGGCTACATTGGTTATCACGCCTATCATGAGATAGAGCGCGGGGCGGTTCATCCTTATTCATTAAAACTAACATCGAACACTCGGTCGATATAAACATAGAGCTGGAAAAACTTCAGTTGTGCTCGGTAAGGGTTAAAAATAAACACAATAAACACCTGAGCTACAACATAGCGTCTGTTTACTGTCCGCCGCGATGCTCGCTTGAAAAAGACGACTACTTCGTGTCTTCAATGCCCTTAGTTCAAATTTCCTTATTGGTGAAGATTTTAACGCGAAGCACACCTTCTGGGGTTCAAGATGTACATCATATAAAGGAAAAATTTTCTACAAAGTGGCAAATGAATTCAGTTGTTGTTTTTATTCGACAGGAAAACCCACCTATTGGCCAACCGACTCAGAAAAAATTCCCGATCTTATAGATTTTTTCGTTTCAAAAGGTATTGTAATATGCGAGCTACGGCTCGAGTAGATAAAACGATATTCTCTGAAATTATTTCTTTATTTTCTAGTCTATAAAATAATTCAAGTTCACACTATACTATTCTTCGCAAACTCCTTCCTTACAAGGTCTCTTGCTTCTCAAATCACTTTATCTCCTTTCAATTACTTAATTCACAAATCCAAACTAATTACTTCTTCTTGTTAACTCTCAACTTTCAATTTATCACAAAATTACAACTTCGGCTGTTATCACTTTTCCAATCTCCTCGTGCGGTTCCAAACCAACTACCTGGTCTCGATCGCCATCTGTCCTTATATAGCAGAAGTTTCTGATAGCCAGAAACTTCTAGCAAATTCTTCGACCACTGGAACAAGAAATTCTGATGTAATAATTCCAAGATGACAATCATTTCTTGCAGTTATAATTCTCTCTTATCCGTGACGTCGTCTTAGACATCATCCATCTCTTATCGTGTACACGAGCTGTGGAGACTAATTGCAGACACGAACCTCAAATGAAAAGACACTTCGGAACAAAATTATGCCAGAATGAAAAGACAATTCGGAATGGGCTGTAGGAGCGTAGTTATTATTATGTTACAGTATTTACGATAAATTTATTACAGTCGAAGAAAGTTTTGATCTCTCTTCTGACTACTCTTCGGTAATTTTATTACTTGGTGAAGCGTTGATCAAGAAAGAAGGACCTCTAAGACTTTTTTTTTTTTTTTTTAAAAAGGAAATTTCCAAATCCCGGAGCACTCAGACTCAATTTTCTGTATCCATTGTACTACCAGGCAGAAACTCCTTTTTGGTGTAGTGGTAGATAAACTTAGATTTTATTCGTTTCTCTTATATGTTCGGGTGGCTGTGATTGCTGTTCCCCGTCCGGGCTCGAACCTGCACAGTTCGGGTCACAAGCGAACACACTACCCACTACACCGTGGCCACCTAATCTAAGACTTACTAGCAATAGAACAAATTGGGAGAGCTTTAGAAATGATTGCGAAACAAATATCGCCTTAAATGTATCACTTAAAACACCTTGTGAACTAGAGGACGAAGTTGATCGTTTCGTGGAAGCAATCCAAAGAGCGGCATGGAGAAACACTCCTTCTAGAAGCTATAAGATTAACCGCAACGAAAAGTATCCAAGTAAAATCATTGAACTGGTGAGGGAGAAAAGAAAAGCACGAAAGAAATGGCAAATCACTCGTGCACCGCAGCATAAAAAGATCCTTAACCGACTATGCAATCGCCTTAGAGATAGTATTCGGGAATTTAAAAGCAATAAGATAGCGACCTATCTTGAAAATCTCTCCACTGGAAGAGAATGAAATTATTCACTTTGGAAAGCGCTAAAAGGCATCCGGAAACCTCAAATGCAAGCGCTATCAATTCGGAAAAACGGTAGAACTTGGGCCAAGAGCGACAAAGAAAAGGCAGAACTTTTTGCTTTGCATTTAGAAGATACGTTTAAGCCATTCGACGGCCCTTTGATAACGACGACATCTGATAAATTTAAAGAAAAAAAAAGTTGCATTAATTGAATTAAGGGAAGTGATTAAAAATCTAAAGACTAAAAAAGCACCGGGTTACGACTTGATAGCGGCGCAGGTGGTCAAGGAATTGTAGAATAAAGCTCTTATCAAACTGCTATATTTGATGGAAAGTCGCAGATATTATAATGGTCCCGAAACCAGGCAAACATTTGAATGAGAAGAAATCATATCGGCCTATTTCCCTATTACAGAAGCAAGAAAATAAACAAGTAAAATTTAATTCTATATATTTGAGCAATATAGAACACACTATACATAATTTTAAAATAAATTCATTTCAGTTTTTTGAATAAAAGAACAAAAGAAATAAAAATTAAAAACCTCAAACTCACAAAAGTATTGATATATATTGTAAAAAAAAAAAATGTTTCACAAGTGCCTAATAAGTTAATCTTCGCGATATTCCACTTTATTTTCACACTTCTTATTTTTATTTTATTCCGAAACGAGATTTCGAATCACTGGATAACTCTTTTCTTTTTCTTTGAGTTATCCTACCAACTGCGCCACTTTAATAATGTAACATGCGAGCTACGGCTCGAGTAGATAAAACGATATTCTGTGAAATTATTTCTTTATTTTCTAGTCTATAAAATAATTCAAGTTCACACTATAATATTCTTCGCAAACTCCTTCCTTACAAGGTCTCTTTCTTCTCAAATCACTTTATCTCCTTTCAATTACTTAATTCACAAATCCAAACTAATTACTTCTTCTTGTTAACTCTCAACTTTCAATTTATCACAAAATTACAACTTCGGCTGTTATCACTTTTCCAATCTCCTCGTGCGGTTCAAAACCAGCTACCTGGTCTCGATCGCCATCTGTCCTTATATAGCAGAAGTTTCTGATAGCCAGAAACTTCTGGCAAATTCTTCGACCACTGGAACAAGAAATTCTGATGTAATAATTCCAAGATGACAATCATTTCTTGCAGTTATAATTCTCCCTTATCCGTGACGTCGTCTTAGACATCATCCATCTCTTATCGTGTACACGAACCTTCGGACCAAAATTCTGCCAGAATGAAAAGACACTTCGGAATTTGTTGCATAGTCGTAGGAGCGTAGTTAATATTATGTTACACTGCCCCCTCTTAGACGTGTTCGTCCCGAACAAGTACATCCTCATTTCGGCCATTGTATCGACTCAGTCGGTCCACATGAACCACTTTCATTTTGGCCCTTGGTCCTCGCTGGATGCGGTAGACAACATCGTTGATGCGGGTTATTATTCTGTAGGGACCCTCCCAGTTCTGCTGCAACTTAGGTGATTTCCCCTTTTGGCGATGGGGATTATACAGCCACACTAGATCTCCCTCATCGAATCCTGACGTTGTTGCTTTGACATCATACCTGGTCTTCATGCGGTCGCTCGTTATCTTAATCTGGCTTCTGGTCCTTTGGTGTATGTCCCTAAGCCTTTCCCTAAGGTCCGCCACGTACTCTTCTTCATTTCTGGGCTCATTGGTAGGAGATCCAAATTTCACCTCACTGGGTAACCGAGCTATTCCACCAAACAAGATTTCGAACGGCGTATGTCGAGTAGTGCTATGCACGGCACTTCTATAGGCCATCAAAAACAAGGGAATCTGCCGGTCCCAATCACGTTGGTAGTCGTCTACGACCTTCGAGAGATGTTCGTCCAAAGTCCTATTGAAACGCTCCACCATACCGTCCGACTGTGGATGAAGCGGGGTTGTCCGTGTCTTTTTGATCCCGAGTAGTTGACACATCTCTTGGAAGATTCTTGACTCGAAATTCCGCCCTTGGTCAGAATGCAATTCCAAGTTCACACCGAATCTGCTCACCCAATTGTAGACGATCTGCTCCGCCACGGTTCTGGCTTCCTGGTTAGGGATCGGAAACGCTTCCGGCCACTTACTGAAGTAGTTCATCACTACGAGTATATACCGATTACCATTGTCGGTTTCCGGAAAGGGCCCTGCGATGTCAATGGCGATTCGTTCGAAAGGTGCTCCCACGTTGTATTGGTGCATATTACCTCGAGACCTTTGCTAGCTGCACACACGTCGCATTTTCTGCACCAGTCTTCGATATCTTCCTTCGCTTTTAACCAATAAAAACGTTCTCGTACCTTTTCTAGCGTCTTATTCACTCCCAAGTGGCCTCCGGACGCCCCGCCATGCATTTCCTGTAACACCTCCTTGACCCTCGTCCGCGGTACGACAAGCTGCATTACAAACGACTTTCCGTCGGAGGATTCCCATTTTCTTCTCAGAACACCTTCTTGGACATGGAGGGAGTCCCACTGCGCGAAATATGCCTTCTGTGAGAGATATCCTGATGATCCGGTTTCTCCATGTTCTCCTTCCAGGCCAGAATCGGCTCGATATCCGGGTCTTCCTTCTGAGCGTTCCGGATCTCATCTACGCTCCAGCCGGCGATAGGTTCGGCTCTCATTCTTTGGATGGAAACCAGCTCCCGTTCTTCCTGACGCGCACAATGTTTACAATCCGTTCTGCATGGTCTCCGGGACAGTGCATCCGCATTAGAGTGGAGTTTTCCTTTACGATGCTGTATTTCGTAGTCGTATATTTGCAGCCTTTCGATCCATCTTGCGACCTGAGCCTCAGGACTCTTGAACTGTAATAGCCATTTTAAGGCTGCATGGTCTGTGCGAAGAACGAACTTCCTCCCATAGAGGTATTTGTGAAAATGCTTCGTAGCCAAGATCAAAGCTAGAAGTTCCCGCCTTGTCACGCAGTAGTTCCTTTCTGGCTTAGAGAGCACCTTGCTGAAGTACGCAACCACCTTCTCTTGGCCGTCATGCACCTGGGAGAGTACGGCTCCTACCCCGACATTACTAGCATCTGCATCCACAATGAACCTTTCCCCGGGAGTGGGGTAGGCTAGTATCGGGGCCTCGCATAGCCGTTGTTTAAGTGCCTTGAAGCTCTTCTGGCACTCAATTGACCATTTGAATTGTTTTCCCTTTTCCGTCAACTGGTGCAGGTTCTTTGCGATCCCGGCAAAATCCTTCACGAACCGTCGGTAGTAGGTGGCTAGGCCCAGGAAGCTCCTTAGTTGGTGTTTGTCTTTGGGGACTGGCCAGTTTTTCACCGCTTCGACCTTCTCTGGATCGGTTCTCACTCCTTTCGCTGAAATTATGTGTCCCAGGTACTTGACTTCCGCTCTAAACAGGGCGCACTTCTTGGGGTTGAGCTTCAGGTGGGCACTTCGAAGCCTTTGAAACACATCCCTTAGATTGTCTCGGTGTTGCGCAAACGTTTTTCCAACGACGATGACATCATCCAAGTATACCAAACAGGTTTTCCATGTTAACCCTTGCAAGACACATTCCATCAATCGCTCGAAAGTCGCCGGAGCATTGCACAGCCCGAATGGCATTACCGTGAATTGCCATAGCCCATTTCCTGCGGTGAAGGCGGTTTTCTCCCGGTCTTCTGGATGGATCTGTACCTGCCAGTAGCCACTCTTCAAGTCGAGAGTGGAAAACCATCGGGCTCCTGATAGTGTGTCTAGCGTGTCATCAATCCGTGGCAGAGGATAGCTGTCTTTCTTGGTGACGTAATTGAGCTGCCGATAGTCCACGCAGAACCGCGTGCTGCTATCTTTCTTCTTAACCAGTACAACCGCTGATGCCCACGGACTTTTGGAACTTTCAATCAGACCTTCTTTCTCCATTGCCGACACCATCTCTGCAACTTCTGTCTGCTTTGCCAATGGAAGGCGCCTAGCAGGCTGACGAATTGGTCTAGTATCACCAGTGTCTATTCGATGTTGTACCAGGTGTGTTCGGCCGTATTCTCCGTCCTGTGATTCAAATACATTAGCGTACTCATTGATAAGATTCTCTGCCATAGTTCGCTGCTCCTGATTCAGCTCACTGGACTGGAGAATCGTCTCTCTCGTTTCCGCTGTCCAAGGTGATGGGAGAGGTTTCGGAACATCACGTTCAGAAATTATTGCGACTGCGGTAATCGGCGTGCATTTTCCAGTCACTTCCCCTCGCCTTAGTTTGACAGTGTGTGGTCCCGCGTTCAACACTCTCACTGGAACCATGGTGTTCTTTGGTTCGACTAACGCCTTTCCCACGATGTAGTCTTGAGAATGCTTCTCTGGGTCTGGTTCTACTATGTAGAATCGGTGGCTACCGAGATCACCTCCCAGCTTCGTCCAAATGATTGTCTCTGACGACGGCGGCAAAACTTCGTCTTTGCTGATGACTGTCCTGAGAGTTACGGCATTCTCGTTTCCGTACACCATCGGAATCTCCACATTTCGATACCTAGTACTTGCATCCCGATGTCCAAGATTACTTCATTTGCTTTCATGAAGTCTATTCCGATGATGCACTCGTCGCATATATCTGCCACCAGAAACGCATGGGAGAACGTCAGTCCCGCCAGAGTTATCGTAAGACGAACTTCTCCAAACACCTTCGCCATTTCCCCTGTTGCAGTCTTCAGGCAGTACCTGTTGGTGTTGTGCAGCCAGGAGCTTCTCTTCTTACAATGGAGGCGGTAGCACCTGTGTCGATGGTGGCTACGCACTTCTTCTTGTTGATTAGTGCCTCCACTGTCAGGCTCTTGTTACCCCTTTTGGTTTGCGAAACTTGAATGGTGGTCATGGGGGCCTCGATTCCAGTAACCAACTTCTGCCCCGCGAAGTTGGTCCTTACGCATTTCCCGACTGCCGGTTTTGGGAGGTCTGACCGACAGGATGCTTCCTCTCTGCTTCTCCTACTTCCGCAATGCGGACAATTTCCTCGTCTAAGTGCACTTCTGCACTGCCGTTGTAGGTGTCCGGTTTGGTTGCAATTCCAGCAACGGATTTGACTTCCGCGAGCTTTGTCTTCATCCATGACGGCTGTTCTCTGGCATGAGCATTCCACGACGGACATTTCCCTGACACGGTGTATTCCCTGGTATGCTTGGTCCGCAGCCTTCATTGACAAAGCGAATGCCAATGCCTCGGGGAGTGTTCGCTTTTCAGCCACCCTTACAGCCATTTGCAGTTGTCTGTCTTCTATGGCCTGAATAAAAGCTTCCACCGCCATTTCGTTGATAAGCTCCTCACCGGCTTTAGGGTATGAAAGATGGGCTAGTCGCTCTATATCCGCTCGCAACTGTTGGAGCGTTTCCCCCCTTTTCTGGACTCGACTACGCAGCTGAACCCTGTACACCTGCTGCATGTGTTCATCCCCAAACCGCATCTCGATAGCCTGAACCAGAGAGTCGTAGTTCTGCTGTTTATCTTCCGGGATGGTCTGCAAGAGCTCCGCAGCTGGACCCCTCAGTGCAAGTGTGAGTGCAATAGACTTCTCTTCATCGTCCCAGCTATTGGTCATTGCGGCCGCTTCGAATTGCCTCTTATAAATTGGGCATGATGTTTGACCATCGAAGATAGAAGGCTGCATCTCCTCTCTTCTCAGACCGTCAGTGGAATATTCCCCTGCTTTCTGTCTCTTCACGTTGCTGAGTTCCTTAGCAAGATTTTCGACTTGCTTTTCTACTTTTTCAACCTGAGTCTCTATCTTCCCGAACTGAGTTTCATGCTTCTCAAAGTTTTCATCGAATCTAGTTTCGAAATTTTCGAGTTGCGTCTCGACCTTCTCGATTTTCTCTTCGATCGCTTCGAATTTGGATTCCAAGTTCTTGTTTTGCTCATCAAGTTTGCTTTCCAGAGCATCTAGAGAATTCTTTTGTTCGCCCAGCTTAAGTTCTAGAGAATTCCTTTGGTCTTCTATTGCTTTCCTTTGTTCGTCCATGACTGCCTTAAGTTGCAGGAGCAGACTTGTTATGTCGGCTACTGTACTTGCTGGTTCCTCTTCCACGTCAAACTCTACGCCATGCGGATTTTCACCTTCCTGTTTTATTGCTTCTTCCAGACGAATCAGTAGGGCATCTTTTCCCCCAGTTGTGTCGAGATTCCGCTTACTGAGTTCTGCCTTTAGTTGAGTTATAGTTAGTTTTCCCAATTTGCGACCCATTTTGCGCAACTAAGTAACTCAACACAGAAATCGTTTTTTTTTTTATTGTGCAATTTCACACCACGGAAATAGTTGTTCACAGAATAAGTTTTATCCCACTTCTGACACCAATGTATGCGAGCTACGCCTCGAGTAGATAAAACGATATTCTGTGAAATTATTTCTTTATTTTCTAGTCTAAAGAACAATTCACGTTCACACTATACTATTCTTCGCAAACTCCTTCCTTACAAGGTCTCTTTATTCTCAAATCACTTTATCTAATTTCAATTACTTAATTCACAAATCCAAACTAATTACTTCTTCTTGTTAACTCTCAGCTTTCAATTTATCACAAAATTACAACTTCGCCCATTATCACTTTTCCAATCTCCTCGTGTGGTTCAAAACCAACTGCCTGGTCTCGATCGCCATCTGTCCTTATATAGCAGAAGTTTCTGATAGGCAGAAACTTCTAGCAAATTATTCGACCACTGGAACAAGAAAATTCTGATGTATTTGGTTTATAACTTAATTCGTGCGTTTTTTTGTCAAAATTTGAACGTTTTTTAAGAGAAACATGGACAATAGTATTATTCAAAGTATTGCCCATCTGAAGCTAGGACTTTAATTCTATATATTTGAGCAATATAGAACACACTATACATAATTTTAAAATAAATTCATTTCAGTTTTTTGAATAAAAGAACAAAAGAAATAAAAATTAAAAACCTCAACCTCACAGAAGTATTGATATATATTGTAATATGCGAGCTACGGCTCGAGTAGATAAAACGATATTCTGTGAAATTATTTCTTTATTTTCTAGTCTATAAAATAATTCAAGTTCACACTATAATATTCTTCGCAAACTCCTTCCTTACAAGGTCTCTTTCTTCTCAAATCACTTTATCTCCTTTCAATTACTTAATTCACAAATCCAAACTAATTACTTCTTCTTGTTAACTCTCAACTTTCAATTTATCACAAAATTACAACTTCGCCCATTATCACTTTTCTAATCTCTTCGCCACAGTTTAGAAACTACTGCCCCTTTTTGATCGCCATCTGTCCTTATATAGCAGAAGTTTCTGATAGCCAGAAACTTCTAGCAAATTCTTCGACCACTGGAACAAGAAAATTCTGATGTAATAATTCCAAGATGACAATCATTTCTTGCAGTTATAATTCTCTCTTATCCGTGACGTCGTCTTAGACATCATCCATCTCTTATCGTGGGCACGAACTGTGGAGACTAACCGCAGACACGAACCTCGAATGAAAAGACACTTCGGAACAAAATTATGCCAGAATGAAAAGACACTTCGGAATGGGCTGTAGGAGCGTAGTTATTATTATGTTACAATATTTAAAATTCTTGCTTAAAAAATAAAAGAACGTAATTTAATATTTCGTTGGGTTACCCCGATATTTGATTACAGCTTCTAATCTTCGTGGCATCGATTCCACCAACTTCTTGCGATAGTTTGGGTCAATATTAGACCATTCTTCCGCAAGAGCGGTTTTTAAAGCCGCCTTGCTAGAAATCCTGTGTTTTCTTATTTGTTTCTTCAAATGTACCCATAAATGCTCAATTGGATTAAAATCCGGTGATTGCGGCGGAGTATTGAGCATTTTGGGGGTGTTATTAACAGGCACATCTTTGTGTCCCAAGCAGTGTGCTTGGGATCATTGTCCTGCTGGAACAAATAATCCGTTCCCATCTGTAATTTTTCAGCACTGGCTCCAAGATTGTTTTTAATTATGTCTATGTATTTAAATAAGTCCATTATACCGTCAATAAAAACAATATTACCCACTCCGGATGCAGAAAAACATCCCAACAGAAGGACGGTACCACCTCCATGTTTTATTGTGGGCCTAATGTATTTTACCTTGAGAGGTTCTCCGGGTTTTCTCCAAGCTTTTCGAAAGCCATCCGAAGCAAAAATATTAACCTTACTCTCGTCACTGAAAATTACCTTTTTCCAGAATTCCACAGGGTGGTGACGATGACTTTTGGCGAATAAAAACCTTTTCTTCTGACTTACCCCAGAAATGAATGGTTTGCGTATTGCAGTTCTCCCGTGAACGTTCCTTTCCCGAAGAACACGTCTCACTGTCTCGCTGCTTACTGTAATGTTAGGCTTTTTTTCAGTTGGGTCACAAATGTTAATGCACTAATATTGGGTTTTTTCTTCACTTCTCGAACCAAATACCGTTTATTTTGAACACTTAGTTTTGTTGGTCTGCCACTGCGACTCTTGTTTTCCAGAGAATTCGTTTCTTTAAACTTCTGGACTATTTGCTGTATTGTTGTGAAACTTCTGCCAACAATTTTCCCAATATTTCTGTAGGATTGTCCTTCCGTGTGTAATTTAATTATAATTTTCCGCTCTTCTAATGTAGTTTCCTTCATTTTCCTTGATTTCATGTTTAAAATGAACTAAAAATTCCCTACCGAACACAAATAATGAATGCCAATAACTTCTACTCAAGATAGGGAATGAGGCAAACAAAGTATACATTGCTCAGTCGACATAACGGTACTATTGTTGGCGCCTAAATGAGTGTGTATCAATACTTGTGTGGCGTGAAATTCTGTCACAATTTTAATTTATTATTTTTTTGGAATATATGAGATTTATTTTGATTGTAATTGTGCATGGTTTCGTTAGCTATTACTAAAATGAAGATAAATGAATTGAATAATTTTGTTTTTTTACTATTGTTATGCTGGAATTCGTATTGAACCCAGGGAAAGGGGGGTGTATCAATATTTGTGTGGCTAACTGTACTTTCAAAACGACTACAACCCGTAATCAACGAAAGACGTTTCATTCCTGACCATCAATTTGGATTTAGAGTCAAACATACAACAATCAACCAAGTCCACAAAATAACTGACGTGATTGAGAAAACTCTCGAAGAAAAAAAGATTTGTTGTGGTGTATTTCTTGACGTCTCACAAGCTTTCGATAAGGTTTGGCACGAAGGTTTGGAGTATAAATTGCAACGACTACTGCCATGGCAACTCTTTCTAATTTTACGATTGTACCTCACCGAAAGACTTTTTCGTGTTAAGCACGGAAATGATTACTCTGAGCTCAAGGAGATTGCGGCCGGAGTCCCACAAAGAAGTGTCCTCGGCCCGCTTCTATATGTATTCTACACGCGTGAGATCCGGCAGGAAGGAAACTGCGTCGTCGCTACGTTTGCGGACGATACGACGATATTGACAACGGCGATACAATTGAAGCAGCAACTGCAAAGCTGCAACATGCTGTTAACAAAGTCCACGCTTGGACGAATTCTTGGCGTATTGTGCTGAAAGAAAGCAAATCTACTCACGTCAACTTTACCTACAAAAAAGTGGACAGATTACCCGTATATTTAAACTCGGCTCAAATACCATACGCGAACGAAGCAAAATATCTAGGAATGACTCTAGATGTTAAGCTTAAATGGAAATCGCACGTAAAAAAGAACGCGACGAGCTCGAAAACAAATACCGACAAATGTGCTGGCTACTCGGAAAACATTTGAAGTTGAGCCTACATAACAAACTGCTTATCTATAAGCAAGTTCTCAAGCCAGTGTGGACGTATGGTCTTAAAACTATGGGGTTGTATCAGGAAAAGCAATAGCAACATCCTACAAACTTTTGAAAATAAAGTTCTTAGAACGATCGTTAGCGCACCATGGTGCGTACGAAACGAAGATATTCATCGCGACTTGAGAATTTCCAGCGCTCACAAAGATCGTGTTCATGGCCATTGTAACCGTACCGTCTTTCAACTACTTGACGCGAACAATTCAATTCGTCGTCTGCAAAGGACAAAACCTTTTGACCTCGCGTCATAGTATATGCCGGTAGTGAAAACAGAAGGAACTTTCATTGGAATTTAACCTGTCTAAAGCGCTACATTGTTTTTAAATTACATACGAACATCTTTTCCAAAAATCACGAGTCTCGTAAGCGAAAATAAAACTGCTGGATAAGCGTCGGCTTAGCCGTAGTGTTAAAAAGTGAAAAGTGGTGTTTTTAGTGAGTAAAAATCTCACACTACCATAAGCACATGCTGTCGGGCCTTATGGTGTCTTTAGAAGATTTTCACCCTCTCAGCAAAAAAAAAAAAAAACTCTACAGATATATTTTTAATGCGTTTAGTACCGAAAAGTCTAGTTGACAAATTCAATTCGTAATCATAACAAACAGTTTTTAAATTAATTGTCAATCTTTCCCCAACAAACGAAGTTTGTCATGTTGCAATGTTTATGTATTTATTATTATTAGTTATCATTTGAGAAGAAGAAGAAATGGTTAAAAAAGTTTAAAAAAGTGCAAACTTGGAACGCAGCTGAACCGGATCAGCCCAAAAACAAATTCGTTTTTTAACTACTCTACACAAATTTAAAATAACTTGCCTTACTCAACATTTCCAGATATTTAAAATCTGCAAAGATTCAAAATTAACGCACATTATCATTTCGCTCTCTATGCTTTTCTTTCCAATTTTAGATTTTCTCTTATGACCTCTCTTCTGTCCCAATCCCTGGATTAATAAATTTTAAAGGATGCAGAATATTTAAAAAAAATTAAATAAAAATTAAATAAAGTTGGCAACTCGATTTTGTGACAGAAATTTCATTGCAGCTGATTTTGACAGCTATTGACAGTCATCACGTCTGCGGTTGAAAATCAAAATAATAGTAAAATTTTGATAATTTATTGGTTTTATTGTTCGTGTCTGCATTCTTATTTTTTTTTGTAGTAAATCTGTAATGCGACATATTTAACTTTTAAGGAATTAATTCGAAATGGATTTTGTTCGGCCTATTCTAAATTGTCTGTCGAAATTTTGCAGTTGTATCAATTGCACAGAGGACCTAGGCAATCAGGTAAATACACATATTTCCACTGTCTTGAAACATTTCACAATCGAATGAGTCTTGCATAGGGTCTAGAACCAAATGAACGAACACATCTGCTTGTGGATCCCGTCAATAATAGTCCAGCATTGAGACGAACAAATTCTGATAATCTCAGCAATGAGTATTCACAATCTTTACCAAAGAAAGATGAGCAGAATGCACTAAGTCGTCTTGTTCAAAATACAGAAATGTAAGGTGTTCTTAAAACTACTTTTCCCAACTACATATAAACCTTTTTATATTTAGAAATATGATTGATGTTGGCGCGATGGATTCCCATAACATAGAGCACCAGGAATATAATGACAGAATAAAATTGTACAACCAACGCCTTATGCAGCAGTGGAGTACCGTCCAGCATCCTGGAGAAGTGCCAATGGGTATCGCCGTAACAAAGCTTTGAAAGGTTGTATTGCTTATTCTTGCTTTTAATAGGTTTCCTTAAGGATATACCAAATCCGGAGTATTATTTGAGTTCTGTTCCAATATCTGCTGCAGACCTTGCTCAAGTAAGCTAAATAGATTTTTGCGAGTAATCTGTAATTGAATGTGCGTATGATTATTTATATTTTACAGATTAAGGCGGCTGTTAGTAAAGCAAAAGTTGCTGTAAATGAAATAAGAGTTGAACATAATGAAGATATCGTGGTGCCTTTTCGTATTCCCTAGATCTTAAATGGACGAAGACCTTTTCTTTTGAATATGTTCTTGGCGACTTCATTTGAATTGGCTTAATTGAAATCACATTTCATACAAATATCTTTTCTTTAATACGACACTATATTATAGTTTAAGCAAGTGCATGATATGGCGCTATTGTTTGCAATTTACGGATTTGATATGGAAATCTACTGAAATGTACTGCCGCTTGCTTATAACGATTATTATTCTTGGGTCTCGTATCAGTTCTATCATTATATATGGTTAATCTATAATTTACAATCAAACTTACTCATTATAAAACTATGTGAAAAGTAATAAAAATATTTTATTAATAAAAATAATATTAATTTTTATTCTTGTAAGTCACTATTGTTATTGTTGCTACTTCAGTCAAAGGTTTATTCTGATTTTTTTTTGTTCTCAAAGCCCCAACTTGTTTTTGCTTGAATTTGATGCTCTATTTGATCAAATTTTCTATCTATAGCCAACAAACTAAGCGTTGGAAATTCAACGATGTACTGTGCGAGTTGTTCGAAACGTTCATCAGATTTTGAAAGGTAGTGATGAAGGCTGGCGTCAACAAGGAAGTGACTATCTTCAACTTTCGGCAGCATTTTTTTTTTTATAAGAAGGCACTGTGTACTCATACGAGTAGTAGTGTCAGATTTTTACTGTCTAAACTCCCTCGTCCCTTTTTCTTATTTACTACAACTGAGTTTACCTTATCAAGTAAGCTTCGAGGAATATTCGCGTGGGGCAGGTAGATTTTCGGCAAAAGCACCGTCATTAAATGTGGTTACTTCTTATTGCGCTAAATCGAACAGTTTCGTTCTTTGAAGTCGGCGCAAAAGTTTCTCACGTGCAATGTTTAGAGTGTGGTGTGGTTGCAATGACCATGAAGGCAAATATGGAACTTACGAGCGAAGTTTGTTATTTCGTCTTCCACGTTCCCTAAGTCTCTTTGTATATCATTTTTTCTAATATACCAGGGAGCATTCACGATTCATTTTATTTTGGAAAGATTGTATAAATTTAATATTGCTTGCTTTGGTATAACCCCAGAGTTGTATACCGTACGTCCATATAGGCTTTAGCACTTGCTTATATAAAAGCTGTTTGTTATATATACTTAGCTTGGAATGTCTTCCAAGTAGCCAATACATTTCTCTAAAGCGATTTTCAAGCTCATCGCTTTTTTTTAATGACTAGTTTCCACTTAAGTTTCGCGTCTAGTGTCATCCCCAGATATTTAGCTTCATTTGCATACGGTATTTGTACAGAGTTAATAAATACGGGAAGATTGTTTATTTTATTGTATATGAAGTTAACATGTGTCGATTTGGTCTCGTTAAGAACAATGCGCCAAAGTTTTCTCCAGCCGCAGATTTTATCCAAAGCTCGTTGAAGTTATTCAGTTGCTGACTCGATTGAACTTTCCGTTGCCAAAATAGCAGTATCGTCCGGGAACGAAGCTACTATGGTGCCTTCAGGACCAAGGACACTTCCTTGTGAAACTCCAGCGGCGATTTCTTTGAACTAGTTTTCAAGGTAGGATTCTAACCCGTCTTAGCTTGTACTTCAAGCCATCGTGCCAAACCTGGTCAGTTGTGGAATGCTTGATTCTGAACCCGAATGTCAGGTATAAGGTGTCCTTCTTCAATGACCGGTTGAGTTTTTTAATGTGAGGTGTAATTATTTTCAAAATCACTAGTTTCAAAATCACACTAAATTCATAATGTTCAATTCAGTAACTCAATTTATTAACAATCTACTACAAATATCCTATCATATGTAACGTTCTCATTAAATTGTTATAATATCTAATTTGCTCTATTTTCTATTATTGTTCAAATTTCAATTGTACTTCCTTGTCTAAAGTCACTATTCTTAGCAATGTAAAAGCATAATTCTTTTTACTCGCTCTCTTTCGTTGTCAACCATCAAGCTGTAAGGATCGTTCTAGGTTTGTAATATCTAAGTGTATTTGGTAATAAAAATTATATTGTTGGTTAATTATATTTTGGATTTGGCTTTTTCATTGACTCTCGCCTATTTAATTGTCGATACCCATCATCTTCATTCATTAATTTAAAACATTTTTGGTCCTCCTTGAGCCGAATAAATTCCAAAAATCTAACATTTTTGTTATTTTCGTAATAAGAAAAAAATACAAAGTACTTGCACATCAGTGAACAATACTTAATGATAATTGTACAGGGAATTTTATATGCAGGGGTTTATTTGCTGTACACGAAGAATAATCACGCTCAAGAAAAGTAATACGACAAATAAAACTACCCAGTTCAAGTCTATGTAATAAAACCTTTTTAATGCAAGGAGAACGTCCGTGGTATGACAAGAACAAAGGAAGAAGAATGTTAAGTAGACATCGACGCGCAGAAGTCGATGCCTATGTACCAAACGGTATATATGTATGAGTACGGTTCCTGTGCTCCTCAAAATGGAAATGTAGTGCTGCTCAATGCTGCTAGATTTGAGTTGCTCGATTGGTGCTGCCAGACGTGTATATTCTTATACATTTACTGTCCGGCTGGGCCGCTAGGTTCAGGACCAGTGCTGAATAGTCGAAACACCTTCTGCGCCGGTGGAGTTGTAGTCTTCAGTTTTCCGCCATTGCGGTCCTCCTCCAGGCAATATTCAACAGTGACGTTACGAACAAGACCGTCACTGCCCGGAAACAAGTCAATGATGCGTCCAAGTCGCCATTTGGATGGCGGCAAATGCTCGTGACGAAGTACGACCACATCACCCACTTGTAGATTCTCGGCTGGGCGCCGCCATTTCGAGCGCTGTTGCAGAGAAGCCAAGTACTCATCGTGCCAACGATTCCAAAACGGCTGATGCATTTGCGTAGCAGTTTCCAATGTTGAAGTCGATTCACAGGAGGTTCCAGTGCCGTAGTCAGCTGGAGAGAGGGCCAGACAGTCGTCCACGCTATCGTGGACCGCAATCAACGGTCGCGAATTCAAACAAGCCTCAATTCGCACAAGCAATGTATGTAATTGATCGAAGTATAGCGTGTGGCCACCAACGACGCGTAGCAAATGTTTCTTCGCCGATTTTACTGTGGCTTCCCATAGACCGCCTTGATGTGGCGCTGCCGCTGAAATGAAATGCAATTGCGTCTTCTGGTTTGCCAACTGCTGTCGAGTGTATTCACTGTGCCATTCCCTCAAGTCGGCTTGTAGAATGTTGTTCGCCCTTTTGAACTGTGTGCCATTGTCGCTATAAAGATGATTGCAGGGGCCACGGCGGCTAGTAAAACGAGAGAAAACGTTGATGAATTCTCTGGCTGATAAATCTTCTGCTAGTTCTATATAAACAGCCTTGGTTGCCATGCAAATGAAAATGACACCATATGTTTTCTTTGTGGTACGCGTGCGCTGTACCTCAATTCGAACGTTGAAAGGTCCACAATAGTCGACGCCTGAGGATGAAAAAGGTGGAGATGCCACGACACGGGCGCTCGGTAACGATGCCATTTGCTGCTTAGCCACCTGCTGAGAATGTCGTCGACATATGATACACTCATGTACGCATCGTTTGACGAGTGCTCGGCCAGTATTTTTGGCGAATTGTTTGCAACATGAGGGCAGCCTGTGCATGCAAGTTAGTGAGATGTGTATCCCGGACGATCAATCCTGACAGTGTGCTTTCCTTGGCCAGAATGATGGGATGCCGTTGTTCAGTTGAAAGTTCAGCGTGCCGAAGTCGATCCCCGACTCGTAATATGCCATCCACATCAAGATACGGAGCCAAAGATGCTAGTTTGCTCGTAGCTGCCACCTGTCGAGAATTCATTAATTGCTGAATTTCATTGCAAAAATACCTGTCTTGCTCTGCTCGAAAGTGCCATTTCAGGGCCACAGTCATCTCAGCCGAAACCACCAGGGTATGATACCAATATTGTCGCCGAATTGGATTGCCACGAAGCACATACGCAGTAGCGCGTAGCAGTCGACCAAGAGTAGAAAAGCGCTCGACCAAATCGATTTCAATGACCTCGTTTCCACAGCGGTATCTTGTTTGTATGATAGTGGGTGGTGAAACACGCGCAATATGAGCCTTGAGTGGTTTAGTTTCCTATGCCATAGCTTCTACCTCTGCTTCCGAGGGTGTTGGAATGTCAATCGTCATGTTGTTTCGCATTAGTTCGATCGGGCCATGCCACCATAATGCATGATCAACTAACGATTCAGCTGAAATCCTGCTACTCGCGCAGTCGGCTGGATTTAGATGAGTACGGTCATGTCGCCAATCATTCACGTTGGTGTATTGTTGTATGTAGCCAATTCTGTGCACAGTACAGGGTTTGAGGGTCGAAGTTGATTTACGTAGCCAACAAAGAACGATCGTAGAGTCACTCCATAGCGTGCATGGTGCATGCATCAAGGCCAATGCATGTTTTACACTGCCAATAGTCTCGGCCAATAATCGTGCGGCGCATAACTCCAATCGTGGTATTGTTGTCGTTGGATTACCTTGTTTGTCAACTCGAGATGGTGCAGCACGCGTTTTCGCAGTTACGAGTGCTGATGTGAAATCGCCATTGAGCCCCGTCGTACAAACGTATACAACCGCCGCATATGCCTTACTACTAGCATCGCAAAAGCCATGCAAATATGTGGTGACCGATGTCTGCATTCCTAAGCATCGTGGAATTCGGAGATGTTGTAATCGATGGAAATTGTTGCGGTAAGCCACCCACTCTTGGAGCAACTCTGTCGGTAGTGGTGAGTCCCATTCCAATCCAGTACGCCACAGAGTCTGAATGAATATTTTTGCCACGATGATGACTGGTGCCAACATATTCACAGGATCATACAATCGCGCACTATCGCTCACCACCTGGCGTTTGGTTGTAGACGGAGTGTCGCCAGTGTTAATCCGATAGAAGCATTCGTCTGTTGTTGGATTCCAATGCAGGCCAAGTACTGTCACCTCCGCGGATTTCAATTCGATGTCGACCCCTGGACATGGATATTTTGTGATTCGAACTAGTGCCGTCTTATCGTTGGACTGCCATTTCCTTAAGTGGAAGTGACCTTGCTGTAATACTTCGCCCACATCCTTTGCCAAATGAACCGCCTGTTCGGTAGTTTCAACACTCGCCAAATAGTCATCGACGTAAAACTCTCTCAAAATGCTACTGAGAGCAGTCGCCGCTCGGATGTCATTTGCCAATATGTTACAGTTGTCGCGGCCACACTGCTGCATTGCCCGAATAGCGTTGTACGGACACGAAGCCATGCCATATGTAACAGTGGTCAATTGATACGTGCGAATCGGTTCGTCAGTTGATTCGCGCCATAAAAACTGCTGCCAGCGTTGGTGTCGTTCATTGATTCGGACTTGGCGAAACATCTTCTCTACATCCGCCGAGAGAGCCACTGCAAAGCGACGAAATCGAATGATGATTGTAACAAGCGATTCCTGTATAAGCGGTCCACTTAGTTGTTTTTCATTCAAAGAAACGCTATTTGATGTCCGATGCGTTGAAAACGACGCGAAACTTTGACAGTACCGCATGATGTGGTATCAGATAGCGTTGTGAAGGTTTATGTGGCAAATCTGTAACATCCTTCATATGCCCCAAAGCGATGTAATCTCGCATAAATGTCACATATTTTGTCTGAAGCTCCGGGTTACTGGCCATTCTCCGCTCCAGTTGGTAAAACTGTCGTAATGCCAGTGGATAAGAGTTACCCAGAGTCGCTGCATCCGGACGGAACGATATTTGTACGACGTAACGGCCATCTGAAGCACGTCGATATGTAGCTAGGAACACCTTCTCGCAAATGTCGTCATCGACATCCGTGTGCAGTCAACTTGTCTGTGTCAACTTCAAATATCCGAGCCAACGCCAAGTCAAGACGTTCGTCGACACTGCCAATGTTGTCATGAATTGTATGCAATGAACGAATCGACGACGTCCCCGAAGTGTTGATTGTGGCCGGCCCAAAGACTACCCACCCCAGCGAAGTTGATTGTGCAAATGGTTCATTCGCTGACCCACGTACGATGCCTTCTTGGATGATGTCACCCTATACGTCAGCGACGATGAGTGCATCGACTTGACCCTTTCGACCAAATGACGGATCTGCCAAAGCCAATATGCGTAAATGGTGCCAGCAAGACGGTGTAATGTCAGCTACTGGAGTCGGTGTAGTGATCGTTGTGAGCAAATGGAAGTTTACATCAATGCCAAACGTGTTGTCGCACGACGCCAAATTTATTGTAGCGCAACCATGCGTATATGCAATGGCCGAGCCAATACCTTCCACGGGTAGAGCACAGGGCTTCCTGCGAATAGCCAATTGATTAAAAAAGTTATATTTCATAAAACTGACCCGACTGCCCGGATCGCAAAGGATCCGGCAGCGATGTGTTCAGCATGGCTGTCCTTAATTTGAACAATTGCAGTTGCCAACAAGATCAATCGTTCGCCAATTACCATGAACGACTTCCTCGTCGATGGTAGTCATGCTGTATAGTTTCTTGGTGGTTGAGTTACTGATGCTGCCGAAGCTGGAGCAACAGTTGATCTCGATCCAGTCCTTGGTGCAGCGCCGTATGTGACGCGACACAGCAAGGTGTGATGTCTCCCTTGGCAAATTCGACAATTGCCACTTGAACATACCTTGGTTGCATGTTCCGGCTTCAAGCAGTTGAAGCAAAGATTAGATCCACGAATTTTATTGAATCTTTCAGCCACAGGTAAAACCATCAACTTTGCACAGCTACTGATGCGATGGGTGCCAGCGTCGCAAAATTCACAATGGCCAGGTACGGTTGCAGCCAGATTCGATTTAACCAACCGAATTGAACGATTTGGAGGGATTGGATTCTTCTTCTTACCTGGTTGGTCGTGGTTGTCGACCACATTCCATTACAATGCATCGGACGCCAAACTATGAGCCCGTCTTTCCACAAAAGTCAGCAATTCTTCGAGCTTAGGGATGTCGTTTGAGGTTCGACTCATACCACAGGCCTGCTGAGTCGCTGCTGGAAGTTTAGATGCGGCGATAGGAACTGCCAATACGTCCCAGCTATCCACCGGTAACTTCATCACCGTTAGCGTACGAAATGACCCCCTCACCGAGTCAACTACGGAAAGTAATGTCGAAGTAGATTCAAGTGCTTGTTGTTTGAGGCCAATAAATCGTGAAACATGAATCTCTGCCAACTGTTTTGGACTGTAGCCTCACCCAGACATCTTCACAGCCGCCAGTGTATGTGCCACCAACCAATGCCACTGCATATTACCTTGAACTGCCTCACGTAGTTTGTCAAGCTTGTATGCCTCAGGGAAGTCTTGCGAGTGCACCAAAGTCTCAAACGTGTCTTTGAATGCAAGCCAATTCTGCAGTGTGCCATCGAATTTTGGAACCGCTAGTGGATCTAGCCTTACATCCATTGTAGATAAGCGAACTGAGCTTTGTGATGCTGTCTCCTCAACATTGTCGGGAACTTCTTTCACTGATGGAGTAGCTAACATGCGGTGCAACTTAGCCATTGCAGCGTTAAAATGTGCTTCAACATCATCCCATAGCTTTATATGTGTTTCGATCTCAACTGGTTGGGCTGCGCCAATAAGTGCATCATGAGCAGACACAAAGCGATCGAAATGCATTTGCAAGGAACTAGTTTCTTGTTGAAGACCAAATTCGTCGTCAGAATATCCATCCTTAGCTATTTTTGCCGCTATCCGCTTGATTGCAGTACATGCCGTTGTACGTCTGTTAAGTTCCGTCATTGTTGTAGGAGGTTCAGGTGTACCGTAAGCACTCGATGCCGGTTCCGCAATCCACTTTGACTCGCCTAAAATTGTCGTTTCCAAGTAATCCGACTCGTCGTCAGACATCCACTAGCCAAATTAGAGAAACGCCACTCAATCGCAATCGCAAACCAATTTTGTTTCAACGCCACAGTTGTCCACGTGATCAATATTCCTCACAGGAGGCACCAAAATGTACAGGAAATTTTATATGCAGGGGTTTATTTGCTGTACACGAAGAATAATCACGCTCAAGAAAAGTAATACGACACAAATAAAACTACCCAGTTCAAGTCTATGTAATAAAACCTTTTTAACCCTGCAGTCGTCGCGCAGATTACTATTGTAATCCACCAAAGTTCCTTTTTTTCTACAAAAAATCCGAAATTTTTATTTTTTTAATTTATTTATTTTTTTTTTGTATTATGAAGTAATAATTTATGTTTTTTATCTTTAAGTAATATGTAATTGCATTTTGCAGCAAAATAAATTTTAAAAAATTAAAGCATACGGGTCTTACTTTAATTTTAAAATGGATTACATATGTAATCCGCGCGACGACTGGTGTGACTTTTTGGTGCGCGACGACTGCAGGGTTAATGCACGGAGAACGTCCGTGGTATGACAAGAACAAAGGAAGGAGAATGTTAAGTAGACATCGACGCGCAGAAGTCGATGCCTATGTACCAAACGGTATATATGTATTTTTTTTTTTTTTTTTTCCGAGGGTTGGTGAAAAAATCTTCCATAGACACTATGAGGATAGCAAGCGCGTGCTCATAGTAGTGTCAGATTTTTACTGACTAAAAAAAACCACCCTGCGATTTAATTTGTTATATATTGCAATTAAAAAGGACCTTATCAAGTAATTTTTCTATCATGAAAAAAACTCGTTTGGCAGGTTACTTTCCACTGAAAGATCCTGCATGTTCCGCAAACTGGGCGCGGTTGATTCCTATCTCGCCACGTCGAAAGGTTTCGTCCTTTGTAGTGGCGCAATAAATTGCTTTCATCCAGAATTTGTAGGATTGTATTGTTGACATGTCCGATTAGTCGGTTTCTATGCTTTCTCGCGAAGCTTCTAATTTCAGCTTCGATTGTCGGAATTCCGAGATCCCTGTGGATATCATCGTTTCTAGTATACCAAGGTGCATGGACAATTTCTCTTAGCACTTTATTTTGAAAACTTTGTAAAATATTGGCGTTGGTTTTCTTGGTACAGCCCCAAAGTTGTATACCGTAAGTCCACACCGGCTTTAGCACTTGCTTGTATAAAAACAGTTTGTTCTCAATACTGAGCTGGGAGTGTTTTCCGAGCAACCAGTTAATTTCTCTATATTTGATTTCGAGTTGTTTACGTTTCATTTTCACGTGCGAATTCCATTTCAGTTTTGCGTCGAGTGTCATTCCAAGGTACTTGGCCTCGTTTGCAAAAGGTATTCGGGCCAAGTTTAGGAAAATTGGCAAGACATTAGTTTTCTTATAAGTAAAAGTCAAGTGAACAGATTTAGATTCGTTGAGGGCGATCCGCCAGTCCCTCGTCCATGCATTTACTTTATTCAGTGCGTTTTACAGTTTTTCAGTCGTTTCTTCGATTGTTTTACCTACGGCTAGGGTAGCAGTGTCATCGGCAAACGTAGCCAGGATAGTGCCATCTTCTTTCGGTATATCTCGAGTATATAACAGATAGAGAAGTGGCCCAAGAACGCTTCCTTGCGGTACACCGGCCGAAATTTCTTTGAGCTCCGAGTATTCATTTCCATGTCTAACACGGAAGAGTCTATTCCCAAGATATGATTCTAGAATGTCGCTTACGCATACAGGGAGAACTTGTCGTAATTTGCAATTCAAGCCATCATGCTACACCTTATCAAAAGCTTGCGAGACGTCAAGAAATACGCTTGAGCATATCTTTTTCTTTTCAAGTGCTTTCTCGATTACGTCAGTAATTCTATGCACCTGGTCAATTGTCGAATGCTTACTTCTGAACCCAAACTGGTGGTCAGGGATAAGATTATTTCCTTCTATAACCGGTTGGAGACGCCTTAGTAATATCCTCTCGAAAATTTTGGATATAACTGGAAGTAGCGAAATTGGTCTATAAGATTTTACCTCATTTGGCGGCTTTCCTGGTTTTAAAACCATTATAACTTCCGCAACTTTCCATTGGTTAGGCACGTGTTTTAATCTGAGCGCAGCATTTACAATATGAAGAAGCTTAATCAATGCTTTTCTAGGTAAAGCTTTAAGAATTTCTCCGGTGATCAAGTCATAACCAGGAGCTTTCTTAGGTTTTAGATTCCCGATCTCATGTTTGAGTTCCCTCAGCGTTGCACTTGTAAGTGCTAAATCGTCAGATGGCGGCGCGGGAACCTTGGGCCTTTTGGTGCCTTTCACAGCTTTCCAAAGTGAATAATTGGAATCTTTTTCGCTGTTAAACTTTCAAGGTAAGAGCCTATCGCACGATTCTTAAAATCCTTTATAGTCTTCTTCAATGAATTGCACAGGTGATTCAAGTGAGCTTTATGTTGCGGAGCACGACTCTGTTTCATTTCTTACGCGCTTTTCTTTTTTCCTTAACCAATTCTTTTATTTCCGTAGGATATCGTAGACAGTATTTGTCCGGAGTTTTAATTGGATTGGGAGTGTTATTCCAAGAGACGAGCTGTACGATCTCAACGAAGCGACCAACTTCAACCTCAAGTTCATAGGGTGTCGTAAGTGGAACACTCAGTTCAACATTATCTTCAATTTCGTTCCTAAAGCCTTCCCAGTTAGTTGTTCTACCGGTTAATCTCGTTGGCTCTGGGGTATAGACTAGTTTTTCGCTCAATGATCAAAGCTCTCTTCAACTTTAATGTGGTTGGTAGAAATTCCTTTCACGACGAAAAAGTCGATCAGGTCAGGTATTTTCGAAGTATCAGTTGGCCAGTAGGTCGGTTTACCCGTCGAATGGAAATCACAACTGTACTCCATACCTGCCTCATAGAGCATTCTGCCTTTTTGCGAGCTGTGTCTTGAGCCCAGAATATATGTTTCGCATTAAAATCGCCGCCAATAATGAAATTAGGTTTCAGCAATTTAAACAAGGTAGTAAAATCACTTTTTTCAATCGCGGAACGAGGTGGGCAGTAGATAGATGGGATTTTCGTGCACAGTTGCAAAATTTCGAACTCGATCTTTAGGTCTTCGGATTGTTCGATGCAGTCTTTAATAAACCATGATGATCCGCCTCTCGCTTTTCCCGAAGGGTGACAAGCGTGGTAATCATTATAGTCTTTTATTTTTAAATGCGATTCATTTTTTACGTGGGTTTCAGAAATCAAGCAAATATCGATATGTTTCTCACGCAAGAATATTTCCAATTAGTCAAGTTTTTGCAAAAGTCCGTTTGCGTTCCAAGTACATACTTTTAACATTCGTAGTTGGTGTACGCGTTTTCCCTGAATTACTTTCGAGCCTAACCAACCTATCGAGAATAATTTTATTTATTTTGCTCTGTTCTTCAAGTTTCTCTAGAATAGCTGTAAAAACATGAGAAACAGGGTCCTTCGAAATTTCAATATTCTTTGGTATTTCGGATGCCACGGCCTTAGCGTAAGTCTGCACTCCCGGTTGCTTTTCCAATGGTAACTTTTCTGTACCGTTTCTTTTAGGAACAGAGGTCGAGGGCTTTTCCTTCGTCATTCTTTCCCTCACCTTTTTGCGCTCTGATCCCGATAGTTTGAATTTGCATTCTTTCTCCTCCGCGACCTTATGCTTTGGCTTAGTTTGCGGTTTTGATTTTGCATTTAGGGGCTTAAGGAGCGCATCTCTTCGTTTTTGTAACTCTTTAGCTACTTCACAGCCTCTATAATTTGCCGGGTGCTTTCCTTTACAATTAGCACAGGTTGCGGAGGTTTTTTGGTTTACTCCACAAACTTGGGAGATGTGATTTCCAGCGCATTTCACACATCGCGGTTCTTTTTTGCAGTACATTTGCGTATGATTGAATCCTCATTTTTTTCATTTTTAATGCATTTTTTATTATTAATTAATTCATTATAACTTACATGCTAGACAAAAAAAAAAAACGCTTAAAACTAGCTTAACTAACTTAACTATTCTTATTCTAACTTACTGGCCCTATGCGGGCGCTCTAAGTTAAACCTAGTACTTAAAACTATGTCTTTCGACGTAACTAACTTAAGATTCTTTATTTATTTATTTTATTATTCAATTAATTATTACAACTAAGAAAAATGTTAAATCAATGGAAAAAACTTAGTATATGAACTTTTTTTTAATGTTCTTATGTATAAAACTTATAAACTACCTTAAAATAAATCTTAAAATATCTTATTCTACCTTAATCTATCTTATTCTACCTTACGTAATTATATACGTACTTTTTTTTAATTTTTTTTTTTTATCAAGTGCTGATTTTTTTTATTTAAATTTAATTTTTTTTTTTTACCTATACACAATACCTTACCCTAACACAATACCTAAACTTAAACTATGTAAGTCGGCCATAGGCAAGAACAGCCAACTTTAGACCTCAAACAGGCTACCCTGGATTAGGGGGAAACGACGAAGGAGTTTCCTCTCTTTCGGCTAGCCACCAGAAATGACCATACTGACGTTGTACGTCCTCAACATCACGACCCGATACCGCCCTACTAAACCGGAGACGCTCCACACTGCCGTGTGCAACGTCTCTGTCGTAGTTGAGTCGCCTATCCACAGCTGTCTGAGCAACGTGGAAGATTAGCGGCACTGCCAATCTGTCCTGGATCAGACCTTTCTCATCAAAATAGAGGAACGCCTCTGGGGGAACAAACCCGTTAAGGCGCACTCTCTCGTGATACTCATAATTGGGGTAATAAGCCCCAGAGATCAGGATGTTCGTCGAGCTCATTGCTCTTGCAATGTGCCTTCGAATCAGCTTGATAACGAAATTATCCACTCTTATTAGATTAGCCATGTTGTATAGGACCTCATTGGGATAGAATTTTATGTACTGGGACTCCGGTGTTCTGTATAAATGAAGGCAAGTCCGAATGATTGAATCCTTGGTATATATGTATGAGCACGATTCCTGTGCTCCTCAAAATGGAAATGTAGTGCTGCTCCATGCTGCCAGATTTGAGTTGCTCGATTGGTGCTGCCAGACGTGTATATTCTTATACAATAAGCATCATTACATCATTAAAGCCCATAAATTAGGTAATTTTTTTTTGTAAATTGTGCGTACATTCGTTTGCTGATAAGATACAAAATAAGTGATGAAAAACAAGTGCACACTAAGGCAGTACATCGGAACACATGGATTGCAATGAATATCGTCAAAACCAAACGGGGTCGCACGAAGGCCATTTTGACTCGTGCTGCAGCATTCGTATAGTAGGTAGATATCAATACCACACTCTCGATGTTGGAAATTCGTTTGCTAAAATTAGAAGAAACGTGGTCGGAGTTTATCGGGTTACATGATGAAATGTATAAATTCTTAGATGACTCTGAGTTTGTTGATACACAGAGCCAGAATTCGAGGAGTATGAAACAAAGTATTTCATAGCTCATTCTGTATACAAGAACTTTATTCAAATAAAAAACTCTTCCGAACCTTGCACAGAATCGGTTGTCGATAAATTAGCGACTCAATAAGCTCCGTTACTTCAGCGGTTAAATCAATCAAACGCGTCATCTTCAGTGAAATTACCGAAAATCTCTATTCCAATCTTTTCGGGTGATTATAAGGATTGCCCGTCATTTAGAGATTTATTTACGAGTTGATTTGATTGCAATGCGGCTTTAACATCTACACAAAAGTTCTATTTCTGAAGTCTTTTGTCAGCGGAGACGCCGTGAATCTAATAAAACACATAACGATCTCTGATGCCAATTATTTAGAAGCGTGGGACAAATTGGAAAAACGTTATGATAAGACCCACCTAATCGTGCAATCTTTTGTCCAAACATTTCTGTCTTTGCCATCAAATAATTAAATGCTGTTCTGCTCCGAAAGATTACTGACGGTCCCGATGGTCTCATTAGGGGTTTGAATGCACTGGGATCGAACGACCGAGATCCTTGGCTCATATATTTGTTGTTGCAGAAACTCGATCCAGATACGAAGCAGGCTTAGGCAGAGGAGATTGGTTAGAGGGATGATTCCACTATTGATAATCTGCTGGACTTTTTACAAAATCGTTGCGTTTGTTTAGAATCTTGCCACACACTTTCTCGTTCTTCTCAATCTCGAAGCGAGCTTCAAAACATCATTCGGTCTCATCAGGTGGAGTCAAAATCGTGGACGGAGACCATAATTTGTTTAGCTGCAAAACCTTTCTCCCAATCGCTGTTGATGCTCGTCGAAGTTTTGTCAAAGAGCATTCTTTATGTTTCAACTGCCTTCGGCAAGGACATACCTCCAATAGATGTCGATCTAGTTTTCGTTGCAAAATGTGTAATTCTCGCCATCATTCGCTAGTACACCAAGGTGGAACCATTTCTTCGTCACATCGCGCAAATTCAAATAATGCCGTTGCAAACTCAAACGCGTTGTCGTCACCTTCACAAGCACCAGTTGATCCTCATGTTATCAACAATCATTTGTATGAACCCATTCGTCGATTTCAGACCATACTCCCCACTATTATCGCACAAACACAAGACAAACAACGATCTTTCCAAAACGTTCGACTGCTCCTTGATACTAGATCCCAAGTTTTATTTATAATTGAACAGGCTGTTCAAAGCTGGGGTTTAACTCGGAAGTTTCAGGAGTAGCCTCTACTTCAGCCGGAGTTATTAATGGAGTAGTGACTCTTCGGCTAACCTCTCGCTACAACAGTAATTTTGTCGACGTCAATTGCTACATGATATCAGAGTTAACTTCTACCTTGCCACCAACTTTAATAGATAGTATCAACACAAGTATTCTCGATTCTTTTGAACTAGCTGATCCACATTTCTACAAGCCGGGGCCTATAGATATTTTGATCGGTGCTGACATGGTTTCCAGCATAGTTACAGGACCTTCCAACACAAAATTAATGGTGTTCCCAACTTAATCCTTGCTATTTTTGGATCGGTGATAGCTGGAGGTTCTACTCAACAACATGAGAAAGGAATTGAAACATTTTGCACACAATTGGATCATTCTCAGGAGTTTGATCTTGAGAAATTTTGGCGCTTGTAGGAAATTTGTAATGAACACACTCTATCAATCGATGAGCAGCGAGCTAAAGAACTCTTTGCTGCAACGCACACTAGGCTTACAGATGGTCGCTACATGGTAGAATTTTCATTCAAGAGCGACAGGGAAATTGACTTCAGGGATTCGTTGAGTATTTCGCTAGCCATCTGCACTCTATTGAAAGAAGATTTCTGTCGAATTCCTCTTTACAAAATCAATATCGTCAATTTATGAAAGAGTACTTGTCCTTAGGTCATATGGAAGAAGTTCCTCCCAATGAAATAGCACAGCCTTCCTACAAATGCTACTATCTTCCTCACCATGCCGTTTTCAAATCCAATAGTAGCACAACAGAGATAAGGGTCGTTTTCGACGGTTCTGCCAAAACAAACAATTCTATATCTTTGAACGAAACCCTTCTTGTTGGGCTGTATAGGCAAATCAGAGTTTCGCAAAATCATTTCAATTTTCAGAGGATAATTTGGCGCGAAAATCCTGAGGACTCCATCAAGCACTTCAGATTCTTAACGGTCACCTATGGCACAGCTTCTGCACCGTTCCTTGTAGTTCGAACACTGAAGCAACTAGCGATTGACTCAGCTGAAGAATACCCTCTAGCGTCTCCAACAGTCTTGAATGACTTCTACGTGGATGACGTAATCACTGGTGCAGACACTATTGAGGATCTGATGTCACTCCAATCAGAGCTAGCCAAGTTGCTTCAATTTGCGAAAATGGACAACTAACTGCTGGCCGCTTTTACTATCCTTGCCAGAAGACCAAAGAGAGCGTTCTGCAGTGGAATTTGAGATTTGTGAAAAGATTGTTTTTCATATAACTTAAGATTGAGCGAATCCACTGCATCCACCAAACGTCGCATACTTTCCGACGCTTCCAGAGTATTTGATCCATTGAGATTTCTTGGTACAGTAGTAGTTGCCATAAAAATCCTCCAGTATGCAGCAGTTGTTTACTGCAGAAGTGTAAGTGCAAATGGAGTAATATCTGTATCACTAGTATCTAGTAAGACTAAGGTTGCTCCCATAAAGGTGTTGTCTCTTCCCCGGCTGGAGCTCTGTGGTGCTCTTTTACTAACTCGTCTTGTCAATAAAGTTAAAATTTCTTTACAGGAGAAAGAAATCAAAGTTTTCGCTTGAACAGATTCATCAATCGTTCTATAGCTACTCCAAAGAAATGGTCAGTCTTCGTAGGAAATCGGACGTCTGAAATTGTATCATCGATGCCATCCAAACTTTGGAATCACGTTCGATCAACGCATAACCCAGCTGACTGTGCTTCTCGTGGTATTCCACCGTCTAGTTTACACATGAATGAGTTGTGGTGGAAAGGATCTTGGTGACTGTGGCAGGAGAAGAGTGAGTGGCCCAAATCAAATCCTTCTAATAAGGAATTTCCAAAGGAACTGTTGGAACAAAGGAGTCAACCCAAGACACAGGTATTAGTGTCTAGCTTCGAATCAAAACCCATCTTAGATACTATGTTAGAAAACACATCAAATTGGTACAAATGTTTAAGAGTGGTAGCATATGTTCATCGTTTTATTGTCAATTCTCGTTCTTCTCCAAACTTTAGAAAATCTCAACCTTCATCGACAGAAGAAATTTCAGAAGCTAAAATTCGTATTATAAAATGTGCCCAATCGTCTTTGTTTTCGTCGAAAATCGGTATAATAACAAAGGGAAATGAATTAATAAAAGGACAGAAAATAATATCTCTCGCTCCTTTTCTCAATTCGCAGGGTGTACTTCGGGTGGGTGGTCGTGTAAATGCATCTGAACTTTCATATAACACAAATCATCCCATAATACTTTGCAAATCGCATCGGATATCTGAGCTTATTGTGCAATAT
This sequence comes from Pocota personata, assembly GCA_963082735.1. NCBI lineage: Eukaryota > Metazoa > Arthropoda > Insecta > Diptera > Syrphidae > Pocota > Pocota personata. The sequence goes on from OY720431.1 coordinate 83,419,633, forward strand.
ATTCACTATTTACATGCGGGAGTAAACAGAACTTTTACATACTTGGTTGCCGAAACCTATTGCGTAAAATAGTGCATAATTGTGTTTCGTGCTTTCGTCGTTGAACGAGTTCGTTTTTCCCGCCCTTTCAGTAAGGTAGAATGCGATTATGCTGGACCCATAATTTTGCACTCATCGCGCGGTAGAAATTGGTTGGTGATTTATTGTCAAACGCCTTTCTTCTAGCCTTAGATCGGTTCAGCGCGCATCGTGGAAAACCATCAGAAATATGGCGCGATAATGGGACTAATTTTCATGGAGCTAAACGTTTGCTCAACGAGATGTATGACTGTCTTCTTAGTCAGCAGCATCAAAACAACGTTATTAATCATATCTCCAAGGATAACATCGCTTGGAAATTTCTACCACCTTCAGCGCCTCACTTTGGAGGCTTATGGGAGGCAGACGTGAAGTCGGTTAAGCAGCATCTAAGGAGTTTTATGGGTTATTCTAAACTGACGTATTAGCAGATGTACACACTCCTAACCAAAATAGAAGCAATTTTAAATTCACGTCCAATGTAGCAAACTTCGGACACAGAACCAAGTGCTCTAACCCCATCACATTTTATGATCGGTAAACTTCGACGTTATTTGTACGGTATTTGACGGTATTTGTACAGAGTTAATAAATACGGGAAGATTGTTTATTTTATTGTATATGAAGTTAACATGTGTCGATTTGGTCTCGTTAAGAACAATGCGCCAAAGTTTTCTCCAGCCGCAGATTTTATCCAAAGCTCGTTGAAGTTTTTCAGTTGCTGACTCGATTGAACTTTCCGTTGCCAAAATAGCAGTATCGTCCGGGAACGAAGCTACTATGGTGCCTTCAGGACCAAGGACACTTCCTTGTGAAACTCCAGCGGCGATTTCTTTGAACTAGTTTTCAAGGTAGGATTCTAACCCGTCTTAGCTTGTACTTCAAGCCATCGTGCCAAACCTGGTCAGTTGTGGAATGCTTGATTCTGAACCCGAATGTCAGGTATAAGGTGTCCTTCTTCAATGACCGATTGAGTTTTTTAATGTGAGGTGTAATTATTTTCAAAATCACTAGTTTCAAAATCACACTAAATTCATAATGTTCAATTCAGTAACTCAATTTATTAACAATCTACTACAAATATCCTATCATATGTAACGTTCTCCTTAAATTGTTATAATATCTAATTTGCTCTATTTTCTATTATTGTTCAAATTTCAATTGTACTTCCTTGTTTAAAGTCACTATTCTTAGCAATGTAAAAGCATAATTCTTTTTACTCGCTCTCTTTCGTTGTCAACCATCAAGCTGTAAGGATCGTTCTAGGTTTGTAATACCTAAGTGTATTTGGTAATAAAATTTATATTGTTGGTTAATTATATTTTGGATTTGGTTTTTGCATTGACTCTCGCCTATGTCATCGTCGATACCCATCATCCTCATTCATTAATTTAAAACAGGTTGGATGCGTTTCAATAGGAGTCTTTCAAGTACCTTTGATATTATTGGTAGGAGCTATATCGGTCTGTACGATTTTTTGTCGTTTGGAAGTTTTCCCAATTTCGGAATCATTACTTCTGCTACTTTCCACGGATCTGGAACGTATAACAGTCTAATTGAAGTGTTTATTAGATATAAAAGTTTCATTCTTTGGCAATTTCTCAAGTATTTGCCCGGTTATTAAATCATAGCCAGTGGCTTTATTATTTTTCAAGTTTTTTTTTTATCGTCTGGCAAAGTTCGGTTAACGATGCACTATTTATTCTAAAGTTACTCGTATCAGATGTCGTTGCCATACCTCTAAGATCGTCTGTCAGTGTTTGTCAATCAAATGGCTTAAACTTTTCTTCTAGGTGTTCGGCAAAAAGATCCGGCTTTGCTTTGTCACCCTTTGCTCATTCGCCATTGTTCTTTCTGATTGGTGGCGATTGCATTTGGGATTATTTGACACTTCATGGCTTTCCAGAGCGAGTAATTTGTGCATTTTTCGGTTGTTAGGCCTTCAAGATAAGAAGAGGTCTCGCGATTTTTTATATCTTGAATCGCTTTTCTAAGTTTATTACATAAGTAGTTTGAATATGTTTTATGTTGAGGGGCTCGGGTTTGTTGCCATATTTTGCGTGCTCTCTTTTCACGAATAAGTTCTTTTATTATCCAAAATCAGCGAAGCTAATTAGCTTAATAATAATAATAATAATAATAATAATAATAATAATAATAATAATAATAATAATAATAATAATAATAATAATAATAATAATAATAATAATAATAATAATAATAATAATAATAATAATAATAATAATAATAATAATAATAATAATAATAATAATAATAATAATAATAATTAATAATAATAATAATAATAATAATAATAATAATAATAATAATAATAATAATAATAATAATAATAATAATAATAATAATAATAATAATAATAATAATAATAATAATAATAATAATAATAATAATAATAATAATAATAATAATAATAATAATAATAATAATAATAATAATAATAATAATAATAATAATAATAATAATAATAATAATAATAATAATAATAATAATAATAATAATAATAATAATAATAATAATAATAATAATAATAATAATAATAATAATAATAATAATAATAATAATAATAATAATAATAATAATAATAATAATAATAATAATAATAATAATAATAATAATAATAATAATAATAATAATAATAATAATAATAATAATAATAATAATAATAATAATAATAATAATAATAATAATAATAATAATAATAATAATAATAATAATAATAATAATAATAATAATAATAATAATAATAATAATAATAATAATAATAATAATAATAATAATAATAATAATAATAATAATAATAATAATAATAATAATAATAATAATAATAATAATAATAATAATAATAATAATAATAATAATAATAATAATAATAATAATAATAATATAATAATAATAATAATAATAATAATAATAATAATAATAATAATAATAATAATAATAATAATAATAATAATAATAATAATAATAATAATAATAATAATAATAATAATAATAATAATAATAATAATAATAATAATAATAATAATAATAATAATAATAATAATAATAATAATAATAATAATAATAATAATAATAATAATAATAATAATAATAATAATAATAATAATAATAATAATAATAATAATAATAATAATAATAATAATAATAATAATAATAATAATAATAATAATAATAATAATAATAATAATAATAATAATAATAATAATAATAATAATAATAATAATAATAATAATAATAATAATAATAATAATAATAATAATAATAATAATAATAATAATAATAATAATAATAATAATAATAATAATAATAATAATAATAATAATAATAATAATAATAATAATAATAATAATAATAATAATAATAATAATAATAATAATAATAATAATAATAATAATAATAATAATAATAATAATAATAATAATAATAATAATAATAATAATAATAATAATAATAATAATAATAATAATAATAATAATAATAATAATAATAATAATAATAATAATAATAATAATAATAATAATAATAATAATAATAATAATAATAATAATAATAATAATAATAATAATAATAATAATAATAATAATAATAATAATAATAATAATAATAATAATAATAATAATAATAATAATAATAATAATAATAATAATAATAATAATAATAATAATAATAATAATAATAATAATAATAATAATAATAATAATAATAATAATAATAATAATAATAATAATAATAATAATAATAATAATAATAATAATAATAATAATAATAATAATAATAATAATAATAATAATAATAATAATAATAATAATAATAATAATAATAATAATAATAATAATAATAATAATAATAATAATAATAATAATAATAATAATAATAATAATAATAATAATAATAATAATAATAATAATAATAATAATAATAATAATAATAATAATAATAATAATAATAATAATAATAATAATAATAATAATAATAATAATAATAATAATAATAATAATAATAATAATAATAATAATAATAATAATAATAATAATAATAATAATAATAATAATAATAATAATAATAATAATAATAATAATAATAATAATAATAATAATAATAATAATAATAATAATAATAATAATAATAATAATAATAATAATAATAATAATAATAATAATAATAATAATAATAATAATAATAATAATAATAATAATAATAATAATAATAATAATAATAATAATAATAATAATAATAATAATAATAATAATAATAATAATAATAATAATAATAATAATAATAATAATAATAATAATAATAATAATAATAATAATAATAATAATAATAATAATAATAATAATAATAATAATAATAATAATAATAATAATAATAATAATAATAATAATAATAATAATAATAATAATAATAATAATAATAATAATAATAATAATAATAATAATAATAATAATAATAATAATAATAATAATAATAATAATAATAATAATAATAATAATAATAATAATAATAATAATAATAATAATAATAATAATAATAATAATAATAATAATAATAATAATAATAATAATAATAATAATAATAATAATAATAATAATAATAATAATAATAATAATAATAATAATAATAATAATAATAATAATAATAATAATAATAATAATAATAATAATAATAATAATAATAATAATAATAATAATAATAATAATAATAATAATAATAATAATAATAATAATAATAATAATAATAATAATAATAATAATAATAATAATAATAATAATAATAATAATAATAATAATAATAATAATAATAATAATAATAATAATAATAATAATAATAATAATAATAATAATAATAATAATAATAATAATAATAATAATAATAATAATAATAATAATAATAATAATAATAATAATAATAATAATAATAATAATAATAATAATAATAATAATAATAATAATAATAATAATAATAATAATAATAATAATAATAATAATAATAATAATAATAATAATAATAATAATAATAATAATAATAATAATAATAATAATAATAATAATAATAATAATAATAATAATAATAATAATAATAATAATAATAATAATAATAATAATAATAATAATAATAATAATAATAATAATAATAATAATAATAATAATAATAATAATAATAATAATAATAATAATAATAATAATAATAATAATAATAATAATAATAATAATAATAATAATAATAATAATAATAATAATAATAATAATAATAATAATAATAATAATAATAATAATAATAATAATAATAATAATAATAATAATAATAATAATAATAATAATAATAATAATAATAATAATAATAATAATAATAATAATAATAATAATAATAATAATAATAATAATAATAATAATAATAATAATAATAATAATAATAATAATAATAATAATAATAATAATAATAATAATAATAATAATAATAATAATAATAATAATAATAATAATAATAATAATAATAATAATAATAATAATAATAATAATAATAATAATAATAATAATAATAATAATAATAATAATAATAATAATAATAATAATAATAATAATAATAATAATAATAATAATAATAATAATAATAATAATAATAATAATAATAATAATAATAATAATAATAATAATAATAATAATAATAATAATAATAATAATAATAATAATAATAATAATAATAATAATAATAATAATAATAATAATAATAATAATAATAATAATAATAATAATAATAATAATAATAATAATAATAATAATAATAATAATAATAATAATAATAATAATAATAATAATAATAATAATAATAATAATAATAATAATAATAATAATAATAATAATAATAATAATAATAATAATAATAATAATAATAATAATAATAATAATAATAATAATAATAATAATAATAATAATAATAATAATAATAATAATAATAATAATAATAATAATAATAATAATAATAATAATAATAATAATAATAATAATAATAATAATAATAATAATAATAATAATAATAATAATAATAATAATAATAATAATAATAATAATAATAATAATAATAATAATAATAATAATAATAATAATAATAATAATAATAATAATAATAATAATAATAATAATAATAATAATAATAATAATAATAATAATAATAATAATAATAATAATAATAATAATAATAATAATAATAATAATAATAATAATAATAATAATAATAATAATAATAATAATAATAATAATAATAATAATAATAATAATAATAATAATAATAATAATAATAATAATAATAATAATAATAATAATAATAATAATAATAATAATAATAATAATAATAATAATAATAATAATAATAATAATAATAATAATAATAATAATAATAATAATAATAATAATAATAATAATAATAATAATAATAATAATAATAATAATAATAATAATAATAATAATAATAATAATAATAATAATAATAATAATAATAATAATAATAATAATAATAATAATAATAATAATAATAATAATAATAATAATAATAATAATAATAATAATAATAATAATAATAATAATAATAATAATAATAATAATAATAATAATAATAATAAATTAATAATAATAATAATAATTAATAATAATAATAATAATAATAATAATAATAATAATAATAATAATAATAATAATAATAATAATAATAATAATAATAATAATAATAATAATAATAATAATAATAATAATAATAATAATAATAATAATAATAATAATAATAATAATAATAATAATAATAATAATAATAATAATAATAATAATAATAATAATAATAATAATAATAATAATAATAATAATAATAATAATAATAATAATAATAATAATAATAATAATAATAATAATAATAATAATAATAATAATAATAATAATAATAATAATAATAATAATAATAATAATAATAATAATAAAAATAATAATAATAATAATAATAATAATAATAATAATAATAATAATAATAATAATAATAATAATAATAATAATAATAATAATAATAATAATAATAATAATAATAATAATAATAATAATAATAATAATAATAATAATAATAATAATAATAATAATAATAATAATAATAATAATAATAATAATAATAATAATAATAATAATAATAATAATAATAATAATAATAATAATAATAATAATAATAATAATAATAATAATAATAATAATAATAATAATAATAATAATAATAATAATAATAATAATAATAATAATAATAATAATAATAATAATAATAAATAATAATAATAATAATAATAATAATAATAATAATAATAATAATAATAATAATAATAATAATAATAATAATAATAATAATAATAATAATAATAATAATAATAATAATAATAATAATAATAATAATAATAATAATAATAATAATAATAATAATAATAATAATAATAATAATAATAATAATAATAATAATAATAATAATAATAATAATAATAATAATAATAATAATAATATAATAATAATAATAATAATAATAATAATAATAATAATAATAATAATAATAATAATAATAATAATAATAATAATAATAATAATAATAATAATAATAATAATAATAATAATAATAATAATAATAATAATAATAATAATAATAATAATAATAATAATAATAATAATAATAATAATAATAATAATAATAATAATAATAATAATAATAATAATAATAATAATAATAATAATAATAATAATAATAATAATAATAATAATAATAATAATAATAATAATAATAATAATAATAATAATAATAATAATAATAATAAAATAATAATAATAATAATAATAATAATAATAATAATAATAATAATAATAATAATAATAATAATAATAATAATAATAATAATAATAATAATAATAATAATAATAATAATAATAATAATAATAATAATAATAATAATAATAATAATAATAATAATAATAATAATAATAATAATAATAATAATAATAATAATAATAATAATAATAATAATAATAATAATAATAATAATAATAATAATAATAATAATAATAATAATAATAATAATAATAATAATAATAATAATAATAATAATAATAATAATAATAATAATAATAATAATAATAATAATAATAATAATAATAATAATAATAATAATAATAATAATAATAATAATAATAATAATAATAATAATAATAATAATAATAATAATAATAATAATAATAATAATAATAATAATAATAATAATAATAATAATAATAATAATAATAATAATAATAATAATAATAATAATAATAATAATAATAATAATAATAATAATAATAATAATAATAATAATAATAATAATAATAATAATAATAATAATAATAATAATAATAATAATAATAATAATAATAATAATAATAATATAATAATAATAATAATAATAATAATAATAATAATAATAATAATAATAATAATAATAATAATAATAATAATAATAATAATAATAATAATAATAATAATAATAATAATAATAATAATAATAATAATAATAATAATAAATAATAATAATAATAATAATAATAATAATAATAATAATAATAATAATAATAATAATAATAATAATAATAATAATAATAATAATAATAATAATAATAATAATAATAATAATAATAATAATAATAATAATAATAATAATAATAATATAATAATAATAATAATAATAATAATAATAATAATAATAATAATAATAATAATAATAATAATAATAATAATAATAATAATAATAATAATAATAATAATAATAATAATAATAATAATAATAATAATAATAATAATAATAATAATAATAATAATAATAATAATAATAATAATAATAATAATAATAATAATAATAATAATAATAATAATAATAATAATAATAATAATAATAATAATAATAATAATAATAATAATAATAATAATAATAATAATAATAATAATAATAATAATAATAATAATAATAATAATAATAATAATAATAATAATAATATAATAATAATAATAATAATAATAATAATATAATAATAATAATAATAATAATAATAATAATAATAATAATAATAATAATAATAATAATAATAATAATAATAATAATAATAATAATAATAATAATAATAATAATAATAATAATAATAATAATAATAATAATAATAATAATAATAATAATAATAATAATAATAATAATAATAATAATAATAATAATAATAATAATAATAATAATAATAATAATAATAATAATAATAATAA